>CM044891.1:23975588-24434804 GCA_024500025.1 Syzygium aromaticum
TTACACGTAATATGAAGATAAACAAACTATAGTACTAATGTCTCTGAAGATTGTAGGGCAAGTTTCTGTCGGGGGTGGTTGTGAAGACCACTGCCCAGAAAACAACTCCTTTTCAGGCCCAAATTTAGGCCATGTTTTGAGGAGGAAGACAGGAAAATCCATTCAATGAAGGGAACACAGGCAGGTCGAGGAAACTGTGGGAGACGTGAGAGGATGGACGGTTTCAGATGAGGGAGGAAATTGCCTGTGCAAAAGAAGGGTTTGTCAAACAGCTGGATCATGACTGAAGGATATGCACCCCCTAGAACGATCTTACTTGGGACTTCAAAGAGGGAAGGGAAGACAAAGGTCAAGACATTGTGCAGTTCCAAAAAGACAAAAAGGGCATAGAATTGGAGCCTATGAAAAGATGGTTAAGCCTAAACTTGACTCAATACATTGTGCACTGACCTTACATTCCCTTTTCAGCATCTCAAATGGTCCCGTCAATGGATCCTACTGTGGCTCGATTCAAGTGGACTTGAGTTGGCATGCCCTCTTTTGTTGCTACTTAACTTATTTGGCTAAAGTTAAAAATGCTTAGTCTAGCAAGCAACTATACATTTTGAGCATCGCGACGTTTGGGCAGATCGTTGACTAGATATTGATTCTTTTCTCTTTTTGGCCAAGAAATGGATAATAAGCAAGTGGGAGAGAGACAGCCATAGAGCTCTCTCTTGACAGTATATTAGATTTCAAGCTTTATTAAAGCCATAATGCTGCTTTTTGTGTTTTTCACCAAAATTGCTAGACACCTTGCGTTTTGATGCATGTTTGGTGGCCTCATTTGAATGCTGCACCCATCACAATGTCACGACGTGATGACAAGCATCGATGTGAAATTTTACTTCATACCCAATTGAATCAAGTTGCCTCAAAAGATAAGATAAATGTCACATGAGAGTACATGCGACCCTACGCACAATGTCGTCCAACGGGACATGCGGAGACAATTTCCAAGACTCGACTTGATAATACTGTATTGGCAAAAAATCTGGCAACCATGGTAATTTATCCTACCGGCGAAAGGCGAAAATTGAAAATTCTTAATTTGAGAATGCAAGCATAACCCGAAACAACCAGCTTCCGCCACGTTGCTAGGGCTTGTATTGCACCATACAATTAAAATTATCGAATCGAACCAAGAAACTAATGTTTCCATCATGTTTCACATGCAATGCCGCTTGAATAACACATGATAGATGGGGGAATTTACACAAGCTAGGCTGATCATGCAAGTAGGAAAAAACCAGGAGAGTTCTTCCATGATGAGTTGTCAAAGAAGAAAGGAAACCAAAAGTGTGCCTCCATTCTCTTGCTTTGTCTGCGAGGGGAGACAAGACAAAGGTTGCAATTATATAGTCACTCTACTTTCCTCGATGAACGATGCGCAATTATGCTTGAGCCTTAAAAAAAGAAGACAGAAAATTGGCAAATCTATGGAATGCTGATTGTCTTCCCCTCGCTTTTCCATAATCTCACAAACTTTTCTAAACCGCGCACTCGCCCACGTTTGAACCACATATAACACAATATGTCCGACACGCTCTGCACAATTTAATCAAGAGGGTTTTGTTTACACTTCTGAATAATGAATGCAAACTTGCGATCGGCGTAGATCGATGGACCGCTTTAAGGAACCTCCGAGGCAGATGGATTGTCCCGTCGTTGCGCAAAATGGGGGGAGGGCGAGATGCGAATGAGATCTAGGAGAGAATAAAACTTGTGCGACCGCAAGAGAAATGTGAAATGCAAATTAGATCTACGAGAGAATAACACTCCGAGCCACCACAAGAGAAACGATGGCTAGTTGCGCGACCGCTAGGCCCCACGTGCGTGGGGTAAAAAACACGGTCGATTGATGCCCAAACAACTCTCTCGCATAGATATCAAGTGAAAATTATTGCATCGAATATTGGAGTTAGGGGTGAGAGGCTCTAGGGTCAGTTTATATTTCACTTGGAACTTATTCATTGGACCGATTCTTCAATTTTTGGAATATGGAACCTATTTTGCATATTTTGGAATCTGAAACCTATCTTGTCACCTATTCCAGGGTCTGTCAAGTTTCACCTGTATTCTCACCTCTAACAACCACTATTTATTGCCATTGACCACATCTCGTATTATATACAAAAATAATATGAAATATTAACAAAATAAAAGGCTCAGTTATGATTATTGTCTGAAATGGAAACTCAGACTAGTAGTTTCGGATTACACATTCATCATCGACGCCATATAATATAGCATGATTGCGTAAAGATATAGAATAAAAAAAACGCAAATGCTTGTTCTTGGTATCTTAGAATCTATTCATTAAAACTGTTTTTTCAATTTTTGAAACTTGAAACCTACCTTACATATTATGAAGTTTGGAATCGGACCGGTGGAAATTGGACCATCAATCGATTCTACCTTAGAATCATGCTCACCCATAATCGGAGCTAACTGGTCCGTTCATTCAGATACCTCGAGCCCTATCCACAAACTCTGCCCTTATTTTGGTGGGGGCTAGACTCGATACGATAGAAATACTGCAGCAAGACCCATCTCGATTTTTTCAATGACGCGCGATTCGATTCGAGCCTTCTGTTCGATCCAATTCCACAATGTGATCCAAGTGTGCTGGGAACTAAACCCTTTTTCTAAAAGCAGGGCTGTCTCGTCGTTCAAAGGCGCCACTTACGATATCAATTACTAAAAAATTTAAGGAAAGAAAAAACAAATATATCGATTTTCTTCCTCTCTCTTTTTTTGCACGAAGCGAATGTTGGTGTCGTTGCAAAGGGGGAGGAAGTGGGGAGGGAGGGAGGGTTGATGTGCTGGGGCCGACATGGTGATCGGGGGTGGGCATCATCAGCAATTCACGGGAAGACAAGGGGACAGGGCGGGGCCCACCCCGGTCTGCTACCCAATCATCAACTGCGGTCCCCACCCGAGAAAGACTTTGGTTCCTTCCCTTTTGTCCGCTTACCTAATCATCTCCCTTGGCCCCCCGCACCCACGACAATATTCTATTTTAAAATTTTTTTTTGGGAAAATAATAAGATAGAACTAGGTTTTCCATGTAAATTAGCCTTCGAGCATCTCGAGGGGATCCTCCTCTCCCGCGACAGAAGAGGGGATATCAGCGCAAATTGTTCCATACGATTCTTAAATTTTGGTCCCGCGTGTGACGTTATCTTTAAATATTTTGATGTGTGTAACGTGATTCCCTAATTATTGATGAATATTTAATGTAATCTCTGGACTAATATGAAAGTATTTACAAGTTTGGAGACGGCATTAGATATTGAATTAAAATTTAGGGACCGTGTTGTACAAATTAAAATTTCAAGTATGACATTGCACATTGAATCATCGTTCAAGGACCGTTTGTGTCATCTTTATTTAATAGAAATAACTGTGCCGGTGGTCCGATCCCGTCGTTTCGATATCGACCAAATAGATCTCGTGGATCCGACTCGTAACGTATTAATGGGGTATACTCGATGGCCGAATCATGGGTTTCTATTCTAAATGCAGGATCGAAAATAACCGGACACAGAAAGATTGGTCGGTTGAGATGATCGATATGTCACGGGACACGATACTTGGACGTGGCGTGACAAGTACTTTGTATGGCGTTTATAGGGGTGTGGTGTATCTGCGCGCGCCCGCGCTCCCATCACGTATGGATGCTATATAATTTGACAATTGAATCAATGAATTGCATGGTGTATCGACAGTGCCGTGTAGAAGGAGGACTTGTGCCGTGCCTTGTGTGGGGACTTGACGAGACAGGAAATGAACACCCCCCCACTTCTTCCCCTTTGCTGAGCTTGACCTCTTCTTGTTCTGCATCCAATTCTCCATTATTTATTCTTTGGGAGACCCCGAAAATGACCATCGTGCAGCTTCGTCTAGTGCTCCTCTCTCTCTCTCTCTCTCTCTCGTGAAGTACGATGAGATGTTCCAAATGGTCCAACCAAGTACCTGCCAATTTTCCCTAGAAAATCGTACACCTGATCCATGTTAAATTCTTTAGATTGCGTTTGGTTGTTCGAATTTCTAGTTAGGATAGGATAGTATATGAAATATCTACTATTTGGTGAATCGCAAAAATAAAGTCGGATATTTTCACATATTACTATATTCATTATTTGATATGAACGTTATATCAGTGTAAATAAACTTAAAAATTACATAAACGGAGATAATAAAAATTTATCGCAACACTCTTACCTATTTCATTTTTATTTATTTATTTAATTATTTTTCCCTCTCTTTTTTAATTATTTTAATTTTTTTATTTATTCCCCTTCCATCATTCTCTAATAAAATTTTATTAAATAGTAAACTATACAAATATGCCTAAAATATGTAATGAATATATATACTAAATATGTGTATATATATATATATATATATATATATATATATATATATGAAATTTATATCATAAGATAGAAAGAAATTTGAATATATAAATAAAATTAATAATAAATAAAAACGAATGTATTGTTATTTTTTTGTTATTTTGAATTTTTTATATTAAAATTCAAATATTATTTTAATTTCATTAATTTAACAAGTTTGTTATTCGAGAAAAATAACTTTATATTATTAATAGTAGAAATCTTATTCACATTTATTTCACCTCTCCTATTGGATAATTTTATCCATGCTATATTCTTATTATATCCAACTTTATCCTATCTTGAGCACGCATCAAATACGAGATAGGATAAAATTTATCCTATCTCGAATTTTATCTAGATTATCAAACATAGCCTTAGTGTTATTTCTCTTTCTCTCATAAACGAAAAGAAAAGAACAAGAAAAGAACAAGAAAAGAAAAGAAAGTGTCCGTCGAGTGTCCAAAAGCTAAAAGACAAAAGCAAAGCAGAAGAAGAAGCGAAGCTATCTAACGCAACCTAAAACAGTACCTCCCACATAATCTCTTTCCTATTTTTTTGACCCTTATGATATACTCCACTGAAACATATGTGGCAAAGGGGCCATATCAGACGCAAACGGAGAGTGGGGAACGGGGGCAGCGAAGAGAGGCATTATAGGCGAGTAGGCGACACAAGTCCATGTTCACTAGTGATTGGATTCATTGACTTTTATAAGGAAGGGGGCAAAGGTGCACACAGCACGATTTGGTTGCTCAGGAAAGTCTCGGCACTCGGACATTATTGTCAAGCCTGTGCATGATGAACTCAAAAGCTTTCCACATTCAGATTCAATAGTACCATGTTTGGTTGTAGCCTGGTAAACCCTTGAACCTGCCAAGCCCCCTCTCTCAAGGGAAAGTTAGTGGGGGGCTTTTGCAAAAGCAGTGTGTTTTTGAATGATGATATCTTCGGTCCCGATGACGTGCCGCTGCAGTAGAAACAACTCCGTCGGGGGCTTTGTCTTCTTTTCTTCCCCGGCGATGTTCTTTTCGTATGATGATAAGATTTATGTACGGCGACACGTATTATGCGATGATTGCGATAAAGTAACACGCGACGTGATGAAACTAACGTTCGGAATCGCAAAGGAAGTTCAGAGTTGTGTTAATTACCGTGTCATTTTGGAAATTGGTTTTAGTAACCCCAACACACTTATTTAACTTAAAACCAGGTACTTAAGTTAAGCCAGCGATGAAATAAGCATTAGATAACAACTGAGTTGCAATTAGTACGAGGATGAGTCCCAAGTTAGTAATGGCTTGTAAATGTCTTCCGTTGAAGAGTCAACTCGATGTTCTTGTATCAATTGGAAATCTCGTTAAATCTTAATTTGTTGAGCAATAATTGCCCTGCTCTTTATGATGCGATTGCAGTATCAGTTTCCATATATAATATAATATATATATATTATATGATTTAATTGCCTCCCGATTATTTCCTTTTGTCTCACAGTTCTGAGCAATGTGTAACCGTAAAAGGCTGATGTTGGATGTTGCTTCCCAATAATTTTTCTAGAACTTTGAATTAGGTCATGAATTTTTAGTTATGCTCAATAATTTATTACTAAGTAAATATAATTTGCCCCGCTTAAATTTCTCATGAAGTATAGAAGTGTGTCATTAGTAAGTATCTTCATTCAATGCCACCCCCCAACCCCATATTGATAAAGCTTAATAAATAATTTTGGAATCAGGAAAACCTGAATACTATAGTCAAACAAAACCAAAATTGTCCCCGTTAAGTTTCCGTTTGCTTCGCAAAATATAAATGATTTAGAAAATATTATCATAAAAATTATTGCTTGAGGCAATTAGTTAATAATTAAAAATTATATTCATTATGGACATTTCAAGATCTGTCCTTGGAACTATGGGCGCTAGTATACGTCGTAATCTTATTTTATAACAATATCAAACTGGGTTGAAGATTTGCATGAACCGGTTCATGTGGACCGGCTCTATTATATCCTGAAATCATATGGATCCCATGTCGGTCACGTCACATAATTAATGACCGATACGGATCTTAACCGCAATCGTTTTTCTTTCTTTCTTTTATGTTTTTATCATTAGCAACTTTAAGTGTATTGATTCCTTGCATTATTTTCTTGGTTCCCATTCGCAGTTTTTCCTTAATTTTCAACACTCGACGACGGCAATCACATGTAATCAACTCAGTCTCAAGTTCAACTTAGCATAGCAAAGGGAAACGGAAGAGAAAGAAATCCGTGGAAAGCAGTGCAGATAATGAAGAGAATCCACAGGGCATATAAATGGCGTTCGTCCAAAAAACATGAAACCCTAGAAAAATTTATGTCGTCTTCTTCTTCTTCTTCAGCATCGATGTTTAAAGAGAGGCGTTGCAGCTCCCCTCTTTGTACCCGCGAGCAGGTAATTGCATTTATTGCCTCGTTACTTTCCCACGCCAAAGACCCTTCGCTCCACTGATCACCTTTAAGCCCTTACCCTTTGCCCCCCCTCTTTTTCCTCCCCCCAACCCACCTTTTTATCTCCCTTTCCCTGGTCAAAAGCGAGTGAATTTGGGGGGATCAAAGTTGAATGAGAACCGAAAGACAAACCAAGCGTATCCGATCTTGGTGTCATCAACCCCTATCTCCGGTGTAAAGGAAACATTGAACAAAATCGACCCTTTTGTTGTTAATAATGAGAAAGTGATCTTAGATAGGTAAGTGCTAAAGTAAGGGAATATCTCGTTGCCCCAAGATTGAATCGAGTGAAACACGAGTTAGAAATCTTGAGGGGGTAGTCCAAACATAAAATCCGTTCATTTAATGACGTGACAACGTCGTTTATTTTTACATACATATACGAGTCCATTCTTTAATCACTGAGCCAATCTTTAATCATTGAGCCAATCTCATGAGAATATTAGCGCTATCTTTTTCAGCATGTGCGTAAGCATAAGCGTTTTCGAGGGAGTGATATATTTCAAGGTTTAGTTGTACGGGTATTAAGAAAAATGAATAGAGGCCAGCATGCAATTCTCTAAACTTTGCTTTTACTCAAACGGTGGATCCAATAAAATTGTCTACTCACATAATCCTATCACAAGCATTATTGTCTGTGGACTTTCAGTGATTGTAATTATCACATCATCAATGGCAAATTTGCATATCGGTTTTTTTTAATGATAGAGAAACGTCTTGTTTTCAATCTTTAGACAATATTAATAGGCTAAGATACACACACAACTTCAAATTGAACTCTGTCAGTTTTTACTACATTATATTTTACATGATTTCACCATATCGTAGTAAAATCTATCCAGGACTCCAGTCTTAGAAAATAATTTTATGGAACAATAGCTCGAAGAGTGTCAAGTTAGTTAGAAGGTGACATTGATAATTTTGAGTTCAAATTCGAACACTAAACGCTGCAAAAAATATTCACAAGTAATTTTTTTCCTTTTGACTCATTGGAGTTACACTTCTGTGTAAGAAAAAAAATGATGAACATATAAAATCAACATTAATGATGCCCTGGACTCCTAATGAATACCGTAGTTGACTCGCTCATAATACGTCTTCACTCATGATATGTCACGTCATTTAATTTGATAATTCAACGGATTAATTTGAAGTTACCCGGTAACCATCGGTTGTCGGAAACCCTTATTTCTCCCGGGAGGAGAGGGGGGGTCGGAAAAAAAACTGAAAAAGGGGGAAAAAGAGAACGGATTTGGTTTCAATGTGCTCTAGGGGCGCCGTGTGATGAACAGCTAAACAAGGAAATCTCGTATTTGTAATTAGTCGAACATACCCGAGATATGATCGACTTAATAGTTTGAAAATTAAGTATGTTCTCGTTAAGCATGCTTAATAAGTATCCCGAAGCCCTTGCTCCCGAGGAGGACGAGTGGGTGGGGTCGGGTTTAGGGGATGAGATCTCTCAGGCTGTGCAGCAGGCAATAAGATCAGGAGGAGACAAATATACACACTATATTTCGTTTGGCCCGCAGGAAAAAACCCTACAGTAGC
This sequence comes from Syzygium aromaticum, assembly GCA_024500025.1. NCBI lineage: Eukaryota > Viridiplantae > Streptophyta > Magnoliopsida > Myrtales > Myrtaceae > Syzygium > Syzygium aromaticum. The sequence continues at coordinate 23,984,067 of CM044891.1, forward strand.
AGTCTGTGTTCCCAATCATTTCACGAGCTGACCTTTTGAACCGACAACCCCCCAGAAGAGACTTTCACGAACAGCTTCCTACCCCTCCCTACCCTCTGTCTCTGTCTCTCTCTCTCTCTCTGATTTTTCCACCCTTCGTCGGACACGTGGCGCTCATCGGACGGGTCGGACCCCCCTTTGACCTTAGGACCGCGGTCAATGTTTGGAGAAACCCTACCCTTACTCCCAAGTCTGAACACAACAAAAACCCAAAAAGAAAGAAGTAAAGAGAAAACACGAAAAGGGGAAGACGAAACCCTCTTCGCCCTTCTTCTTGCTCTTCTTCGTCTTCCGCTTTTCTTGTCAAATATATATATATATCCTTTTTTTTTGCCCTTTTCACTCTATTTACTTGACCTTTTGACCCCCCACTTTTCTTCCATTGTCGTCTGCTCTCTCTCTCTCTCTCTCGGGCTTCACTTTACCTTTTGCCTTCCAAAAGATTAACCTTTTTTCGTCATCCTCTCTCTCTCTCTCTCTCTCGTCCTTGTTCTTCTCCTTCTCCGTCCTCTGAAACATTCACATCCATGGGAGATTTGGGAGATATGCCCAGAAGCTGTTCGAGCCTGGAGTTGACCATATCTGTTCCGGGCTTCTCTTCCTCTCCTCCTCTTCCTTCATCTGGTACGCATCTCTCGATTTCAGAGATTTATCTTATCAGCTCTTCTTTTTCATCTGAAAAGAAATCTGTTCTCATAAAAATAAAAAAAACAAAAGAAGCGGCAGCAACACTGTCCCTTCTTCTTCTTCTTCTTCTTCGAGTTTAGTCTCGATTTGATCATAGATTTTATTGCCTTTTCAGGCTCTAAGAGAGAGATATATTCACCGAAAAGTAGTTTCCACGCAAATAAAGCATGATCGCGGAATTTCCATGTAAAATAAAGAGGAAATTCCTTTATGGGTGCTTATTCACTTCCTTGAAATATTTTTCCTTATTTAGCTTTTGATATATCTTAAACTGTTATTTTGATTATTACCTAGCCCTAGTTTTCTTTTTCTCCTTTTATGTCGCATTTCAGGCTATAAACATGTCGAGATTCGCCGGATTATGATCGATTCGGTGCACTTTGTGCGTACTCTATCCGTATTACTAGAGTTTCATCTACGTTAGTGTATTTGGATATTGAACCGCAGCTTAAACTGTTTAGATCATCGGTCTGCAACTGTCACATAAAATCAATTCAACAAAAAAAAAATTCACCAACTGATATTGATAGACGTTGGGTGATGATGCAGTGAGGGACTTGGACATAAACCAGGTGCCGTCAGGGGGCGAGGAGGAGTGGATGACGATGAGCGGAGGGATGGAGGACGAGGAAGAGAGCAGCCACGGTGGCCCTCCTCGCAAGAAGCTCCGCCTCACCAAGGAGCAGTCTCGCCTCCTCGAAGAGAGCTTCCGGCAAAACCACACTCTTAACCCCGTAAAAACACATCACCAACTTTCTTTTAATTATAAGCATCATCATCGTTGTTACTGCTATGATCAAGAACGTCATAGACGCATGCGTGATTTTATGTGGTGGTGATCTGGTTTCACAGAAGCAAAAGGAGGCTCTGGCAATGCAACTGAAGCTCCGGCCACGCCAGGTCGAAGTGTGGTTCCAAAACCGTAGGGCCAGGTTCGTATTTCTCTACTTCGATCTTTTCTACATGTTCTGTACGTATTTGGTGAGTGAAACAATATAAGCGTCGTGTATATACGAATCAGTGAACCAAAACGAAACCCTTTACAAAGATCTAGCCACTGATAGGCACACATAGAAGCAAAGGCGGATCAAAGACAATTTTGGAATCTAATAACTGATTTTCAACAAATGGGTGTTTGCAAAACGCCTTTGTTTTCTTAAATTTCTTTTCTTTTTTTTTTTTTTTGGTGGGGTTTGGGGGCTTTGAGAATTGGTGGTGCTAGTGATTGGGACTAAAAAGCGGTCAGGATATTAAGATCGTTGACAGAATATTATCGTCACAAAGTGGGTGCTTCTTCTGTCTGTGTAATCTGAATCAGATTCTAACCCGTAGAAAAAACGTACAAGCTTTAACGACAGAAAGCGATCCCTCCCAAATGAAATGCCACGAAAGAAAAAAGGGAGGGAGGGGGAGGAGGGAGGGAGAAAAAGAAAAGAAAATGGTTTGTCTTTATGAGGACGACACAGTTGTAGACACGTACAAAGCCATGAAACTATGATTTGATGATGGTGAAGTGGGAGGGGCTGTTTCGGTCAATGTCGAGAGTAAATAGGGAGCGAAAGACGAGGGGGCGATGGTGGGAGAGGGACCATTGGATTGATCAACCGGAATGAGCAAAAGCGCCTGTGTTTGCTCTCTTACGTAAACAGCTTCGCGCTTGGTCAACACTCATCAATAAATTTCGTTTTATTTTTTGTTCTCCCATTTCTGTTTTCCAACCTCTGCGTGCACTGCATTAACCTGCTTCTGCATTTACTCCCCGTCTCTTTTCCTCTGGAAAACAATCCTTAAAGAATCTGCAACGAATCAAGTTGTATGTAACTCCTCTCTCTTTCTATATGCCTTTAACTCTCTCTGTTCGAGGAGGAAGAAAGGGACGTGAAACTGATGATTCGTTGACTGAGTTTCGTGTGTTCTGTCCATATAAAATTTTTGCTAAATTTGAGCGGTGAAGTCACGAGACGAGGGAAAAAAAGTCGTACCTGCAGGATGTATTGTGCTTCGACTTCTTGGGTGGCATTTCTCTCTGGGTTTCTTTTTCGACCGAGACGCTTTCATAATATCCGCATTTTTATCAATCGAAATTAGCAGTCGGTTTTACAGAAATAGAGTTCTGATTTTTTTTTTTAATCTTGGAAATATAGATATGTCAATGTTGATTTACAAAGTGTTTTCATGTAGTGATGTGCCGTGTCGCGAATAAGTTTTTAAATGAGAGTATGCTATGTTTGGCATCCTCTAAGAGTCTATAATATTATTAATTATACCTTAGTATATTAATTTTGTAAACAGGTATTGTATGGTATATCTTGTATTTTTTTTAAGATAGGTTTTCCTTTTTTGGGAAAATTGATGAACTTATTGGGCAAATTGTTTTTCATTTTTCTTCAAGATTTGCCTGATATTTTCACATCTCTGTTTTCTGGAAAACTATAGATCCCAAATTTGGCTGTAAATCCTTCTTTTTCTTTTGTAATTTTAATTAAGGTCTTGGTAAGCTCGTGCGATTGAGATATCGGCTAAGTTCTACCAATATACTGAAAGTTTCTATTTTAAGCAATTGAAAATCAGCACAGCGATAATTTGTGTAATTTCATTTTCAGAAATGATTGGATTTAGTACTTTTGAATATCCATTTCGTACGCAACTAGTAGAAAAACATATTCTACAAGCACGGTTTAGCTACATCTCCAGTAGTTTTTCTTTCTAAGCAAGTAAATTTCTTCCATAATCAGATTTATATTTTCATTTTAAGACTGCATAAGTGATCTTTTTTCTTTTCACGTTTGGATGTTAACATCAAAATTTATTTTGTCCATCAAGCGCCAAAATTCAAAGTTGCAAGAATACTCTAGTTTACGAACAACTTAAAATTCATATATTTGTATGTATTATATACATATTCTGCTCGATTAAGACATAGGTTTCATCTTGATTAACTTATCAGTCTTATTCTCGAACCCCTCAGGCATCATTACCCTCAGAAACCCTCGAAAAAATTCGATCCTTGTTCGGTTCTTCTGAGTCTTGGGCAAGAAAACAAAAAGGGAAAGGTTGTTCAACATCTGTTGATACGAGGAGAAAAACAGGAAAAAGGAAAAACATACACACGAACGAAACAGCATTACGCAGACGTAGTTTATGCATATACGGTTTTACTGCAATTTTTTAAAATGCGAGTGTCGGGTCAACAAAAGTGGCGGTTGCATGGCTCTCGAAAGACGACACACTCCCCACAAAAAAAAAAAGAAAAGGAAATGTTAATAAGTATGTGAGGATATTTAATGAACAAGTTAATGATGCGATCATCTCGTGAGACAGAGATCGGCTTTTGTGAGACATCGGCCATAATGGTTGTCTGCACATTGCAGTGCAACACCCATTTGTTTATAGAAAGAGAGGGAGAGAGAGAGAGGCCGACATTAATAATGAGGGGGATGTCTTTTTGCAGATATCCATGTGTTGTCGTCGTCCTCGTGTGCTCTTCCCCTCATCATCGAATGCCAGTTTGACTGGCCATGCACGCACTCTCTTCTTCTTCTTCTTCTTCTTCTTCTTCTTCTTCTTCTTCTTCTTCTTCTTCTTTTCTCTCTCTCTCTCTCTCAACCCTAATATGGTGCAATAATTAGGTCATCTTTCTCGATAAAATATCATTATTGTTGCTGCACATACTCACACACGCAACTGATATATACGTACTTTTAGCAAAAAAAAAAATGATATATACATACATGCATTCTGGTTTCATCTACCCATTTGTCTGTCTCGTTTGGAAATCTTCATTATTGTGCATTGACGTTCTGAATAGGGTAATAGGACCCTGTTTACAATGAAATATATATTGGACATTTTTAGTAAGTACGTCTAGGGAAAATAATGATGAGACGTGTACAAGTGCAGATACCACGCGGATCCTCCATGATTCTTTTTGTTCATGACAGATATGTATGATCGTTCATGTGTATGTATGTATCGCTTGAAAGACAATGACAGAAATCACCGGTTCTGCTTATATTTTGAACCTATTATGGATTTGCTATATGGTCAAAGACGTGATTTAATCTAGTATGGACTGGTATTATTGGTAGATTTTGGAATTTTCATATATAGCATGCATATGACGCGGTACAGTGTGTAAATACTTGAAATCTGTCTGCAATATGGAAGTTAAAATATCGAGTCGTAGTGCAAGCTCACATGGGTATTGTGTGATTTATGGAAAGTTCTTCTGCTATGACAGCAAGAACAGAAAAATCATTTTTTTCCCTTCTTGTCGTCAAATTGGTCGTGCCAGCTTTTACTCTTGTCGTCATTTTAATAGCATGTTTAATTTCCTCTTCATATGTATTTTTTTGCTTGATAATGGGCAAAGGCTTGCTTGAACTCGGGTCCACATTGATCAAATTCTATTATGGTAGCATAAGCCCTCCATGATAATCCGGATTCTATGCTAGGCTTTTTACTCATTGTAATGTCATTCGCTGCCCTACATGACAATCATGAATGTTTGTTCATGGAGTGTTTGTTTGGTCAAATGTATATGTTGATCGATTTGGTTCTTGATAGCCCAAACTTTGGTTTTTAAAAACAGTCATGATTAAGTGTAATTGACGGTGATCTTATCAAATTTTTACATAAAGAAAAACCCGCTTATGACCGTGTGCAGGAGCAAGTTGAAGCAAACTGAGATGGAGTGCGAGTACCTAAAGAGGTGGTTCGGATCGCTGACGGAGCAGAACCGGCGGCTGCAAAGGGAGGTCGAGGAGCTCCGCGCCCTCAAAGTGGGCCCGCCCACCGTCATCTCCCCCCACACCTGCCAGCCTCTCCCGGCCTCCACCCTCACCATGTGCCCTTGCTGCGAGCGCGTCACCTCCACCTCCGCCACCAATGCCGGCCCCTCCTCCCCTTCTGCCGCTGCTGTGGTGCCGTCCAAAGCGTCGCAACCGTCGGCGCCCGCGCTTCAGTCGAGGCAGCCATCGGCGGCTTGCTAGCACAGAGGGTGGAAAGCCATATATAGCAATTTTTACATTATTGCATAGAGCTGTGGATAGTTAGGTTTTCGGGGGACATAATTTAACCGATTCGCTCTTACTTGGGTTGGGGATGGGCTTAACAAATGTTTTAAGACATCGTTGATTAAGCTTGGAGAGAGGGAGAGATGCTGATGGAAGTTGGAACTCATCAAATCATATATGACATGTACGTTTAGCGAAATTTTGGAGGAGGAACACGATAATCCGCTAACCTTTGACTATGAATAATTTACATGCCAGGTGTGATTTTTCGACCTGATCCGATAAATTTTTGAAGTGACCCTATTGAGAATTCTTCGTGAGGTTGTTTGATACATTTTCTTATTCGTTTTGTTCTATCTTTAAAGAGTGTGAGAGATGACGGGTTTATTTGGAAGGTAGGGTTTCGAGAGCTCTTCCTTTTTTATTGTGCTCCGAATGCTTGCATACAGATTTCTCCTTCTCCTCCTCCTCCTCCTCGGCCCGTGCAGCAGGCCATCGCCTGAACCACGTAAATTTTCCGTATCCTTTCTCCGCTTTCTGTTCTATGTTTCGTCGCTTTCCATAGCACGACCATATATGTCTTATGTGTGAGCAAAAGAAGAGAGAATGCAAGCAACCATCGTCGATGAATAATGTTAGAGAGGATCAAAACCGATATGTTAAATTGTTCGGTAAGTAACGGAACTGTCCCGTCATTCATCAAGCACCTGTAATTTTTGTATTGAATGACTACAGGAAATGACAGGATCGAAACGATCGTCTTTTCGGCACTTAATCTTTGTCCAAGGTCCGATTAGTTTAGTCAACTCCATAATCGCACGCGACACTCCTTTGACGGACATGGCAGTTCAGTTCGACCACCTATATAGATTAGTCTTCGATTACATGCGAATTCAATCAACAAGGTCAACCCAAGCATGTCGTGACTTCAATCTGCAGTTGTGTTACATATTGTATTGCTATAATCATAGTTGATCAGGATTGACTAATGTCTGCAGCACCGGGTGATATAATTAAAATGGTCGCTTCAAATCAAAATTGTTGTTGGCCGAATCGCCGGCCAAGACGTAGCGATTAGTGATTGATCATATTAAAACTTTGGATGACGCATGTTTGACTAGTCCTAATTTTTGGCATTAGCCCGAGGGCGTTGTATTTTCTGTGGATTTTGGTAAACGTGACCCGATTTTGCTTGGTCAGCATGGAGCTGCCACAACAGCGACCCGCTAACAAGAACGTTCACGAACCCCACCTTCGCATGTCGCGATTTTTTTCATGTGAACTATCGCGATATCGATCTGAGCGGGACCTCTAATTTATGAAACTTCTCTTTTATTGCGTTGGGTATCCGGGCCTCTCGGTCGATCGGGTTTACTTTCAAGCGCCCCGTGATCGTCTTCCGGTTGCACCGCGGTCGAGTAATTATCGGGATGGGAGACTCTTGGGAGGAAATTAAGGACTAACCGTGAAATTTCTTTTTTCTTCTTTTCAGTTCTTAGACGTAAAACTAGGTGCAAATATAATTTTTCATAAGTAGGCGTGAGGAATTGTGCATGCTATTTTGGGGTTAAGGGGGGCTTAGTGAAATGGGCCTGTGGTCGCAAGGCCATGGCCCAATGGGCCGACACATTTTGCTCCATTCTATATCCCCCACATGCACTCCTCCTATCTTTTCTTACATTGTCCAACCATGGGAATTCAGAAAAAAGAGGAATATTATTTTGCAACAATTGCTTTTTAATATGCAAATTAACTTTCTCTATCGCATACTATATATGTCGTATAGTTCGTCTTACCGGTATAGATATACTTGCTATACCGGTATATTATTTTCCATTGCGTCGGTCAATTTTTATCTCTTAAATGTATTTATCCAATAATACAGGAGATAAAAATTGACTTCATCCCTCACAGTACAATGTATAGTAGTTAATTGTGAAAACTTCGGGTATTTTGAATGTAAAAAAAAAAAGAAGCAAAAGCATGCGCTCTATAAGATTTAGCTAATAATCTCCCACTTACTATACCTATTGAGATTATTAGCTATCATTTAAATTTATTTTAATTATAACTATAATAATTTAGATTATTTGTTTAAGTGAGAACACCAATTACAATTATTTTGTGATAACCGCATGTTTTATCCATAGTAAGCATATGATGTAACGATAGTTATGCTGTCTCCACAATACATGACTATTTATTATATTAGAAATCATTCATAATATGATAATTAGCATAGATCTTAGCTTCTGATTGCTTAAAATTTCCAAGATAAGATATAATTTCATGTCATCCGGTTGTGTTATACCACAGTGTAGTACGCATTGCATTACTTAAGCCAAACAGCGCACAATAATTAATTGCGTCTCCATTATATTATATTATATTTTATCCTAATAGCTATTAAGTTACGGTCTTTGTGCGACGAACGAATATAAACTTTTGTAGAGATTTCTTTTTTTAACATTATTCATCTAATCCTAGCTAGAGTAAATTGTTAAAAATTTGGACATTGTCGCTTACTATCAAAAGGAAAATGAAAAATGACACAAATGGTCATTGAATTTTGGTCCGACATGTAATATGGTCAATGAACTTTTAATTTATTCAACGTAGTCTCTGAATTTTAACCTAATATGCAATATGGTTTTTAAACTTTTAATTTGTTTAATGTTGTCCATAAACTTTTAGTATATATTCAATTTAATATGTGAATTATATGAAAATGTTCAATGTACTTGAATTTAGTGGAAGGACTATAATTAACATTTTCATATAGTTCGAGGACTACATTGAATATTAATCTAAAGTTAAGGGATTATATCGAACAAATTAAAAGTTCAGAAACCATATTATATATTGAGCCAAAATTCAAAAACCGTTTGGGTCGTTATCCCAAACGAAAAAAAATCGTTGCTTTAGACTATAAAGTGAATAATTTAATTTGGCGGGTCAAGGTTTTGGCAGAAACGGGTAGGCGTTAGGTCCCTATTTTGTGTGGGTGTGATGTGCTATACGTGTTCGATTGGAGACAAGGTGACGTGAAGAGAGAGAGGGAGAGAGATATTTGTTTTTTTGGGTACGCGAAAACGACTCGTGTACTATTGTATCTTTATGAGACTACACATTTCATAACCTTAGGACCAGAAATTATAATCGTCATCCCATCTTTGATAAGTCCAACAATCATTAGGTGAAGAGGGGAAGCAACATCCCCCTCCGTGGAGCCGCACTTATACTATCGATTGTCTTCCGATAAACTCAAAATATACAAGCAACTGTCGTTAAGCATATCTAATTTGGACCGATTCAATTTTTCGAATCAGTTGTCTCGCGTGACGGGAGAATCCTCGGCGCACTGGAAATTGTAGAGTTTCCGCGGTTGATCGCCAAACTCCCGAAGCACTCGCTGTCTTGCTGACGAACTCCTTTTCATTCCGTTGTAACGATCCCCGAAGGTTGTCCTGTGTCCGAGAATGCCTGGTTCCGTCCGATGTAGAGGGTGCGATCGAGTCGAGCTACTCTCGTCCGAGGGTTGGGTCCGCATGTGGGTCAAAAGCTGATGAGGTCACGAACAAACGTGACGTGGAGCTAGCAACACCAAACGAAAGCGGGTCAAGTTCGCTCCACGAGCCCATGACCCGTACCCGCTCACCCCTCCGCTCCGCGTGTATATAGTATTATGCCCCGAAGGCTTACGACATTGCTTCATTCTCTCTCTCTTTCTCTCTCTCTCGCTTCTTGCTTCGCTTTCTTCGCCAAAGTCCACACTTCCCACGGAAGCTCCACTTTGCTGCAAGCAAGAACTCTGCATCCTGCACACAGTACGTAACAGTACAGTTCAATCTCTCTCTCTCTCTCTCTCTCTCTCTCTCTCTCTCTCTCTCTCTCTCTATCCCTCCGTGTGCCTGCTTGATCACCGCCGCCATGATCACGTGGCACGACCTCTACACGGTGCTGGCCGCGGTGGTGCCGCTTTACGTGGCGATGATCCTGGCCTACGGCTCCGTGCGGTGGTGGAGGATCTTCTCCCCTGACCAGTGCTCCGGCATCAACCGCTTCGTCGCCATCTTCGCCGTCCCACTCCTCTCCTTCCACTTCATCTCCACCAACAACCCGTACGCCATGAACCTCCGCTTCATCGCCGCCGACACCCTCCAGAAGCTCATCCTCCTCCTCCTCCTCGCCCTCTGGGCCAACCTCTCCGCCCGCGGATCCTTGGACTGGTCCATCACCGTGTTCTCCCTCTCCACCCTCCCCAACACCCTCGTCATGGGCATCCCTCTCCTCAGAGCCATGTACGGCGACGGCGCCGGCAGCCTCATGGTCCAGGTCAGAGCGCGGCCCTGGCCGCTCGGTGCTCGTTGATTTTAGATAATTTCCTTTTGAAATCTCATGTGAAAAGATGATTTAAGTTTCTGCGTCCGCTGCCGGCTTCAGGTGGTCGTGCTGCAGTGCATAATCTGGTACACCCTCCTCCTCTTCCTCTTCGAGTACCGGGGCGCAAAGATCCTCATCATGGAGCAGTTCCCCGAGACCGCCGCGTCCATCTTGTCGTTCAATGTCGACCCGGACGTCGTCTCGCTTGACAGCCGGAACCTCCTCGAGACCGATGCAGAGGTCGGCGACGACGGGAAGCTGCATGTCACCGTGAGGAAGTCGAGTGCGTCGAGGCGGTCCTTTGGCCTGGGGCTCGGCGGCGGCTCGTTCTCGGGGATAACGCCGAGGCCTTCGAACCTCAGCGGAGTGGAGATCTACAGCGTGAGCTCGTCACGGAACATGACTCCGAGGGGGTCCAACTTCAACAACTCAGACTTCTACTCCATCATGGGCGTGCCTCGGCTCTCCAACTTTGGACCCTCGGACGTGTACTCGGTGCAGTCCTCCCACGGCCCGACCCCGAGGCCGTCGAACTTCGAGGAGAACTCGCTGCCGTCCCCGAGGTTCGGGTTCTACCCAGCCCATGTTGCGTCCGCGCCGTACCCGGCTCCGATCCCCGATTTCGCTTCCACATTTGCGAAGAGCAGCAAGCCCAACCACCAACAGCAGCAGCAGCAGCTGCCGCCGCAATCTCACGGCGTGGCGAAAGCAAACAATTACGACGCGAAGGAGCTCCACATGTTCGTGTGGAGCTCCAGCGCTTCGCCGGTTTCGGAAGTAGGCGGGCTCCACGTGTTTGGCAGCGGGGATTTTGGGGCTCCGGATAATCAATCCGGGCGGTCCGATCAGAGCGTCAAGGAGATCCGGATGATAGTCGCCGATAATAACCAGCCCACCGGCGAAACCAAAAGTATATATATTAATCCAACTACGTTGTCCTTTTTCCACCATTAAAGTAATCAGCAGCTTAATTATTAGATTCTTAGTTAGACAAAATGTGACATCTCAATCTTATCCGATTTCCTGAGCTTCGTGTTTTGTGTGGAAGGTGCTCCGGAAACAGCGGGATTTACCGGGCAAGGTCAGTTCAACTTTGCGGGCAAAGCAGACGAAAGGGACGACGGAATCCGAGAGGGGGCGGCGGCGGGGCCCGCGCGGCTCAACAAGCTCGGACCAAGCTTCCCCGCCGCCGCTGGAGAACCAGGGTACGGCGACGCCGGGAACAACAAGCAGATGCCGCCGGCGAGCGTGATGACCCGCCTCATCTTGATCATGGTGTGGAGGAAGCTGATCCGGAACCCCAACACCTACTCGAGCCTCATCGGCCTCGCATGGTCTTTGATCGCCTTCCGGTTAGCACACACTGAACTATCCAATGAGACTACTCTCACGTTATATTTTCACGATGGGCTTTCCTATCGTCCATACTAAAAAAGATTGCTAATTCATTACCCTCATGGGTACCAAATCACTAGACCCACATGGAGAATTCACAACACACTTCAATAAAGAAATCACGTGGAATATAATCTTGTATGATTGAAGAGAGATGGGTCAAGCTCCGGTTCTTGGTCTTGATTTCTTTGGTTTTTAGATAATAATGCTTTAGTCGTCAGCGCGAAAGGTGACGATGATTGGGCGTGGTGGTGTTTGTCTGGACGTGGTGTTGCAGGTGGGATGTGCGAATGCCCAAGATCGTAGACAAGTCAATCTCCATACTGTCCGATGCTGGGCTCGGCATGGCCATGTTCAGCTTAGGTTAGTCTCTCTCTCTCTCTCTCTCCTTTCTCCTGTTCTTCTTTGATTGATTAACATCATTCTCTCCTATCATTCATCTCCATGTCCTTCTCTCTCGGTTATCTTCGTCAACGTTTTCTGTTCAGTTCTTTGTCTGGTTCACACTTTCGGTCGTGCTTATGTAGATAACTTCAGCAACTTGAGTCATGTCTTGGCCAATCCTCAACCAGACATTGACTGAGCCATACTCTACTCCAAATTCGATTAGAACCCCAAAAAAGAAGAAAAATACTCACAATCAAGAAACAATGATTGTTTCTCCCTTCTTCTTCCTCTTCCTAAGTTCATTTTTTTGAAGCATATAGTGTGAATGGTCCTGCAAACTGCAGCTCACAGTTCACAGCCATATATTCTGCGAACACCACCCAAACCAAACCGAACCCCGTGGACCCACGAGTGGCTCGGGCCGACCCGACACATGGGTCCGACCCCCCTCGTCGCCTTGCGGTCCTAGGGTCGGTGGGCATCAGTTGATTTCAGATTCCATTTCGGTCCGTGTTATTGCTTTTGAAGTAGTTGGAAGAAAAAGAAAAATGTGATACACGCAAGAGTTTTCATTTAGATTCGATGCATCTTTATAAGATGGTCCCTCGGTTCGGGCTGCTTTTTATGCTGATTTTGATTTGATCTCGATATCTTAAGGTGTGTTTGTGGTTTGCAGGTCTGTTCATGGCTCTTCAGCCTAAGCTAATCGCGTGCGGGAACTCCGTCGCCACGTTCGCCATGGCCGTGAGGTTCCTCACTGGCCCGGTCGTGATGGCTGTTGCCTCCGCCGCCATCGGATTGCGCGGCACCCTACTCCATATAGCCATCGTCCAGGTAGGCATCCATTCCTTTCAAGGGTTTTGATGTTCCGGGCTTTGTCATTTCAAGCGATTGCTAGAAACGTTTCAGAGGAAAACTAACATGCCGTGACATGTATCCTAAGCCTCATTAATTTCATTCGAGCTATCGAGGAATTCAAAGTAAAGGGTTTCTTAGGGAAAATTATCCAAAAAATTCTAAACCTATTGTACGGAGGCTAATTCAATTTTAAATATTTCAATTGTGCCAATTTAGTCCTAAACCATCTGGCTATTTGCCAATGTAGTCTTTCCAGTCAAATATCCAAACAATAGGTTTGAGACTAAATTTGTAAATCTTCAAAAAGTTTAAGACTAAATCGACACTAAAGAAAGATTTAGGATTAAATTGACAAATCTTCAAAAGGTTTAACACTAAATTGGCATAATTGAAAGATTTATGATAGAATTGGCTGCCGAACAATAGGTTTAGGACTTTTTGAACAATAATATCCGGTTTCGCGTGTCTGGAAGTGCGAGATCTTTCATTCGATTACCGTTCGACACATCGCTGCGGGATCAATTTGCGTAAAACCAAATTTCTCACGATCTGTCGCATGATAAACAGGCGGCGCTCCCGCAAGGAATAGTCCCGTTCGTGTTCGCCAAGGAGTACAACGTCCATCCGGCCATTCTCAGCACCGCGTAAGTCCCGAACCCATCGAACCCTCTTTTCAAAGATATCGAACGCATCAAATCTTCCGATTTTTCCCCCCCTCCCCCCATTGCGGCCGAGCACCTCTCTATTATTCTCTTGAAAAACATTGCAAAACTCTCTTTTTTCGCAGGGTCATATTCGGGATGCTGATAGCCCTGCCAATCACGCTTGTCTACTACATTCTTCTCGGATTATAAAAGTTCCTCCCGAAATATTCCGCCCCGACATCCCCCCCCTCTCCCCCTCCCGCCCCAAGCACAAGTCACAAAGGAAGCCAATCGAGGCATAATCCCCACGATTTGCAAGATCGACAAGTGGGGGCGATTCGGGAAGCACTCGTGAGGATTTCATGGGATCGCAGGGGGGAAGAACGAACGAAGCGACAAAGATGTGTGGACATAGGGCCAATCCCCGGGAAATTAGGAATGTGTCTCCAATAGGGGCCAATTAGGGTTGGTCCGAATTGTTCTTTTTTGCAAGTGTTGAATTATTGAAAAAAAAGAAAGAAGAGAGAGAGAGAGAGAGAGAGACCTGGGTATAGCTTATTAGTCTAATGTCTAATGGGGACGACATTAGGGAGTGGGAAGGAGGTTCTGGATGGAAATATACCCTCATTATATTATTCCGATTCCTAAAGTTTCCTCCATTGAATAAATGAAGAAGATGGACGAGGGGTTTGGCTCGCTCCTCCTCTTTTTTTCTTTTTCTTTTTCCTCTTTTTTTTATTGCTCCATCGATATATTCGAATTTGATTGCCGTGGTTGTCGGTGGTGGTAAGTCTCTTTGATTTGTGATTTTGTGTACGTCGCTCGCTATTGAAGGCTCTCTACTCGTCGAAAGGGTTTATCGGCTTGTCCCGCGAGATAGCCCTGCGACATAGGACCAATAGGGAAACTGTAACGATTTTTAGTGTGGTTTTTAGGTGTGGAATCTCGTGATCGTGTTTTGTTTGCCTATGGTTATTGCCTAAACTCATTATGCTAAATTAAGTTAGTGACATTTCAAGAGACGATGGAGTCACGTCAAATAATAGTCTAGCAGAAAAATTAGAAATAAAACCGAAGGACAGTTATGGAAAAGAAAGAAAAGAAAACAAAGCTTCTACACATTTTCCATGCTATTTTGGATAGATCCTTAGAAGTGATAATATAAACTCTGTGAATATTTTCTTTATAATATCTTCTTTTTCACACTTTAATGCAAGGAAAGCCAGAATGAAAAACATGGGAACTTTGAAAATCTCATCGCCTTTTTATCTTTTTTTTTTTTACATTTTATTTTCTTCTTATTTTTGCCCTTCTTTTCTAAAGCACAAAAGTGTGTTTCCTCCGAAGGCCCTCAAGTCAAAGTTTTGGAATTTGGCAGCACAATTTCAAGGACTTTCGGTGCAAAGTTGAGCTTTGAGTTCGACTCAGAGTTCATGGCAACTTAGGACCAGTTGCATTCCAAAAATGCTACTTCATGAATTCGATAAATTTACTTTCTTTCGATTTTGCCCGTCATTAAGCTATCTAAATCTCAATTTGTCCCTCACCAACAAAACGTATCTGACCGACGAACAAGGGCATCGACGCAAGGGCTCACGTGAGCTCAGATCCGATTGGCGCCCGTCGCGTAGGGTCCCGTGACTATACCGCTGCCTTCGCCTCACCTCACCTCTAGTCGTCTCGCCGTTCCTAGGGGCCGTGAGCCTTGAGAAGCTCGTACAGCTCGTCACCTGCGGCCGCCTTGCCTCTCTGGTCAACGCCGGTAGGATCCTGCGATGCTTGGCCTCGCCTTCGCCCCTTCTTTTTGTTAGTTTTACCTTGTTTTCGAAGTCTGCTTATGAGGAAATGTACCGAAAGCCAGTTATCCGAACCCTCCCTCTGGTTCTTTTGAAAGCACCTCGGGCCAAAGAATTCCGTCTCTAAATGTAAAGTCGTGCTCCTAATGCTCTCCCAGACGCATCCTGGCGGGCCTGGGGATTGGCCGTGTTCGGGCGGAAATTATTTTGACGACTTCGGGTAGTCCTGGAAAGTGGAAACGGCTCTCATGAGAAGCTAACGAGAGGAAAATGTGATCAAAGCTTTTTTTCAGGAAAGCTCCAGGAGTCAAAAGAAAGGAAAGAGGGGAGTGTGCTTTTCTTCTGCTTTTTTTCGCTTTTGATGCTCCCCCACAAACGACCCTACCCCCACATCTTTGAAAAAGGTGTTGTAGGGCGGTGAATTTCGTCCATGGAAGACACGCTATATGTTGGCAACAAAAAAAAAAAAAAAGGGACCGTTTCGTTTTGTTATATTAATAAAAACATTTTCTTTTCCCGAAGAAAAAGTAGGGGATGACCGGTTTCGAGGCAACAATCTGTGTATTGTGATTAAAAAAGAGAGAGAGAGAGAAGAAATATAGTCACGACATGTTATGTTTTGTTTTTTTCGGGCAAATTTTCCCATGTTTCACGTTATGTTCAAGTTAGATTTACGCGGCGACATTCGTACTCTTTCCATCCAATTTTATGAAAAAGGGATCGATCTTACCAAAGCTAGTGACTTTGGGGTATGCCTGGAATTACTTTTTCCCTTTTAATTTTCCGTTTAAAAAAAATTTGTGGTTCATGTATTGTGATTTTCGTAATTCAACATGCCCGAAAATTGAATTTCGACATGCAAGTTGGGATTTGATTTTTTTTTTTTCGTAATACATAGTTCTTGAAATTAAAAAACAAAAAAGGCAAGGTCCCCGACCTTCTTCGAATTCGAAACCACCAAAAAGGCCTTTTCCACGTTATTTGCTTTTTTTTTCCTACACCACAAGATATCGAAATTTCAGATCAATTATTCTTTATAAATGTGAACAATTCCTTTCCCATGCATTCAGCAAGGCACATCGCTCGCAGAGCGACCAAGGCGGCCTTCAAAGTTACTTTTAATAATCTAAATGAATGACGTTATGGTTTGAATGGTTCAAGTTCCCTCACTCCATGTGAAACTCATGCATAATGAAGGAGCAATGACCAGCAACGGATGCATAAGCAATTAAACCCTTTTTCCAAGATGATAGACAGGTGATTCTTTCCAGCTTGCTCGAAAGATCAATGCAATTAGATTCTCCGCACGTTTTCTTTATGCATACTATATAGAAATTTGCATGTATTGGGCCTCTACTGTTGCAACCGATCGCAACAAAAAGGCGGGAATTGTCCGATCAATCATAAACCTATTGTATAGATGTCAATTCAGCCCTAAACTTTTCGATTTTACCAATTAAGTTCTAAACCTTTGCGTGTAATTCCAATATAATCCTTTCGGCCAAATTTTCGCATAAAATTGATGATATGACGGTGTACCAAGTGGGATGGCTGACGATGATCGGACCGCCGATGTCAACGATTTCCGATGAGAATTGACCAGGAGGATTATCTTAAAATTTCCCGGAAAGGTATAGGCTAAATGGACAAAATCGAAAATGTTTGAGATTGAATTGGCGTCCGTATAATAAATTCATGACCAATTCGGTAATTCTCTTGAGGAAAAAGAGAGGCCTCGACACGATTCGACCTAGATTGTTATTTAACCACTCTAAAGTCGACACGTGACGACGAGGACCGGTTCTTTTGTGGGGTATCGATCGGTTGGAGCGAATAACAGAGAGACTATCTTTGATTAGCGATAACATAAGCAGGTCGAAAAAGATGTGAAGGTTGTACAAATCTTACAAAACTTGACCGTGTCGTGCAGGGGTGAGCAACAACGACTCGTTTCCTCCATTGACGCACTTGCTAGAAACCAAATTGGGATTTCCTTGTCATGCATCCTCGCAGCGATCTCTAAAGTCGAAGGTGTCGGTCCCTCACGTTTGAACGACCTGGCAAGATTCCTCCCAATTTGACGGTTCAAAAAATTCTTATCCAATTACCTTTTCGTCGCGCAACATCGATAAGTCGGGAAATTTTCAAATTTCAGGTTGACACGCTTTCGCTTTGACAAAAGCACCGTCGGGTTCATGATGTATTCGATCAATTGGGATTTTCAAATTTTCAAATTTTCGTTATGGACTCACGTGAGTGATCGAAACCAAAAGTCGCGTGTGCATGGTAATCTATTCGATCAATCGAGTCCCTGCGTTTCTTTCCTTATCGGCACAAATGGATGGACATATATATTTTATTTTTTTGACGTAACCTTTCTTTTGACTCTTCTATTTAACTTTCTTGACCCAAACTCTAAGGTCGGCTAACGTCTCTTCCATCTCTCCAGAATCGATCCCGGGTCGTGCTCATGAAGAGATGTCCGGCACTAATACGCCCACACGCCCTTTTCCTACTCGTCGCGCAATTTCTCTCTTTACGTAACAAATTGACCGGTCGTGCCGAGTACGTGCTCATTAGTCTCATAACAACTTTTGGTGATTTAAGTACACGTATTCATGACTTTCGTAATCCCGATTTTTCTTACCGCTAAGGAATTTATGCCCATCCATTTAGTGCTACAATCGATGTTACCAAGGGCCCCTAGAGCTCTCTCATTAACAATTATTGCGCTTTCATTGTCTAAAAGTGTCCGGACCATCGTTTCTTCTAATTTTCCATTATCTTATATAGTAATTGAAAACATTCACTAAGGAGACCCTCAAATTATTCGGTTGATCGAATAAAATGACGATTTGAGCGTCAAGAAAAATGATGTGTCGTGTCGTCGGTCTACGGCATAAAATGGGATGATGGTTGCTGTCTCTCTTAATGTGGCTTCATTCTCTAGCATCGGGCCTCCATTTTGTACTTAACTCGGTGCCAGCCACCGTGGCACCGCCCTATGTGGCGGTGATCCTGGCCTACGGCTCTGTGTAGTGGTTGAGGATCTTCTTCCCAGACCAATGCTGCGGCATTGACTGCTGCGTTGCCACCTTTGCCGTCCCGCTCCTCTCCTTCCACTCCATCTCCACCAACAACCCATTTGCCATGAACCTCTCCGCTTCACCGCTTCGTCGTGCTGCAGTGCGTCATTACAGGGCGCGAAGATCCTCATCATCTTGGAGCAGTTCCCTAAGACTGCAGCGCCTGTAGTGTCGTTCAATGTCGAGCCGGACGTCTGTCTCGCTCAACAGTCAGGACCTCCTCAAGGCCCATACCGGAGGTCGGCAATGACGGGAAGCTACACGTCACCGTGAGGAAGCCGAACTCGTCGAGGCGGTCCTTCAGCCTAGGGCCCGGCAGCAGCTTGTTCTTAGGGATGATGCCAAGGCCTTCGAACCTCACCGGAGTGGAGATCTACAGCCTGAGCTCACAACGTGAATTGACTCCGAGGGTGGTCCAACTTCAACAACTCGGATTTCTGCACGGTGATGGGCGTGCCCCAACACTCCAACTTTGGACCCCTCTGACGTGCACTTGGTCCGGTCCTTTCGTGGCCCGACCCTCCACATGTTCGTGTGGAGCTCCAGCGCTTCACCAGCAACAGGAGTGGGTGGGCGTGGCGTGTTTAGCGGCAGGGGTTTTAGGGCTCCGGACCGTTCGATCAAAGCGTCTAGAAGATCCGGATGATAGATGCCAACAATTACCAGCCTAATGGCGAAACCAAAAGTATATATATTCTAGTCTAACGACGCAACCCTTTTCCACCATCAAATTAATCCAAAGTTAATTCCATTTGTTTTGGAGAAAATATTTTTCTCATTTGTTGACATTTAAATTGCCTAGAAAAATAACCATTGGAGTTTGCCCTGGGTTTATCATGGCCGGGCTAGGGACCCTGGCCCCCGTGCCTAGGTCCTCGTCGCTCAGGCCCGAGTCCATCCATGTTGGGCCCGAAACCCTGGTGCTTATACCCAGGTCTCTAATGCTCATGCTCGAATCCATCAGGGCCGAGCCGGGGACCTTGGCAACTAGGTCTGGGCATGGGCACTGGTGTCCTTGAGCCTAGCCTCTGTGGACTCGGGCACTAGGTTCTAAGGCTCAACCTCAATCTACCTAGGCGTCGAGGTCTTGGGGATCCATAGGCCGAGCTCAGGGACCCTAGTGCCAGTGCTTGGATCTAAATCCAATTACGGGCACCTGCACCTCGAGTCTAACCTCTATGGACTAGGGCCGAGGTGCCTAGGAGCCGATCACAAGCACTGAGTTTTTTGGCCCAGCTTCCGTGGACTTTTGATTGGTCCTTGTGCCTAGGAGCCGGGGCCTCTAGCGTGGTACCCCGACTATCCACGCACAAGTCATTAGCACTCGATTGCTATATGTCTATTTAGAAAAATATGATTTTCCTTTTACCAATTACAATTTCCAATTCATTTTTAAATTTCAATTAAAATATTAAATAATATTGTCATTTTCCAGCACCTTTAAATTTTCCGCAACGGAGTTATCGTTATTAGATAATTATTAGACGTCTTTTCATGGTTTCCCTTCCAACACTTCTCTGATGAGACACCTCAATCTTATCCAATTTTCTGAGCTTTGTTTTTTGGGCGCAAGGTGGTCCGGAAACAGTGGGATTTACCGGGCGAAAATCAGTTCAACTTTGTGGGCAAAGAAGATGAGAGGGACCCGGGAATCCAAGAGGAGGCAGTGGGGCCCACACGGCCCTACAAGCTCGGCCCGAGCTCCACCACCGGAGAGTCGGGGTTACGGCGACGCCGGGAAACAACCAGCAGATGCCGTCGGCAAGCGTGATGACCCCTGCCTGATCTTGTTCATGGTGTGGAGGAAGCTGATTAGGAACCCCAACACCCGCTCAAGCCTTGTCGGCCTCGCATGGTCCTTGATTGCCTTCCGGTTAGTACATACCGAATTATCCAATGTCTACTCCTGGATTATATTTTCGCGATGATTTTCTTGTCCTCCCAGGATGATTAAAATCGCCAATTCATCACACTAATCGGTACTAAATCACTAGTCCTACATAGAAAATTCATAATACGCAATAACATAGTCATCGTATGGAAGTGCTATGGCTTATCTTCCAGCACGTCGGTGCTGTAGATGGATACTCTTGTATGATTGAAGAGAGATGGGACTTTCGAGTCAATCTCCACACTGTCCGATGCTGGGCTGGGAATGGCCATGTGCAGCTTAGGTGAGTCGTTCTTTCATTTCATTTATCTTCTTCTCTCTTAGATATCTCCATCAACATTCTTTGTTTGGTACTTTTTCCTGGGCATATTCTCGGCCATATTGATACATAACTTCAGCAAATTGAATGCTGTCTTGGCCGTTCCGCAACCAGATCGTTCACTGAACCAAACTCGTATCCATTTGATTAGCCACGACAGAGAGAATAGTTCGCGATCGAGAGAAACAATGATTGTTCCTCCTCTACTGTCTTGGCCCATGTTTAGGTTGTGTGAAAGCATGTGTGTGTGACATTGACCTTTCGTGAATCGCACTCTCTTCTTCCACTTCTTTTCTCTCTCTCCATTTTTTGGAACATTAAGTGGGAGTAGTTCTGCAAACAGCAGCTCACAGTGCACAGCCATATATTCTGTGGCCACCACCCAAACCAAACCAAATCAAACCAAGCCCTACCCCAGAGACCCATGACAGGGCCCAACCGGAGTGCGTTTCTGTTAGAAATTAAACCAAATTTGTTGATATTTATTTCTTTTTTTGAGTCTGTCCGTATTTTCATATTTTGATTTTTCGTGTTTTTAGGTGCTAATTATAGTTTGAGCCTGAAAGAGGAAAGTTTCCTATGTCAATTAGATTTCCTATTTTGAATAGGTTTCCTAATTAAATGGTTTCCTAATCGGAGTAGGTTTCCTAATTAGAATAGGCTTCCTAGAAAGAGATTTTCTATTTTGAATCAAACTATGGCCTATATATAATCTATTTCTCTTATAATTGAGATATGCAATAAAAAGGCGCGAATTGCGATTGTTTAACCTTAAAAAATTTCTTCTATCAAATCAAGTTGTTGTCGCGTCTTTGATGCTCAACAGTTTTTGACCCCCTTCATCGATCTATCAAGGAATTCAAAGAACAGGGTTTTGCGCATCTAGAAGCGCGAGATCTCGCATTCAATTCCTGTTCAATGCACCGTCTTGAGATCAATTCGCGCAAAAATGATTTCTCACGATCGTCAAATAACAACAGGCGGCGCTTCCACAAGGAATAGTTGTCCCATTCGTGTTTGTGTTCGCGAAGGAGTATAATGTTCATCCAACCATTGCCAGCACCGCGTAACAATCCTAAAGCCATTGAACTTTTCAAAGACATTGAACGCATCAAATATTCTTTCTTTTCCATTGCGGCCGAGCACCTGATGTTCTTTTCAAATCATGCAAAAACTTTTTTTCGCGGGATCATATACGGGATGCTGATAGACCTGCTAATCACGCTTGTCTATTACATTCTTCTCGAATTACAAAGCATCCTCCTAGATTATTCCCTGCCGACAAAGTCGCAAAAGGAGTCAATCGAAGCATATTTCGCGATCTCATGGTCGACAAATGGATCGATTCGGGAAGCACTCGCGAGGATTTTCAAGGGAAAACAATTAAGCGACAAAGAGAAGTTTTGTTCCTCAATAACCCAAAGTGTTTAGAGCTATAGAGATTGCAATCTAAACCTTAATCCCTGTAGAATAGGATCATATATTGTCTCCATTAAAGAAAAAACAGAGACCTAGCTATAGCTTAGACTTTGTTTAATGGAGACATTAGGGAGTGGAAGGAGGTTCCAGATGAGATATGCTTTCTTTATGTTATTCCGATTCTTAAAGTTTCCTCCATTGAATAAACGAAGAAGATGAACGAGGAATTTGGCTCGCTCCTCTCTCTTTGCTTTTTCTTCTTTATTGCTCCATCGACGCATTTGATTGGATTGTCGCAGTTATCGGCGGTGGTCGGTCTTTCTGATTTGTGGTTCTGTGTACATCGCTCGCTATTGAAGACATATGAGGACCTGTTTTGGGTTTTTAGCATTATGAAGATGCTTCTTCATGGATTTGATAGATGTCCTTTCTTTCAATTTTGCCCTCATCAAGCTATATAAATTTCAATTCTACCGACAGACGAGGGCACTGACGCAAGTGCTCGAGTAAAGCTCAGATCTGATCGGCGCCTGTCGCCTAGGGTCTCAGACCTCGACATCGCCTTGCCTCACCCTTTGTTGTCTCGCCACTCCTCGGATCTGCAAGGTCGCCCCCGGTCGACGACGCCCGTCGAATCCTGCCGCGCTTGCCCTCCCCTTCTCCCTCTTTCTCAGTTTTAACTTATTTTAAAGTTGCTTTACAAGAACGTACCGAAACGCATCCCGGCGGGGGCTCGGGGATATCTGTCCCGGCAGAAATTATTTGACAAAGACTTGAGGGGAAGTTTTGGCAAGGCTTTCATGAGAAGCTAATGCTAGGAAAGTATGATGAAAAGCTTTTACAAAGGCCCTAGGAGTCAAAAGAAAGGAAAGAGGGAGTGTGCTTTTCTTCTCCCCTTTTCGCTTTTGATTCGGCCCCGCAATCCTACCCCACCGCCTCTTTCGAAATGGTGGTGTTCGAGGGCGGTGAATTTCGCGCAAGGAAGACTTGCTTCGTGTTGAAAAAACAGGACCTATTTTTTGTTATATAAATAATATATATATATATTTACTAGGTTTCAGTTAATCCAATTATTATATGACATATCTTTTTTTTTTTTTTTTGGTAAATTTTCTGGTGACATTATTATTCTTTCCTTTCCATTCCTCTGAAAAGAGATTAATCTTACAAAGCTAGTGATTTTGGGATACGTCCGGAATTACTTTTTCCCATTTAATTTTCCGTTTATAAAAGATTTATGTTCGCTTATTGTAATTTTCGTTATCCAAAAGGCCCGAGATTTGAATTTCAACACGTAAATGGGGATTTCATTTTCATTCGTAATTTTTTGGAATGTCTGAATGAAAATTTAAATTATGGCCATAAAGCAAAAGAAGCACTCTTTACATCAAAAATCAAAGAACCGACATGCCCTCGTGCCGGATCTTGAAATAAAAGGCAAGGTCCTCGACCTTCTTCGAATCCCAAACCACGCAGAAAGGTCTTTTTTATGTTTAATTTTTTTTTACATCACAGGATATCGAAATTTCAGCTTGATCAGTCTTCATAAATGTACACAGTTCCTTCCCGTGCATTTAATATGGCATATCGCTCGCAAACCTAAAATGTTTAGATATAAACTGTAGTTCGATAGTAAAAATACTTTTCATTAATTAATTATCATTTTTTAGGAAAATGCATGCAATTGGGGAATCGAATGCTATGTTCTCCTCGCGTTCTGTCCACTGCTGTGACTGATTGGGAGCAAAAGAGAGCTCCCCCACACGATTCGACCGAGATTGCCATTTGACCACTCCGGAATCGACACGTGGCGAGAGAGGACGACCGACCTTTTTGGGCGGTGTCGATCAAGCGGAGGAGGAGGAGGAGGAGGAGGAGAGACTGTTTTCTTGATTAGCAACAACGTAAGCGGGGTCAATCAAACGATACCCGCGGTTGGTCAAAGATGTCAAGGTCGTGACGAAACAACCGTAAAATTTGACTGTACTGTGTCGTCGTCGTCGTGCAGGAGCGAGCGACAGCGACTCCACCTTCCACCTTTGACGCACAAGCTAGAAGCCAAACTGGGGTCTCCCGATTTGACCCGGAATCTACCTGACCATCTACTTCAGAAGCATGGAATTTTCGCGTCGTTTTGTGTCCGTCTAGCAGTCACCCATGAAGGGTGGCGAAAAATTCTCATCCGACTATCGTTTCGTCCCGTGACATCGACGGGTCGGGAAATTTTCGAATTTCGGATCTTCTGGCGGGCACGCTTTCGCTTCGACAAGGGCGTTCGATGGGTCCGTGATCGCGTGTCCCTTGGTTGTGGACTCATGTGATGTGGGGATTTTTCTCTCTTTTTCACATCTGGTCAAAAACAGTGATCGGAACCAAACGTTGCATGTGCATGGGGGTTGGGACCTTGACGAAAACTGTGGATGCGTGTGTTTTCTTTTCAGGACTTTCTCCTATTTGATCGATTCCTTTAGGCTTTTTCCTCTTTTGAAGTACAAACGGATGGAGACCCTGGCTTTTTTTTGACATTGAGTTTTCTTTTCGGCTCTTTCATCTTGCTTTCTTGCCCGCTCGAACCCCGGAGGTCGGCCCACGGTCGGCTAACGTCTTGTCGTCTCTTGGGAATAGGTCCCGGGTAGTGCTCACAAAGAGTGGTCCGGCACCAACACGCCACGCACCCTTTTTTTTCTACTCAAAACACCTTTTTACCTTAATATAATCAGTTCTGTAATTCAATAACTTCTCTGTCGAGTAATTTCTCCATAAATAGATTTAAGGGTTGTGTTCATACCAAGTTATCCCTTTGTGTAACAAATTTTACCCTCTTGCTGCGTATGTACTCATTAGTCTCACAACAATTTTTTTTGTGACATAAGTGAATACGTTCATTAATTTCCACTGTCAATAGTGGCAGCATTAGTACCCCTTGCAACATGATTGGACCTTCTGCACTAGAACTAGAAGCATATATTATTAAAGAGTCCTGCATGATTCAGATGGGAGAATAAAATGATGCATCCCATCAATGCCACAGAGAGATGTACGGTGAACCACCGGCAAAAGCCGAGAGAAGTATGGACCAGCAGCGTCGAGGGACCATGGAGTCGCGGCGTGAGCTTCGTTACCCTGAAAGAAATCGCGAAAGAGACATGGACCGCCAGCAAAAAGGCGAAGGAATAGTTCGCTCTTTGCGCAGCATGTGACCGTGCGGATAATGACACGGGCCTTATTTTCCTCCAACCCCGACAGTTGATGGCCACGATTGGTGGGTGACAAGTTACGGGCATCGCCGATGTGCTCGGTTGGAGCTGAACGCCCGGCCATATGTTTCACGGGCTAAAGCTCAGCTGGACCTCAAGTTGGGTTGGGCTGAAAATGCTCACCAAAGCTGCCGGGCCTGAGAAGACTGGAGTGGATCGGGCCGAGCCCATGTTGAATGGACTCTGCTCGGTCCAACCCTTTGCTAGATCCAGATAAAAGATGTGTTTTATCTGAAAATGAGAATGAAAATGAAGATGGGCCTACCAAAATCCGCCCATTGATCAGGTCTAATCATCATTGGAGCTAAAAAGCGTACCCCCGTGATCTTTAACGATACTTAGATTACTTCGAGAGAGAGAGAGACACACGGGTCGAGTAGTAATCGACGTCCAAAGAACCCACACATATAAGATCGACTTATCGGTTGAGAAATGGTAAGTAAATTAGGCACCCAATCCGTACGAAACATCTTTAACTCTTAAGCAGTCGACCCGATTAGTGAGGTAATTCATGGCCCGATGTTAATCAATCCAGGATAGGTTTCGTCCCCATAAGGAAATTGCTGCGATCTGTATCTTCTCCTAAAAAAGACAGAAAAACAGTAGGACGTCCCCCACTTTTAGAAGATTTACCGTCAACATAAATAGAAGCTAATCCTCTTCCTCCGTTCCTCCATCTTTAGGCTAAAGAAAGGCCCTCAAAATAGTCAATATCCACACCGCCGTTGCTTTGACCTCCATTTATACTCGCTCAGGAAGAATACAAGGCCCCGTTCAAACTCCTCCACAATCATTCTCTCTTCTCTCGTTCCTTATTTTCCCCCCCGAGAATCGACTGTCAAGAACATCCGATCCGCACGTAACATCCACGAGACGATGTCGAAAGCTTCGGTCACGGAGATTGGCGAATCGAGCGGTGCCTCGCTGGACGCTCACTTGAACATGGACTGCTGTTCCTCCCCCGAGGTCGTCTCCCTCGCCCAGAAGGTAAAAGCACGCACGCTTTCTTTCCTGCACATTCTTCTTCTTTTCTGCTCGCATCTCATCTTCCTCTTTCTGCAGGTGATTGCCGAGGTGGTCGGGACGTACTTCGTGATGTTTGCAGGGTGCGGGTCGGTGGTGGTGAACAAGATATACGGGTCGGTCTCGTTTCCAGGGATCTGCGCGGTCTGGGGGTTGATCGTGATGGTCATGATCTATTCGGTGGGTCATATCTCGGGTGCCCATTTCAACCCCGCGGTCACCGTCACTTTTGCCTTCTTCAGACATTTCCCTTACAAGCAGGCGAGTTCTTGACATCTTTCTCTTGCAGATTCTTGCCATCTTTTTCCATCCTTGGTATGCATACTAAAAGGCGAACCATTCGACCGGCTCGGACTACAAGCCAAGCCAAATGTGTTCGCGTTGGCCTAGAGACGGGTTTAGACGGGGAGCAACCGAACCGAGCCGGGTTTTGTAACTAGAAGCTCTTCACCATGCCCCGTCCATATCTATCTTCGAACCCATCTGGCTTCGGCTAGGCTTTCAGGTTCAAGATCAAGTCTAACGCAGATATACAATGTGAACAATGAGATTGATCGAGCAAGTTGATAGTCATGTTGCACAGTCATGCGGTCTTTGCTTATTATAAATAGTTTCAAGGTTTGTAGTAAAGTTTGAGCTCCTCGCAGGTTCCTTTGTACATTGCGGCACAACTGCTGGGATCGATTCTTGCGAGCGGCACGCTTTACCTACTCTTTGATGTGGACACCCAATCATTCTTCGGGACCGTGCCGACGGGTTCCCATGTCCGGTCCCTGGTGATCGAGATCATCATATCCTTCCTGTTGATGTTCGTCGTATCCGGAGTTGCGACGGACAACAGATCGGTGAGTGATTTCGATCGAGAGAATTATTTTCTTTCTCTCTGCACAAAAGAGATGGAACAACGGGAAAGCTTTGGAAACGAAAGGGAAAAACATTCGGTTTTGCTTAAATGCTCAGGTGGCCGGATCAACACGGATGCTAAGTTTGTGTTCAATCGTATCCTGTGCAGACCGGCGAACTGGCAGGAATCGCGATCGGGATGACGATCATGCTTAACGTGTTCGTCGCCGGGCCGGTTTCCGGGGCATCCATGAACCCGGCGAGGAGCATCGGGCCGGCCATCACGATGCACGTCTACAAGGGGCTCTGGGTGTACGTGGTCGGGCCGTTCGCCGGCACCATCTTGGGTGGCTTCGCGTACAATCTGATCAGGTCAACGGATAAGTCCCTCGGGGAGTTGACCAAGGGCGGGTCTTTTCTGAAGAGCAAGTCAGAAGTGTAAATATTTTGGAAATGGGATCCACCGCCGAAGGCTCGTCCTTATGCTGCATATATATGGAACAGAATGAAAATATAGAGCACCTTTTTTTTGGGGGGGTTGAATTTTCTTGGTTTTTTTTCTTTTTGTGGCGGAGAGAATTGATGCACGAGCAACTTATCTTGTCGGTATGTTACGTTTAGGGCATGTTTATTTGAGTGAAAAAAAAAAATCCGGGCATTGGCTTTTCAGACTTCCGCGTGTTTAATTTGCCGACAATGATTAGTCGGTGAAAAATCACTTACGATCAAGGAAAACATACATGCTTAAAATAGGGAAAATGAATTCTCGACTTGAAAAAAAGGGAGAAAACATTTCCGTGGAAAAGCATTTCCCTCACTTACGTCAAGAAGTAAAACAGATCAGCCTTGTCAAGCAAAGCAGTTCCCGACATGGCTTGTTTGCTTGCAGGTAGTGCCGAAACGGATCGATCCGGTCCGAATCGTTTCGAAACAGATCAGCCTAAAGACTTTCGATCCTAACAAACTATGTTTCCAATTACAGGCTTTCGATGACTCGAGTTAGGACCCGATTGCAACGACTCAACGTGAAAATGTCCGGGATTTCTATTGCTAATTATTGTTAATTGGGAAAATTCCAATTAAGGACCTCGCGTATAGTCTTTTTCTCAAAAAATGATTTCAAGTGGACATGGTATTAAATAAGGGCCTGAAGTGTCCAATCAATTTCAAATGAGAATTCGAAATGCCCAATTAGTCTTAAGTAAGGGCCTGGGTTCACTGGCCGGTCAAATGATCATCGGCCGGCAAACACGTTACTGTTTCGGTGACTGGAATAAGAGCAGTTTCGTCTTTTTTCTTTTTAAATTTTTTCCTTCTTTTTTTTTCCTTTTTCAATTTCTTTCTTTTCCTTTTCCTTTTTTATTTTTCTTTCTTTCTTCCCTCCGCTGGCCATAGCTAGGGCCGATGGAGGTCGCCGGCGTCAGGTGGAGGCCGTCCTCACCGGCGACAGGTGAGAGCCACCCTGGCTTGGGCTAGGCGGGCAATGGTATCCCTCGCAAAAAAAAATTAAAAAGAAAAGGACGAAATTGCTTTTGTTCAGGTCACCGGAAAAGTAACGTACTCGTCAACCGATGAGCATTTGATCGGCCAGTGAACTCAGGCCCCTACTTGAGACTAATTGAGCACTTCAGATTTTTATTTGAGACTGATCGGATATTTTAAACCTTTATTTAATATTATGTTTACTTAAGAATCTTTTTTTGAGGAAAAGATCCTACTTAGGGTATTTAATTGGAATTTTTCCTTATTAATTCGGCGGGATCAGATCCACGCAAAAAAAGAGAGCACGTTAGGAATCCACGTGACGGAGGGGAGCGGTGGGAGCGTGGAGGAGATCAGACGACGACGAAAAAGACAAAAGTGCACGTGATGATCGATCGCCTTTGTCTCTCGAGCGCTCCATCCGTTAGATTCAGATTTAACACGAGATTCCCCTCCCCCCCCCCCCCACAAAAAAAAAATAATAAAAGAAAAGCTCCGACGGTGCACTGAATCAAAGCAACAACAGTCCCATAATAGCAACTGACCATTGGAAGCTCTCCTCCTCCTCCTCGTCTTCCTCCTCCTCCTTCTTCTTCTTCGCTTCTGCAACTCTCGCTTCGTTCGCGTCTTCCTTCCGGACGAAGGCGGCTGCTCGGGGGAGGGAGGGAGTGAGGGACGGCGCGGCTTCGGGCCAAAGCCCTTCCCGCCGGTTTGCTTCGCGCGCAATCCTGCCTCCCCCCCTCGAATGCGTGTGATCGGCAGGTATCATTCGTTTCTTCCGCTGGACTTCGCTTCCGCCGCACACCTCCTCCTCCTCCTCCTCCTGCTTCTACATAATGCTTTCTCTCTTTTCGTTGTTAGGGGGAGTGACGCGGGCGGAGATGCTGATCGGATCGCGATGCTCCTTCGCGCAGGCTGAGGAGTAGTAGTTCCTGGGGGCCGCTCTCTGCTCTGGTTGGTTTGGCCGGGGGGATTTCCCATGGCTGGAGAAGTCGGAGAGACGTTCGGCGTTGGTTTTCAGGTCAGCATTCCGACTCTCTCTCTCTCTCTCTCCGGGAGGATACGGCGGCGGATTTGACGCCGTGTGACCTGATCTAGATATTAACAGTTTCCGCTTACTCGCACGTAGTCTAGTCATTCGTACTCTGCTCTGTGTGTGTGTGTGTGTGTGTGTGGGATGCTAGGGGTGAGATTTCGGCGGTGAGGATCCGATAAGAGGAAGGTGCTGCAGTTAATATCGCAAGTCCGCTGTGATTACTAGACGATATTGTTTGAGCATCAATTCTTATTCGATTAGGATCGCGGGATCAGAGCATTGTATAGATCCATAGTGGCCCAGTTAGTTTGTGCTATCTACTACCCGAATAACCGGATTCAGAAACTAAGTGCGATTTCGCGAGGTTAGAGCAATATGAATGAATAATAGCTCGGAATTCTTCTCTGATCTAGTCCACCCTTGACGTGAAAAGGGTCGCTGGCTTTGGGATTTTAACCGTAGCATCTCCCTGAAATTGTTGGCAATTTCATTCTCAAATCTGGAAGCGAGTAGGAACAGAGAGCTATCTCCTTAAGAAATCGAGTCTTAATGATCTCCAATAAGTTTTCCGGAAGATTGTCAACGCGGAAAGTTACCAGGAGGATCTCCGTTTTAAGATGATAATATGTCCTAGCTTTGACTTTTTATCCCATCCCTGCAGATAACTGATCCTCTCTTTTTTTAACCTTTCTAATGTGCATTCATTCCAATGGGCAGGCTGATTCGATTCACTCTGGCTCCATTTCATTTGGGAGGTTTGAGAAAGAACCTTTAGCATGGGAGAGGAGGTCTTCCTTCTCGCACAATAGGTATCTTGAAGAGGTTGAGAAATTCTCCAGACCAGGTTCGGTGAACGAGAAGAAAGCTTTACTTGAAGCTCATTTCAAGAAGAAACCGCTTCTGCATCAGAGTTCATCCGAGTGGCAGACTGGAAGGGACCATCAGCGTGATGAATACGACACATCGGATAGTACGAGCAGGGAAGGATTCATGCTTGCAATCGAGGATGATTATTTTGGTCGCTTTCACGAGAGTCCAGCAAGATCAAGGTGTAGTGGAGAGTACAAAGTAAGAGGTGGTGAAAGAGAAGATCCAGGTGTTTCGTCATTCCCATCCTGTGAAAAAGATGTAGTAGATGATCTTTCCATGGATTTTATTCCTATAGAGTATGATGCAGGGATGCCAATTTATTTAGAGGATGGGCATGATGACTTGCCAATAGGTTGCGCTGAGACACAGATAGGTGCAAAACTGAGTTCTGACTATGATGAGAGAGAAGCAGAAAATTGTTCTGAGGCCATCTACTCATATACAAAGCACGAGACTAATCAAATGGTTGAAAAGAATTGTTCAGAAACATCTCATCTTTCTCCAAAGGTATGAGATGCTTTCATGTAATTGACTTCTTGTGTCAAGCGTAATGCATTTTAACGTGTTAAAACAACCGAGCTAAGTACTGGTTCCTTTTTGTGTTGCTGATTTGTCGTTACATCCCCATTTCAGTTGGCATCAGCATTGGAAACTAAGCTCACCGAGGCCACAGCTAAGTCTCAGTTCTCAGTGGCTGATGACAAGAGAAACATTTCTGCTGAATCATCCAAAGATTTGA
This sequence comes from Syzygium aromaticum, assembly GCA_024500025.1. NCBI lineage: Eukaryota > Viridiplantae > Streptophyta > Magnoliopsida > Myrtales > Myrtaceae > Syzygium > Syzygium aromaticum. The sequence continues at coordinate 24,015,236 of CM044891.1, forward strand.
ACAAAACTTTGGGAGGAAGGATAAGAGGATCTCCATCAAGAACAAATAGACAGAAAGATTCTACTTTTTCTGAAGTCCAAGCTTCCCGTTTAGTACATAAAACGTTGAACTCAGAGGTAACGGTTGGTTTATGATGACTGACAATGCCAAACTTGATGCATTGAATTGAGAAGTATGACTTGCATGATTACATCGACGATCATGTCAAAGTCCAATGCTTTGACTTTCTTCTTTGCTGAATGTGTTCTTCTAATTGTTGATGCATGGTCAATTATGCTCAGCAAAGGGAAAAGCTGGTGATGAAACCAATGCGTGAAGACAATAGGTACTTCTTGCCTCTTTTACATGAATCGTGATATATTTTTTCCATTCTATAGAGGCCTTATACTGTCATTTCTAACAGCAAAAGAGAAGGAGGAAAAAAGATTTCTGAACCTCAATCCATGTCAATGATGAAGCTTGAATCAAGCGCAGATTCTACTAGAAGCAGGTCTGAAAAGAAAATTGAAAACTCCTCGAGGAGATCAGCCTTTGAATCTTCTGACTTATTTCCTTGACCTGAAATACAGGCTAAAGCAGATCGCTCAGTCACAGAAGCCAGAAACAAAGTCCACCTCTAAAGGTTTTAATTTTTTGAGTGACCGGCGTGCAGGAAGGAGGAAAGAGGTAAGTGTTAGAAATGAGAATGGGGTACAATGGTAATATTCACGGTTGGTATATCTGCTTGATCATTTGGTTTGGCAATTTGTTTTATTTAGTTTTTTATGAGGCTGGAGGAAAAGATGCATGCTAAGGACGCTGAGATACATGAGGTTCAAGCAAAAGCACAGGTATGCTGAATTGTCCAAAGAATAATAATAGGTACGTCAAGGATGGTTTACAAGATTTTTATACAAAGTGATGTGGCAGACTCTTATTGGATGGTGGAATGGTCCACCTGTGTAAATTTGGGAGACAAGTCTTATTCAAATATATATCATTTATCTTCATTGAGAATACTTCAGTCATGCAAGGCAAGGCGGGTACCAAATGAATGATGTATTCAGAAGAGAAACAATCGTTGCACTTTTATTTCGTGAATCACCATTTCTTGTCCTGATAAGCAATTATTGTATCATTCTTTTCTATAAGTGATGCTTTAGTTGATTGAATAGTATATGATCTCTCTTCGCTCAAAGAGCCTGGAAACCCCTTTGTATGTAATAAAAAAGGTAGCATGATTTATCGCACTTAGTTTTCCTTTGTTGTAGCTATAGACAATGTCATTCTTATTATTGCAGGAAGAGACACAAGCTGAAATCAAGCTACTCCGGAAGAGCCTTAATTTCAAAGCAACGCCTATGCCTTCTTTCTATCGCGCAACTCTGCCATCTGGGTCAGATGGCAACAAGGTGCATTAACACAATAGCTTTTCCATGTTTTCCTCTTTTTATGAGGGTCAATAAGAGTGAGTTCCACTTAGGGAAATAATTTAGTTATTGTGAAATCTTTTTTTTAGCGAATTTAAGTGGCTTTCTATCTTCTGAAGCCTTTACCTGCACTAATCGTGGTGCTCTGCAACCTGGACCAGGGAAAAGCTTTTCCATGTCTGCTTCTTCTTATGATGGTTCATAAAAGTCAGTTCCACTTAATGAAATTGTTAATGCGTCTTCTTGTAATTCCTACTTCATACTTGAAGCTGAGCAAACAGCCAAGACCAATTGTATTTAACATCTTAACATGAAGGTCATAGGAGAATTTGTGCTCCTATATCAGACAAGCCAGTTGATTATGAAGCATTTTATAACATAAGAATTTGAAGAACAAAGTATAAGGTCACATGTGCTCCTCTTCATGAATCTCGAAATTTCACCTTTTCCTCATTTTGAGTGAATTTTCTCTACACTTTTACTACACTTCTGTTGTGTTTTACTTAATAAACCAGCCATCCTAATTCAGGGCAGCTTTTCCATGTCTTAGGCTTCATCTACCAAAGTCAGGTCAAGCATTTCATTTATGAGATGTCCCAGTTCTCCAAAGCAAGCTGCTTCAAGGTCCCGAATTCATTCCAAGGCTGGAAATTGCCAAGTTGTTGCTGCGAGTGTATCTCCAAACACAACCAATCCACCTGAAGCCTCGCTGGATCACAAATCAATCAGCAAGACCTGGGGCTTGAATGCGGTCTCTTCAATACCATCATCAAACAAAGCTGAATCTGCAGGAGATGCAACCGCAAATGAAACTTCTTCAAGAAAGGGAAGAGAACATGATGACGGGAATACCAATAAGCAGAAATCAAAAGCATTGACAACCGCAAAGACAGTGAAAGGCCTGAGAGTTGAGGGGAAGCAGAAAGCAGGAGTTAATAGAGACAACCATCAAATGATGAGAAAGGATACTAAAAGTGTCGGCATGAGCAGGACGGGCCGTGTCGCTGTCAGTGTCACCTCCTGAGAGCACTTCCGTAAAATCTTCCCTAAATTCATCATTGTATCATTTCTACTCATCTGCCTCCACATCACTTGAATAGAAGATGGCTGAGGAAGTAGAGAAAAATAAGGTAAAGCCGGCTCCCATATATCTTACATGGCCAAAAAGGCAAGTCTGCTCATGTATCAGAGTACATTCATTCTCTATCAAGGCCGGAGAATGTCTTTTTATGCATGTTCATGTACCATAAATGCAACTGAAAGGTGGCGAAATTCGTCTCTCCAACATAGATTATCGGATGGATACCTGTATATGGAAGGATAATCATAATTTCTCGCGAATAATCCGAGGGACATATCTTTATGCGGAGTCTTGTCTGTATAATGATCCTCTTGAGAAGTGAGAACAATGAATAATTTCATTCTGCTGTTGATATTCAACATCTTGCTCGTCCACTAATTGTTGCTTTTCTTGCATGTCCCTTGAAAGTAATTCGCTCCTTGCATACGGAAAGCATGCGCAACATGTCGATTGATGATGAACCTCGTTAATTCGTTCTTGGTGTATTATGTTTGATCATCAACATAAGCTTTATTTGCTTAGCCAAAAAAACAAGCACGAAATTTGAAATAGGTAAAAACGGAAAACTCAGTTGCATTCCTTCGTCCAGACATCAAAATACTAGCATTCCTTCGTCCAGACATCAAAATACACTATAAGCATCTGTTGTGCATCTATCTACTTGTCTATTTGTCTAGCTAGACTCTTTTAACATAAAATGATGAACCTGATGTACTCTCCAACAGCTACATACCAAGCAAATGAAAACAGCTCTACGTTTTTTACATCATTTTCACCGCCTTACATTAGATAGTGCCACAACACCAGTGACCCAAACTACCCACCACCCCAATAATCATGACTGTCGATCTCCAGAGACCACCGGCCGATGACTCCTCCGTCTTCGTCTGGGGAGGCCTCTGGTAGTAGTAAGGGAAGTAGGGCAAGTTTGGATCGGGTGGCGGAGGACCAGCATAAAAACTGCCTCTCGGCGGAGGCGGGCTGTAAGAGAAGTACCCCACCAGCGGAGGATAGATAGCGCCGGGCTGTCCCGGGTATGATCCCGTTTGAGTCAGAGTGGTCATCACTGCCGAGGGTGATGCCGGATTACCGGCAGATGCGGGCGGTGGATTCCTAGTGCACGATGGGTCCGGGCAAGACCCTTGAGAACTTGTGGTCTCAACGATGTTCAGGATCGCGAAAGCCAAGACGAGGGTCAAAAGAGCTCGTCCTAGTTTAGCATCGGCCATGAAAATATGCGATGGATGATTAAGAAAATCAGCTCAAGGAAGACGAAGAGGCTGGAAGAAGAGTGTACAAGATTACGCGACGGCGAGCGACAAAGCAAAGATCTAACAAGGTGGTTTCGGACCTCTTTAAAGTTATACCAATGTGTTGATCAACGAGCGTCCCCCTCAAGCAGCGCAAAATAGGCACCGCATGCAGTGGGACGGTCGTGATCTGTGAAGTCACGCGGCTATATAAACAACCGATACCTAACGTACGAGGCTGTACATACATAAGACATATGCAGCCTATGTGGGTCCATTCGATCTTTGAGTATAGCATTATTTATTATATATAATTGTCCTCAGATAAGATGTAGAAGTCAAGTAATGAATTTCTTTAACCAAGCTGTTACTTCGATCATTATCCTTGGCAAAAGCTTCCCCCACGTGGAGATTACTAATTAGCTTAACTAGGATTAATTATCCTAATCCATTTTTCCTTGCTCTTCATACAATGACGTGGACATCTAGCGACCAAATAAGAAAGGAGATCTGGCTTATTAAATTTTAAACCTTTTGATGATTTCCCAAAATAATCATTATGGTCAATTTTGACTGAAAATCTTCGAGAGACATTGCGTAGATACCCTTTTTACCAAATCAAATGGAGATCTAGGAAATCGATTTCCTTTGTACCCTTGTTGAAAGGCAGGATGACATGGAGCTGTAAGAGACGTTCCGTCGGACAAGTCAGATGACGATGGGATTCATCACCATAACATAAATGTCTTGATTATGTTTGCTTTCTGTTACATGCACGGAAGAGGATTTGATCAACTCGATCTTAAAGAGTGTGCGGGACTAAACCGGACGAAAGAAAATTTAGGAGCCAAATTGAACATCTAGGGAACATTTTGGGGAACCATCCATGCCAAATTTGGTCAGCAAAAGTTTCCACGACCAGCATTATAACGTGTATGTTGGCAATTGGAATTTCTAAAGCCCAAATCTAACAAGGGCCAACAACCGGCAGTAGGTGAGGGCTGGCAAGAGTGTCACGGCCTTTGACGAGGGCCATCCTTGCTAGATTAGGTGAGGGCGACCCTCACTTGTGATCGGTCGCCAGCCATAAGCCAAAAGGAAAGAAAAGAAAAAAGAGGAATTATTTTTTTTAAAAATGCAAAAATTATTTATGTTAGCATCGATCATGCCACAGAATTTGGCCGACAGCCAGCCCACGTCCATATCAATATTTCCAATCAAAATTAGTCGAAAGGACAAAATTAACAAGTCATCAAAAAATTTAGGATTAAATTAGCATAATTGCAAGGTTTATGGATAAATCGGCATAATCAAAAGGTTCATAATTAAATTGGCACAATTAAATGGTTCAAGATTGAATTAGCCGTCTACAACAAATTTAGAACCTTTTTTTTGATAATTTCCCTATAATCTGCAGCTCTGCTTTTAACAAATAACATGACAATTAGTATATGTACTTGTAGCTCACATGCCACGTGATGTTGAAGGTGACCCGATGTTGCATTTTGCAATGAGTCGACGAAGTAGGACTCAAGAAGATGTACTCGTGGGATCTCCGATGTTTAGAAAACATAAGGTAAGGTTGTCCTTGCTCATGAGGAAAGCAACATATTTCTGCTCATTCCTCGCACCCTCCAAACTGAAGAAGAAAATATGGATGAAGACCACAGTCTAGTGATTATATTGGTACGTACAGTCGGAACAGGTATCGAAATGAAGGCGAAATGCATTCGTTGAAAATGAAATCTTTCGAATTCAAGGTTGTTTTGTTACCTTAATCGCCACGGAGTCCGTAATTGACTCTCACGTTTCTTTCCACGCTGGTCTTCAAACAAGCGAGCTGTGTGCTGATCATGCAGCTGGTGACGATGACGACAGAATGGTCGAGAGAGAGAGAGAGACGGTAGGTGTTGACTTCCATGCAAAGCCATGCCAAATGACCGGTCCTTCCGTTCATAACCTCACATTCGTTGACTGTTCGACCTTCAGACTCTACATTTGCGAAACCCTAACCTTAAGACGCCCCAGCCTAGCTCTAACATGCAACGTCTAACCATTTTAAAGCTACCCTTTAAGCAGCGCATGGGAAAGTAGTTGACGGCTCTTTGCAAACAATCACGCAAGCACGTTACCCTGGAGTATTATCCCAAGAACTATATGTGCAAAGTCTCCTTAGACACGCATGGCAACAGACAGACAAGCCAATTTCCTTTTTAAGGCGGTACAAGGTTTGGTAATGCTTTTTTTAGGTGCGCCAGCTTCTTGTGAGCCTAACAGTCGACCGCAGCCCTTAAACTTGCAGACTTTTGCGCTGTAATCACGTAAACCCGGTGTGCTTAGCTTCGAAAATTCGGACTTACAAGGAACGACAAGGAAAGTACCTCATCTTTTCTCCACCTTTTAGTATTTATTACTATGAAATGTAAGTCTTGTCCTTTGTAGTTTAGGTGTCGGCAACCCCTACCTATGTCTCTAGACTATGCGAGTCAGCCTTACTAAGGCTGTAGATTTTATCTCCAGATAGCAGCTAGTATAATCTGTTTTTTTTACCGCTTATTTGACCAAGGAGTTGATTTTCCAAAGCACCAACGTACGGTTAAACTGGTAAGTGCTTCTTGTTCGGTGCTTACTTCTCCAATAGGATAGGGGATGAAGGTTTTCTTTTATCTAACCAACGGCAAATGTAAATTGAATATAGTTACGACCATGGCCTCAACCTTCAATATATATAGGCTTTTCACCTAATGCACAGTCTATCCAATTAATATATGCAAGTATTTCCTAGACATTGTGCACAATGTGAGGGTACAACGACAATTAGCCTATGTCCAACTATTGGTAAGATCATATTGGTAAATAAAAATTTCCCCCTATATGTAAAAATTGAGTTTTTTTTAATTGAAAAATTATCCGATGAACCTAATATATGTGTTGAATTGAATTTGGACCGTTAAATCTGATAGACTCAAGTGGGATCGATATCATTTTTATAATCCGCATTCAGTTTATTACATATACCACATTAATATAAAAACTTCTCATCTCTAATCTTATTATCTTGGTACACCTGCTTGATGCATCACTCGATGAAACTCCCAAAATAGGTGAGATTCCCAAAATCAGAAAAATTGGCAGAGTGGATTCTCGCGCCAGGTCCACCTACCTTTCTGTTCTAACCTCAATTGGCTAGTCTTTCCCAGCGAAGGACACTTTTTCGTCTGTACTGCAATTTCTTACACATGGACAGACGCGTGTGGCCCCTTAGTTAGTTTACCTACTGGTCATCGTCATCTTTTTTACTACTTAGTCAAATCTCCAAGTCTCTAGGAGACAGATTGTCTTAAGTCCAGCTAACTTAAGAGAGTTAATGGTGCAGATTCTTGAAAATTCAAGGTTCTAAATCATGATGTCTAGTACACAACCTACCTGGATTTTGTCCTGATCTTCACACTGACTGATAAACAGTTGCATGGACAGGATATGTGGACGAAGTGATACGACAACCATTAGATTTTGTGGACTGTCATGGTAGATCACATGACAATTCATCATCATCTACTATTGTGATCGATTCACTCTGTTCTCCTTACAATCTGAGTCCAGACAAATATTTCACACTATATAAATTGAAAAAAAAAATTCAAAAGAAAAAACTTCCTATAAGATTCGCTTGACTTTTAACTTAATCAGCAGAAGTGTTCAACCGCAATGCAGAATAATCAAGGTCTTAATGAACGTTGTCTATTTGTTTCTTTCTTGGCATATGAACTATCGTTTTGCATGATATACAGCGGGGACACTTTGATGAGATCTTCTTAACCTACAAATGTTAATACTCGCCTCAACTAGTTAACACGCCCTCAAGCTCAAGTAGACATAATTTTAGTCTCCAGCCAAAAGGATCTCTAAATATGCTAAATGAGTTGAACAATCTCATTTAGTAAATCATGACATAATCATCAAGTAGGAGTTCCTAGAAATTGTCGTTGCTGCTACTATAATATAGTGATCATCCTACTGATGTATCACCTATACACACGCAAACCAGAGAGAAAATCATCACCAACCAACTTTCTAATTTTCTATCAAACGAACAGATTCAACAAAACCCAAAAGCAATTTGTGCTTTGTTACGTGAAGGTCGGGGTATGTACAAAAATCAAGGCTTAATTCCATTGAGATAATGGTATACCTATGTACTTGTTCACAAAAATCACCCCCTGGAATTTTTCCCCAGCAGAGAAGCAGACAAAGTAGAAGGACTCTTGAGACTTGTATATACTTGTTCTTTATTCTCTAGGATTTAAAAGTTTCCTCAATTCGCATTCTTTTCTAGGTCTAGCTTAGCATATCCGCAAGTCAGCTGTGTTCCATATGTTAAACACAGGAAGTGTTAGGCTGGTTTACGCCATGAAGATAACATATATACTTTCTATTTGTGTGTTAGGTGTAACTCTAATTTGGTAGCGCAAGAACTTCTGGTTGCACCATTGTATGACACTTTCAAGACAAACCAAATGACCCAGCCGGTGATTTTGCTTGTAGAGCTAACACTTGCTCCAACAGACGTTTGTTATCGTTATGCTTTCACGATCTCTCTACTCTCCTAGAGATGGAGAGAGAGACAGAGACTCAACTACCTAGGGTTCATGAAGCCCTAACAACAGTTTCAAGGTCGAACAGACAACGAAGCAAAGGTTAAAAAACAAAAGACTGCTCACTTGGCATGAATAGCATGGAAGTACACTCACCCGTGCGTGCATGTCCATGAAATCACCTCCTCTTCCACCTTGGAAATCTGTAAAATTCCAAATTATAGTTAGTACCTTTGAATTCAGACACCAGCAAACCAAAGAAACAAAAAAGCATATGCATGTGTAATTAATTTCTAAACCAAAGAAATCTATGTATTGAGAGAAAAGAAAGAAACGAAGTACCCGGGTCTCTCCTTCGTGGAAGTGGGTACTCAGTTGATGAAGTGGGTTCTTGAATTGAAGGGCCTGCCTGATTTTATAGAGAGAGAGAGAGAGAGAGAGATATGCTAAGGAGACAAAGGAAAGTAGTCTGTAAAAATGTCCGACTCCATTCACATGGCAAGTGAAGAGGAAACTTTGACCCACGGGTGGTAGATACGCGAACGACAAAGTAGCATGTGCAAACGAACCTTAACAACCTTTACTACAACTAGGAGATATCTATTGCCCAGATGAAACTAGAAAGAGTATTTAACAAGTAAGCAATTGTTTATGGATTGGAGTCCGCACAATTTAATGGGGGGGGTGGAATTATTGGCATCTTTTAATTTACTTTTCTGAAGATGGAAAGGAAATATCGGCACAGTTAAGAATTAGGACGGTGTAAGTTTATTTATTTTCTCTCTTTCTTCTCTTTTTTATCTTCCTCTGTTTACTTTTCTTCTTTCCCCTTCAACCCTTCTTTTCACCATCATCGACCCATCCTCTGCTTCGCCACTCGACACCGCTACCTACGTCATCCACCTCTCCCCACTCCGTCATCGCCTCTCTCTCTCTCTCGAGCGCAACCTCATATCCAAAGTCACTAATCTGAAGCGACTTCCTACTTGGAATTGCTAGGTTGCGCACAACCAGTAATGGAATGTTCTCAACCTTTGGGCATAATGGGTACGGAATTTCGAACACTCTTAAGCCATTTTAAATAAAAATGAGTAATTATAGCATAAATCGCTAGCGTACATTATTTTTATACAAGCGGTCTTATCCATATGAATTTAATGGTTAGTGAGAGAGTTAGCACTTAAAGCCCTAAAGTCAACGATGGATAAGGCTGTTTGTGTAAAGTTTTTTTTAGCACTGGCGGTGCAAGGTCTAATTTTCCATATTCGTTGTTTTTGTGATAAATGTCTTGCCTAATCGTCAGCCGGGCATTCTATAACTCTTGCTATATGGTTCTAAATTTTGTTTTCCAAGTGCATAGGTAGTAATTATATGGACTCGCGTGGAGAGAATTTGTGCATGTACAAATTATTCGCGCATGAGCATGCGATAATCTTCAAAAGCACGCCCATGACTTCCTCCAAATTATATCGTCATGGAAATGCTTATATGCCGAAGTTAATTTGTTGCTACTATGAAGAGGACACTCAAGAGATTACTTTACTAGTATCTAGATTATTTTAACCGGATTAGATCATGACATGTCCAGAAAAACTAGTGACATTCATGTCAGGGCACCACCTCAATAACACAAACACACCGGCTCCAACTCGTGCTTTTGACTAGCACACGCATTATTTTACCATCAACTTTTACTGGCGTGCATGTAGAGAGAGAGAGAGAGAGAGAGAGAGAGAGGAAGACTGAAGAGAAGGGTTTGAAAAGCAGCAGAGAGGAGGAGCCAGTTGATGGTGAAGTTTAGCTGGTGCTCTGGTGTGATCTTTTGAAATGCTGAAAGAATTTAACCACGAAAACGAACGGATCCTATGGCATCCAACCACGCATGATCCCACTCCCATCTACCATTATTCCTTGCGAAACATACCTCTCTCTCTCTCTCTCTCTCCCTTTGGTCATCTGCTCTTGAATGGGAAATGGAAACATCATATCAAACAGTCCTTCTCACAAGCGCAACATGGGAAAAATATCTTTAGCTACCGTGACCAGCAGATGACAAAATATTGTTGGTTGCCAAGCTTTGGGAGCCATTTGCTCTCCCTCTCTCAAATCTTTTCTTGGATTCCACAAATTTAGGAAATTTTGTATTAATTTCGAAGGTCATATCATACTACAATCTGTAAATGATGACTTTCATTGGACGTACATGTTTTATTCAACCGGCTAGGATTGAATATGCCCACACGTTCCATGTGTTCAAGACTACCTTTGCTATATTATTCTCAGTGTCGTGTTTGTGGTGGATTAAATTCATCCACAATTTGATTCGCTTTACAATGCATTGCCCATTTGAAAAAGCACACCCCACACAATGTAGTCTTGTCGTTGTCCGTCTCATGATGTGACAATTTGACCTGCAGTGAATAAGGACATCTTCAGTTTTCAAAACCTCAGAGAGAACAATACACACGTATATATAAAGAAATCTTGATAACACTTCATTTTATACACCAAAAGGGCGACGTGGGCGTATGAACACTTCACACATAATCGAACCTTCGGATCTATTTTAATTTTGTAGATCGGTTAACCTCTAGGTGATTTGACTTCCACCTAGCACCTAAAATTTTAAATTTACAATCGACATAAGAAATGATTAGTGGCGACTCATAGAACGATTTAGGCATTTAAATCAAAATAGCTTACCCCTGGCCTATGGGATGGAAGACCATAGGCCATAGATTATGGGACAGTTTTTCAAAATTGCATTTTTTTTTCGATTTTTGCATTTTTTAATTAAATCAAAAGATAGATTTGGATCGCGGGGTGGAAAGGCACGGCATCATAGTGATAATCATTATTCATTTGATTCCGAAAAAAAATTATCCAAAAAGTTATAAACCTATTACATTTTTGCTAATCTGGTCCTAAACTTTTTAATTGTACCAATGAGTCAATCTGGCCAATTTTGGTCGAAAATCATTAATATGGACGCTAGCTGTCCTACGTGGCACGACCAACACTAACGTGATAATTTTTTAATAATGTTTTAATAGTTTTTCGATTTTTTTCATTTTTCCTTTTTTTTTTCCTTTTCTTCGTTTTTCCTTCTTTACTTTTATTCTTCTTTTTTTCCTTTTTCCCTTTTTTTTCTTTTTTTCTTCTTCCCTCCCTGGGGCCTCATCGATGGCCAACGGAGGTCGCTAACCTTAGGTGAGGGAAACCTAGGCCGGCATGGGAGGGCGGCCTTCATCTAAGGCCAGCGAAGAGAAAAGGAAAAAAAGAAAAGAAAAAAAAGAAGAGAAGAGAAAAGGAACAAAAGAAAAAAAGTCATGAAGGAAAAGTGAAGAAAAGAAAAAAAAAAAAAGGAAAATATTCAAAAAATATAAAAATATTATTAAAAATTATCTATATCAGTGATTTCTGATCAAAATTAGCCGGATAAACTCAATTGATATAAATTTAGACCAGAAAAAATTTGGCATGATTAGAAGATTTAGGACTAAATTAGCAAAAAGTACAATAAATTTATGATTTTTTGAACAATTTTCCTCATTTTTAAGACAATAGATGAGTCAGTTAAGTAATCATAAAAACCCTACAAGTGACAGCATAAAAACCCTTCAAATGAGCGGTTTTAATCCTTCTTTCTCATTTCCTTTTGTGTTTGTTGTCTGTTCATGTAAGCCCTTGTCCACAATGTGGTTACTTGCTTTGGGGTATGAGTTTGTGAGGTTATTGCCAGAAACATTAACAGATATGCATTTATTTTGCTTCATAAAAATTAGGAAAATTCAAAATTTTTTCTTGTCTCTTATATATAGTAATTCCATGTAACTTTCATAACTTAAATCATATGGCATGACGATGTTGTATCATGAAACCACTTAATTAAGTATTCTCAATTTCAAAATTTGTGTATATTATTATGGAAAAATGTGAAATGAAGAAGAATATTTCAGTAGCCAGTGATATCATGCCAATAAAGCCAAGCAATACATTAATACAAGATCTACTCAGGGGTGGACTCTCTTCTTTGCACGGCATTTTGGTGGTTTGAAGTGCCCTCAATCTCACCGGTCTTTTCTCTCTCCACATAAAAATTTATTCGGCTCGCCGATTTTGATGTTTTTAGGACAAAAAAGTTAAGAAGTGACAGCTTGTAAAGTTTTGCGAAGGGCCAACATGAGTTGGAAGTTTTGTAAGACCGTCCTAAGAGGCATTTGGCAGAGCCAATAACTTCACGGGATCATGCAGTCTTTGTCCTCTCCCTCCGGTCACAAAAATTATCCAAAAAATCTTAAATTTATTATATTTTAATTTAATCTTAAATCTTTTAATTGTATTAATTAAATAATATATCTTTTTAGGTTTTGTTAATTAAATCTATCCAATCAATCTTGATTGGAAATCACTGACATAAATGCTGATCATTTTATAAGACACGATTGATATTGACGTAAATAATTTTTAATAATGTTTTAACATCTTTTCGAATATTTTATCTTGAAAAATCGTCCCATATTTAGTTGATTTGACTTTCTTCGAACGCCTAGAATTTTAAATTTTCACTCAACTTAAGAAATGATTGGTGGTGACTCCTTGAACGATTTAGGCATTTAAATTACAATAGCTTACCCCTAACCTAGGTGATGGTGGACTGTATCCATAGACTAGGGGACAGTTTTTCCATAGACTATGGGACGGTTTTTCGAAATTCCATTTCCGTTATTCTTTTCGACTTTTGCATTTTCGAATTAAATCAAAAGATAAATCTGGATTGCCGGGTGGAAAACTTGATTCCAAAAGGTCATTTTCTTCGAGTAACAATAAAAGGTTATTTTCAATTGTGGAAACGTAACAACTAACCACCCAATTGATATGGTAACATGATTAAAAGAAATTATCCCATTGACATGGTAAAATGTATACTTTTATCTTTTTAAAATCAAAAGTGTAACAAGCAAAAATCATAAAGAATATATTGTTTTCTTAGGAAGTCTTCTCATGAAATCTAGTGAGATGACAAAAGCATGACATGCGGACTCACTACGCATGAGCGGAAAATTTTATAGAAGTTCCAGACGTGGTAAAATGTGTACTTTCATCTTTTTAAAATCAAAAGTGTAACAAGCAAAAATCATGAAGAATATATTTTTTTTCTTAGGAAGTCTTCTCATGAAATCTAGTGAGATGACAAAAGCACGACATGCGGACTCGCTCCTCACGAGTGAAAATTTTATAGAAGTTCCAGACGTCTTAGATGAGACAGATCCATGAAGAATGGTGAAAAGTGACAAGTTTCCAAACCATCAAGGTGACTGACCATGTTGGTTAGAAGTTACTTTCAATTGGTAAGGAGCCTCCGTTACTCATAAGCTTGAATCTCCCGGTTGCTTCTTGATCTCGGAAAATCCTAATTTGTCCATGGCATAGGTTTGGCTTGTACGCCAAAAGCATCGATCACGATCTTATTCCAATGTCCTTTGATGCAACGGTGATAGGATTGCTTACAAAAGATCGTGTCCGCCATGAAGCTATTAACACCACGTCCTAGACAAACTCCTCGTATGCCGTAGAAACCACGGCTAATCAAAGCACTAGAGTAACAATCCAATGACAAATTCATCGATACATTGCCCAAAATGCACCACGAAGAACACGATAAGCAAAGGAGAGATCCCCATATGGAAGTCCGAGAGAGTCTGAAAGACATTCCAAATCGCTACTACGAAACTTGTAGTTACAGTCGACGAGAGTGAAGAGGCTCGTGCCCCACTAAATCCGGTCCATCACCTCACTGATCACGTTGTTGTAAGCTCGCAACAAATCATCGGCGGTCCAATCGAATCCGCTGTCAACAGGGACCAAAATGAACCGTTTGAAGCTGGACGACACGTAGCTGAGTTTCTTTTCTCTTCATGCTACCTATCTAATTCATATGGTCTTCCTTCACCTATCAATTTAAAATTTTGGGTTAGATTTTCTAACACGATATTAGAGTCAATGTTATTTCTTTCGCAATTGTGTCTCTATTGCCATTAGATGAATTTCACATGTCGTGGTAAAAAATTCTACGGGCCACTCGTAATCCAGCCTGCACGTGAGAGGGGGTGTTGAAAATATTATCCAACATCGCTCTATTATGGATCGTAAATGCCTTTTATATTTATGTGATCTCTCTCAATCTATCAGCTCGGTCTTTCGATCGAAAAACAACGTCGATGAAGACACGTAGGCGCACTATTATGCGGTAAGGATCGTAACTTTCCATGAATTTTGCATTTCTCACTCAACAGCGGATTGCTTATTTCCTTTTTCGAGGATCGGACGATTCGAATGATATTTTTGTTCCTGTTTCTGCCTTCAATTTTTTTTGTTTGACTTTCTAGCACTACCCAAGAGAGGATAATGCCGAGCCGGAGTAAGCGCCGGGCAATCCGGGTAACACTAAGTCGAGATAAGTGCCGGCCCTCCTTCATTAATTAAAGTAAGTTGATTACGTTACGGGACTGAATTGAACACGCAAAAAAGATCCGAATTTGTACAATCGAGAAAAGGTGCCGGGAGCAAAGCCACCTTTCCATTGGCTGAACAGGACGATGGGCGCTTTTTCCGGCTCGTCATGGACAATCAGTGAGCGGTGGGACTCTCGCATGTTGCCCTCGTCCTTTACGAACGGCCCAAAAGGCAAAGGGCCGAGCGAAAGAAATCACGAACGGCCGACGCGATCTCCCCACGACCCTGTCGTTTCGGTATCTGAAAAGAGAGGGGACCGCCAGGACGAACCGAGGACGATCTGGGGCCGTCCGATGGAACGCGGCAACACTGCGTGGGCCGCCCGTCCGACCGTTTCCAACTCGTCACCGACGAGGATTGGCGGGTGACGCGCGCACGGCCGTCCCTTTCATTTGATTGCGGGGAGGAAGGGGTGGGGTGAATGGAACGGTTTTGTTTTGTTCCGCAGGGAATCTCCCACCGGTTCAGGCGAGGGTACACCTCGAGCGAACGGGATGCACGCGAGCGCAGGGCGGGGGTGGGGGGGGGGGGGGGGTGCCCGGACCGAGGGCGGCCGCCGGATCGAATGGATCTCGCGTGAGGCCCACACGAATCGACGGAAGGGATTCGTTGGGTTAGTATGTACGACCCCGAGCGTGAATTGCGTGTTTCCATTCCGACTCGCGAAACGCCAATGGAGAAAGCTTTTTTTTTTGGGGGGGGGGGGGGGTCCGAATAAAAATAAAGGTCCGACAATTCTGGCATTTTTGCCTTCGTTAATTTGGATCCACAGACGGATGCTGCGTTGTCTCCACCGCATGTCAATTTTCGTCGAAGTCAATTTTTATCATTAATGGGGAGATACTAATCTGAAAGGTTTGTCGGGTGCCAACCTTCGTTTTGAAGAGTCAATATTAACTTTCACTTTGATTTGACAGTGTACTGACGAAAGTCTCGGCTTTTAGGAGAGTTACAAAGATGCTTACTTAAGTTACATTCGGATCAATTTATCCAATAGAGTTTGGCACGGATTTAGATTGTGCATGATAATCATTCTGTACTCAGAAATAAATTCTGAGCAGAAATAAATTTTTTTTATTTTGTGTCCAGAAATAATTTTTAAGCATTAGAAAGCGTTTGGTAACTATCTAAAATTTCTGTTTATAGAATAGAAAAAGAACAAAAATACGTTTGGTAACTACAAAAAAATTCTTTTTATTAATAATGTTTTGAATTTTTTAATATTTCTTTCTTTTTTTCCTTCTTTCTTTCTTTCCCCTCCCTTCCGTAGAAATAAAGGTCAATTTTAAAAATTTCGGCTTTTTGGAGAGTTACAAAGATGTTTATTTAAGTTACATCCTTGTCAATTTATCCAATAGAGCTTTTTATTTGGCCTGCTATTGTACCAGCATTTAGGAAGCCGTCTCGTCGATGTTCGAGATTCTGTAAATTTCAAACGCATGCAACAACTGCGCGATACCCAACTATACCAATGTGCTTGCCATAGCTTTCTCTGCACCGTAACCGAGCCTCCGGCTTGTCACATTTTTACATGTTCGGCAGCACACGGTTTACGCCATAAAAACCCCGAAAACCACACGGCGCAGCTTCCTAAAAGCTGCCCGAGTTCAGGGGAGGGCGGCGTTGCAGCCGTAAGGCGACCGGGCAACCACTTTATGAGAGCAACGAATGCCTTCTGTTGCAGGAAAAGAAAAAAAAAAAAAAAAAAGCAGTACCGAACCGGGCCGAACTTCGATCCTCATCCCCCTCCCTCTCCATCCCTAAGGTTTTCTTTTTTTAATTTTGTCACTTACAGAGCCAAACGGGCCTTCGACCCACGAAAAAAAAAGAAGCCAAACGGGCCGGCCCAAATGTCCGAAGGTGGATTGCCGCAAGGCCCAGAGAGAGGCCCAATGGGCCTCAATAGCGAATCCCACTCTTCGGCGATGGAGCCTTGCTGATTCTCAGCTCCTTCATCCGGACGGTTTCTCCCCGTGGCGCGCCTTCGTTCGAGACTCTCTCTCTCCATCGCGGCTCGCCGGAACACGAGGAGGAATCCTTGAACTGAAACGAGGAGCCGGTCGTTTTTTTGATGTCGGGGGCTGTCTCGCTGTCTTCTTCCCTGATCTCGCATCGCCTGCGCGCGGCTCCGTCTCGAAGGTTCGGATTTTTGGGCTTCTTCCTCGCTCTTTCTTTCCTTGTGCTTTCGGGGTGGAGAATGATGCTGCTGTCGTTCGTTCGACAGCCTTCGCTGCTCCGCGACCTCTCGCGGGCTGGTTGTGAGGATGTCCGCGGCTGCGACGGACAGCCCCGCGCCGTCTTTCGAGAGGATGGCCGTGAAGCCGCCTTCGCACCCGACGTATGATCTGAAGGGCGTGATCAAGCTCGCCCTCGCCGAGGACGCTGGGGATCGAGGTTTGGCATGATCCCCCCTAGTCCTCTTTCGATTTTGCTGTGTTGCTGTGATTGCTGTTCCTCGTTTTGTTGAGAAAGTATTGGGTGCAAGGGTCATAGCGTGGCGTTTTCGAGTATTAGATAGTGAATGGGCCGACACCCAGTGACGAATTGTATTGGGAATCTGTGCATTCGTAGATCATTTACTTGTAGTTTGTTGGTGAATTTATGCGTCCGTGGTGACATGGATGCTGCTGCTCTGGAGGTAGTTAAGAACTCGGAGTGTGTGAATGTACCTGGACGCGATTAAAAGCCTTGTTATTATGACATGTGCTAGTGTCATTGCAATGTTTTGTTTTTTCCGGTGTGTGACTTTGGTGATCATCAGTTCCTAATAAAATTTGGGGATTTAGTGATCCACTCACTCTGTTTTCACCTTGGGCGTCTCATGGGTTGCATAATTCATGGAATTTTAGGAGATGTGACTTGTATGGCCACTGTCCCTGCGGACATGGAAGTGGAGGCCCATTTCTTGGCAAAAGAGGATGGTGTTGTGGCAGGAATTGCTCTTGCGGAGATGGTATTCCATGAGGTTGATCCTTCTCTCACGGTATTTCCTCTCTCTCTCTCTCTCTCTCTCTCTCTCTCTCTCTCTCTCTCCCGCTCTCTCTCATGTTATGGAGCTTCTCATTTCTTTGTGTGCAATGGATTGTTCATGTTCAATATGATGCAGGTAGACTGGTCTAAGAAGGATGGAGATTATATACATAAGGGTCTTCAGTTTGGAAGAGTTTCTGGTAGATACACGATGTTGATATCGGCATTATATAAGTATACAGACTCTTAATTTGCACTTCAATTTTAGCAAGTTTGTTCTTCCCATTAAGAGCTTGGATATGCAGGACGAGCATACAGTGTTGTTGTAGCTGAAAGGGTAGTGCTGAATTTTATGCAAAGAATGAGTGGCATTGCAACTCTAACTAAGGTACTGTCATTTTCCTGAAGAAGGTAGAAATGAATGGAATAATGCTGTGCTGTTGCGACCAGAACTTTTAACTGTCTTGCAAATGATTCTGGAAGTGTAATCTAGGGTATGCTCCATTACAGAGCTAGAACTTGCTTGTAATCAGGTCCTTAGTTGCCACTCTGGTTAAAGGTGAGATGAGGCGTGGTTGATTATTTCCGCAGGCAATGGCAGATGCCGCACACCCAGCACGCATTCTAGAGACGAGGAAAACTGCTCCAGTTTTGCGTTTGGTGGATAAGTGGGCGGTCTATACTACTTCCTGGACTTACAGCTCCTGCTTCCTTTGTCTCATATTCAAGTTCATCAGTTGACCTTGTGATGTATCTTTCTATAGGTTCTCATTGGTGGAGGGAAAAATCACAGGATGGGTTTATTTGATATGGTTATGATAAAGGACAATCATATATCTATCGCTGGGGGTGTCACAGATGCCATTAGATCTGTTGATGTGTATTTGGAACAAAGAAACCACCAAATGGAGGTCGAGGTACTTGAATTTGGCACTTTACTTTTGAATGGTCAACCTCTTGGCCTCATGACCAGTAAAATAAGCTGTCTTTGGCCCTGATCTTTTCGATTTGAAATTTGTAACTGAGGATGTTTACAATATCATCATCATCATCATCATCATCATCTCTCTCTCTCTCTCTCTCTCAGGTTGAGACAAGGACACTCGAGGAAGTTAAGGAAGTACTAAACTATGCATCTGAGACCAATACCTCATTGACTCGGATAATGCTGGATAATATGGTCATACCCTTATCAAATGCTGATGTTGATGTTTCTATGCTTCAAGAGGCTGTGGGATTGATCAATGGGAAGTTTGAGACAGAAGTACGTTTTAGAAATTCTGTGATGCTATAATCATCAATTGTAGTTATCTCACTCTTTAGGTGGCTTCTTCATTGAGTTGTTTAGTTGGTTACTGCAGTTACAGAGTTGTTGTACCTACTTTCCCTCTTTATTCTGCATCTGTTAGAAAAGTGATGTGAAGAAAATTAAGGTACCAGGTATTCAATGTGGATGGAAATTGATTGACATGTGAGATCATTTTAATGACATAGTCTTTCTTAGGTAGTATTCCCAGCTTCTTATTCATAACAAAACCATGCATTACTGTCTTCTAGTACCCATCAAATCTCCTACCTGCAATTTTGCATTGGGCTTGCGTAGATTTCAATGTAGCAATGTTGCATCTTTAAGTAAGCCCGTGTA
Source organism: Syzygium aromaticum (assembly GCA_024500025.1). Lineage (NCBI taxonomy): Eukaryota > Viridiplantae > Streptophyta > Magnoliopsida > Myrtales > Myrtaceae > Syzygium > Syzygium aromaticum. The sequence continues at coordinate 24,034,702 of CM044891.1, forward strand.
GTCAGGTGAAGTCAGCTGAAATTGCTTCTATTTCAAATCAATTTGTTTCTTGGCAAATTTTAGGTGCTCATTTTCCACAGTAGCCATGATAACCTGTCTTGTTATAATGTCGTATTAATGGGTAATATGGGCTTCGCAGATGATTCTGATGTATCGTGGCATTCTGAGTGAACTGATTTAAACCTGACAGTAGTACTTTGCTATGGCAGGCATCTGGAAATGTTACTCTTGAAACAGTACATAAAATTGGACAAACTGGTGTGACATATATCTCAAGGTAATTTGTTATTGACTCTATTCATGGCCCTCAGCAATTTTTATAGGACTTGTTTTGATAAATGTCGAATTCTGGTAACAAATCTCCATGAATCTGTAGCCTGTAGAAGAACTCAAGTGTGTTTGTTTCTGCGATTTTTCAAAGAAGAAAAATGGTTTCTTCTATTTCTTATTATTTATCATACTTACATAACACTTAAATAGGGCCTGCAATAACTAGAAAATAGCAAGAAATAAAAAACAGATTTCCTACTTCTTAATTCTAGCGATTTACTTCCTAATCCCGAGGATTCAGGAATAAAAATAAATGGAAACAAAATATTCCTATCTTGGGATTTTCTCCGAAATCCTCGAGATTTTCTTCTAATTCTTCAACACCCCCTCTCAAGTTGGTGCGTAAATGTCTATCATGCCCAACTTGCTGATGAGAGACTCAAAGTTAGGTCTGAACAATCCCTTTGTAAGAATGTCAGCTATTTGTTGTGTTGTTGGCACAAATGGCATACAAATAGCTCATGCATCAATCTTCTCTTTGATAAAGTGTCTGTCAATCTCAACATGCTTAGTTCTATCATGCTGCACTGGATTATGTGCAATGTTAATTGCAGCCTTGTTGTCACAGTACAACTTCATGGGCATTTTCACTGATACTTTAAGTTCTTCTAGTACTCGTGTTAGCCACAACATCTCACAAACACCATGGGCCATTGCTCGGTATTCCGCTTCTGCACTGCTTCGTGCCACAACATTCTGCTTCTTACTTCGCCAAGTAACCAAGTTCCCCCATATGTATGTACAATATCCTGAAGTCGACCTTCTGTCAGTAATTGACCCTGCCCAGTCTGCATCCGTGTATGCTTCAATCTCCTGTTGAGTAGATTTTTTGAATAGCAGACCTTTTCCGGGTGTGCTCTTTAGGTATCTTAGGATCCTGTACATGGCCTCAAGATGTTTTTCATTTGGAGAGTGCATAAATTGGCTTACCATACTCACAACAAAGGCAATATCTGGCCGAGTATGTGACAAATAGATCAGTTTCCCTACTAGCTTCTGGTATCTCGATGTATCAACAGGAACCCCATCTTTGTCATCTCCAAGTTTCTGATTGGGATCTATAGGAGTTTCTACCGGTCTACAATCACTCATTCCAGTTTCCTTTAGAAGATCTAGGACATATTTCCTTTGTGAAACTACAATTCCCTTTTTCGATCGAGCTACCTCCATTCCAAGGAAATACCTTAAAGTTCCCAAATCCTTGATCTCAAACTCAGAAGCGAGACGTTCTTTCAACCTGTTCGTCTCAACAATATCATTCCCAGTGAGAATGATGTCGTTCACATACACTATCAAAGTTGCAACCTTCCCGTCACAAGAATGCTTTACAAACATGGTATGATCAGCTTGTCTTTGAACGTACCCTTGTTCTTCACAAAATGAGTGAACTTCTCAAACCAAGCCCTCGGTGATTGTTTCAGTCCATATAATGACTTCTTCAGTCTACATACCTTTGATCCAGAACTTATATCAAAGCCCGGGGGAAAATCCATGTATACTTCTTCTTCCAAATCTCTGTTCAAAAAAGCATTCTTCACATCTAGTTGTTGCAGGGGCTAGTCAAGATTGGCTGCAAGTGACAGGAGCACTCTTACAGTGTTTAGTTTTGCGACTGGAGCAAAGGTTTCAAAGTAATCGATCCCATAGGTCTGGGTGTATCCTTTTGCGACCAACCAAGCTTTATACCTTTCGAGAGATCCATCTAATCTATGCTTGGTTGTAAATACCCACTTGCATCCAACTGTGGTCTTTCCCTCGGGTAGATCCACTATATCCCACGTTCCATTTTTTTCTAGAGCTTTCATTTCCTCAAGAATTGCTTCCTTCCACTTAGGAACCTGTAGAGCATCCTGCACAGTTTTTGGAATCTCCACACAAGACAATGTTGAGGTAAAAGTACGGAAATTGGGTGAGAGGTTTTTGTAAGACACATAATGAGATATAGGATGTTTGGTACAAGACCTAACTCCTTTTCGGATAGCAATAGGTATGTCAAGTTCATTAAGTTGGATAGATTGAGTTGGAACATTACCTAGTGATTCTATGGAGTTCTGGTCACACCCCGGTTCGGACTCATGGCACCTTAAGGGAGCAAGAGACTCATTTCTTTGAGTTTTGTCTCTTCTCGTGTAGACTTGAGAATAGGATGGAAGCTCTATATTCTCGGTACTAGTTTTGCACCTGTTATGTTCACAAGTAGGATTCGATGACAACATAGGTGGACCCGAATTTTCATTATTTAAAACACTTGGTTCAAAATCTGGTATAAGGGTTGCAGGAATATGATTTTTCGGAAGAGGTTTTTCAAGTTCTAGACAAAAAAAATCTATGATGGAGTTGTGCGAATCTGCACTTTCTTTCTCCCTCTGAAGATGAGCTCCAAAAAAAGGTGTTGATTCAAAAAAAGTGACATCCATGGTGATAAACATTTTTTTGGAAATCGGGTCAAAGCATTTATACCCTTTTTGATTAGGTGCATAACCAACAAACACACATCGTTTTGCTCTAGGATCAAGTTTCCCTCAATTTCTATCATGGATGTGGACAAATGAGGTATAACCAAATAGTTTTATGGGTAAAGCTGAAGCAAGTCTAGAAGTTGGGTAAGTCTTTTAAAGAACTCTTAGGGGTGTTTGAAATCCTAACACTTTAGAAGGCATCCTATTGATGAGATATGTAGATGTGAAAAGAGCTACACCCCAGAGGTATGTGAGAACTTTAATTGTGAAGAGTAAAGCTCTAGTTACTTCTAAAAGGTGTTTATTCTTCCTCTCTGCCACCCCATTTTGTTGAGGAGTGTCGGGGCAAGAACTTTGATGCACAATCCCCTTTTCCAAGAAAAACTGTCCCAAATTTTTATTGAAATATTCTTTCCCATTGTCACTTCTAAAAATCTGGATTTGTCCTTGGAATTGTGTTTGTACCATGGTTTAAAAATTTTTGAAAACAGTCTCTACTTCAGATTTCTCCTTTAACAAGTATACCCAGCTCACCCTTGTATGATCATCAATAAATGTGACAAACCATTTCTTTCCTGACAAACCATGCGATTTTTCAAAGAAGAAAAATGGTTTCTTCTATTTCTTATTATTTATCATACTTACATAACACTTAAATAGGGCCTACAATAACTAGAAAATAGCAAGAAATAAGAAACAGATTTCCTACTTCTTAATTCTAGCGATTTACTTCCTAAACCTGAGGATTCAGGAATAAAAATAAATGGAAACAAAATATTCATATCTTGGGATTTTCTCCGAGATCTTCGAGATTTTCTTCTAATTCTTCAACAGTTTCAAATAAGCAACATTTCATCCAGAAAAGAAGTTTGTGGCAGAATCCATTTGTCAGGAAGACAACTTCGATAATGACATTCCATGTTTGGTGCTCGCTATGAAGGATTTTCTTGCTAAATTGTCAGAGTTGCAGTTCATGAACAAGTAAGCGACTGTAGTGGCAGTGACAATAACCAACTGTTGGAGGTGCTTCTGTTGGCCACAGCAGGCTGGCCAAATAGTGGCAGCTGCTGGTCAGTGGCAACTGTAAAACCCTTGGTAGCTGTAGGAACCCCCTTGGTGATAGGTGACAATAGACAGGTTTCAATTTTAAGAATTTGAATATGCACTTTTTATTCATTGGTAGAAGACTTTGCATCGACCAATTTGTCTCGACTGCGTTAAAGGATAAAACATGATTTTCGTTTTTCTTATTTTGGCCGGGTAATAAACGTCATGTTCTTTTGATTAGTGAAAAGAATGTAAAATTCCTATAGTTACTTTTCTTTGTGAAAAAGCCTGAACAGTTGATGTCTTTGTCCATGTTCCTTCTTTATGCTAAATTCAGAAAAGAATAGCTCTTCTCATATCGGAATCTCGTTCCCTTAATTCTAATGTAGTGTCGATACTTTGCCAAAAGAATCGACCAGCTAAAGCTAAAGTTCCATTAAAGAGTGCCTCCACGGGGTAGAACCTCCTCAGGGTATATAAGTTTTTCATGAGGCTGATCTTGAGCCGCCATCCAAGCACGAATACCAATCAATCCCCAAAACAGAAGGGGTTCTGTCCAATACAAAATAAACATTCAGATGTTCCAAACATCACTGGTTCCGATCACAATCGAGTGAGTGTGAGGAGTTTCACCAGTTGAATTAAGTGGATCACTGTTCCCATTTTTTCTTAGTGGTGAAGCAGACAATAGAAAGGAGTCTGAGGGTTTAAATTATGCGGAATCTATTTGCTCTGTGAGGGGGATGCTTTATTCCCTTGTCAGCAGTTAAGGTGTTCTTATTTGTTTGTCAAGTAATTGAGAAGCCTGATTTGATCTTCTTCATTCATGGGTAACTATTTTGCCATTATCGTTTCTTGCAAATGTTCTAGTCTTTTTGTCATATGCGACTCTGGATGGAGAAGATGAGATAGGACCATACTGACTTTGTAATGTGTTCAGGGTTTAATGGCAGTTGCTGGTTTTGGTAACTCATAAGATCTGTGCAGTGCACCATTCTGGCAATGCTAGTTGTATTGGTTAGGGTGGGCTTATTCTTCTGATAAAGTTAAATCCTGCTATTTGAACTTGTAATAGTTAGATTCACTAACTCTAACGTATGTTCTAAGTAAGAATTGCACTGAGAAACAGCTAGTTTTTGTATCCCATCTGGCAGACAGCTATATATGGTTCGCTTTTGCCAAGTTTTGTGGACAGATGATGTCTTTCTTCGTGGTGAAGAAAGCTAGACAACCATGCTGGCATGTGGGATGACTCGTGGGCACCAACTTTTCGCCTGGATGACTTTTTGTTATTCTTTGCAGCGGTGCCCTCACACATTCTGTTAAAGCGCTCGACATCTCCCTGAAGATCGATACGGACTTGGCTCTCGAAGTCGGAAGGCGTACAAAGAGAGCATGATTCGTCGCTCTATATCTCATTCCTATAGGGAATCTGCCCAGAAATGGATGATCTTTCTTTTCCATGAGATGTGATGTGCTTCCTAATTCCTACTAGACCACTTTTCTTTCGGCTTTTTTCCATTGATGACTGCCAATAAAGTTGTTGGGGGAGAAATCGGAAGGCGGAAAGTTAATTAAAGTTCAATTAACGAGTGTGGGATGAAATATAAGTTCGCCAATCTATCAAAATGACATTAATAGTCCTCAAATTTTTGGTTCAATTTGCAATGTCATTTTTAAATTTTTAATTTGTTTAATATGTTCCTTGAACTATTCTCGAATATTCAATATAGTTCCTAAACTTTTAATTTATTTAATTTAGTCCCTCAACTTTTGATAACGGAGTCAAATTGGTCTTTCGATTCCTAGTCTATTTGCTAGATTCTAAGATACGTTTTCATCATAATCTATCTTATAAATCATCGAAAAATATCCTATCTTTTATTACTGTTTTTTACCTTTTTGGTCTTTAATATTAGTATGATAGTTTCATTTAAGTATTTTTTTAGCTTCAGATAAAAGTAGAATCTCATTTAAAGTTGTATTGGGTTGATATTCGTACAATTTTTAATTTACTAATTTACAAATTTAATTAAAACGCAGCGCGCAAGCTTGTAAATTTTATCTTTATAATAGATTAGGAACGAGATTTAGATTAATAGAAGTGCGATTATCTTTTGATGAATTAATATCATTTTTTTGCACTTATTCTTAAAGTAGCAGGAGTATCAATCGATATAAAGGCGTATCAATCGATATAACTCTAAATAAAGATCTACCGTTGCAGTTATAGAGATTGTAAGATAAAATGTACTTGAATTGGACTACCGTAATGTTTATAGAGATTAAAGAGAAAGGAGGAGTTAGATTTAGGAAATGGATCGAAATGAAAATATATTCTAAAACCTGGGTAATAGCGTAATTAGGAAAGCTTATGAATAGTAGGGAGGGACTAATCTGACTTTGTGAGAGATCAAAATGAACGAATTGAAAGTTTAAAGACTAGACCGAACATTTAAAAATACTTTTGGGGGACTATATTGTATAAATTATAAAGCCAAAATAAGGCATTGCACGCTGTACCAAATTTGAAAGACTATTTGTGCCGTTTTCTCTTTATTGAACAACAGGGGTCAGAACTTGTGCTGGCTTCGCCTTTTATGGTACTAGGGCGGTGCAGAGGGTTAATTTCGAAATTTGCATTATTTTTCCCCTGGGATGGACGACTTATTAGTCTTCATTTTTTTTTTTTTAATTCTTTCGGGGCCAATACCAGAAGCCAAGTCGGATCAAACCAATTGTTAATTTCAAAATTCCGTGAGTCACCAACCGTGACTTTGCATTTACGACGGCGGGGATTGCTTGCGATCTGAAGATAAATGTGCTCCTTTGAATGTGGGCATGCAAGGTCACACGATCAACCACCATTCCTTTGGGTCCTGTTAGGTGCATACAAGATGTTCGAATGCATACCTCGATCCCTTAGGTCAAAGGAAGAGAAAGAAGAGATGAGCAAAAATGAAATGGCCCCTTTTCTAAGCACCGTGCGTTTGGGTAACTGGCTTGACCATTGATGGGGATTGGGGGATTTTTGCTTCGAGAAGCTGTTGCTGGTCAAACAAGAAACTCCATTTCCCTTCGTTCATCATCAAAATCCGTCCCGTCAAATCTCTGTCTTTATATTAACATTTTATGTTTTACATTCTTGAAAATTGGATTTTTCTCTCTTCTTTTCTTTTCGTTTGATTCCGAAGGTCCTCTTGAAACTTTCAGCCAATAAGATCTTATTTTTGGAGTCTGCGTTGCGGCTACGATTTCCACCTGAGGGAAGAGGTCTCATTTTGCGGCATTTATATTTATTACATGGAGAGAGTTTTACTCCAACTCGATTTCAATCTTGGTGCGCTCGTCTTATTTCTTTTAAATACTAAAAGCTTGAATTTTTCATAATATACAGTGTTGACACGTTGATTCACATTTTTTTTTTAGAATAGATGTATTTAATTTTAGTGAGAAAACAAAATAGTTCTTTTTGATGGAATTATGATTTGATATTTAAATGTTGTAACACTCTGTCACTATCATGCGCTTTGACACCACATAACATTTTGTTTACTCTTTTTTTTTTTAATGAAAACAGAAAACAAAAAAATCTTTGATTATAATGCTTTAATTTTAAATCCACGAGTTATGACGCTCTCTTTGTGTTTTTTTTTTTTTGCCAATTAGGTTTTTAAGAGTCTTTGAGCACCCAAGTAATCCCCGTTATAGGTTTCGGATCAGTTGGACAATTTTCCCTATTCTGTGGAGAAGATGCAACAATCTTAGAGAAGATTTTGAACGTACATGTTGATTTATGCTAGAATTTAGGCATGTGGGATAAAACTATAGAAAAACAAAGTTTCAACAACAACAAAAAAAAAAGTTAAATAGCATACGATAACATATTCGAGGTGGACCCTGTCCACCTATAAATAAACAAAGAGATTTTTCAGCGGGTTCGGCGGACCCTGTCCCTGCACTATTGATTAAAAAATTAATTTCCACAACTTAAAAGTACATTTTGATCATTAACATGTGAGAATGTCATCTCTTGTCCTACGCACTTCTAATATATAACCTCGGAGTTTTCTGTAGCATGATTAGCTATGGTATGGAAGCACTTAAAGTATTGATTCTTTACAATTTTTACATGAACCTATAAATAAAAAGGTCAATACCGTCAAAGAACTCAAATCAGTCCACCTATACTACATTTATCTCAAATTAATTTTCATATCACGGAAAATCTCAAACTATATACTAACGATAAATCTATCAAAATTTTAAGGCAAAATTGAGATAAAATTAGAAACTCGAGCAGATTTTTAAAGTGTAAGGGAACTTTACAGCCAAATTAGCATATTTCTCAATCTAGATTCATATTCTTTAGATCTAACTTTCCCAAACGATGTCATTTATGATACCCATTTACATTGAATTTCCACGTAATCTTCCGAATTGTTTGTCACGTGTTTCCATTTTGTCAATTTAACGAGGATAATGGATGGAACCTAACAGATGGTAAATTTGTCCCAAGTGCACCGATTTAAAATTTTTCTTTCATATGATTTGGGATACATGTGACATGAGTGTACCACTTTGGAATTTATAACAGTAATAATCCAATTAAAATATGGAATATTGATTTACCTGAAGATAAGTGTCACTTGCTAATTGAACTAAGTAGAATCGGCACCCCCAAAAAACAAAAATGCCATCTTTGCTAGCTTCAGCAACTTACAAACGAAACACACACTTACATTCAACAAACCATAAAATTAGCACATCATCGGGACAATTACCAAAAAAAATCATAAACCTATTACATTTATACCAATTCAGTTCTAAATATTTCACTACAAAAAAACATGTTTTTTCCAACGAAATTTCGAAAGAAAAATTCAAAAAATTCGTTGGAAATCGAATTTCCAACGAATTTTCCGACAAAAATAAATTCATCGGTAATTCATCGTCGCAAATTTTTCCAACGAAAAATTTCAATTTTCGTTGGAAATTTGCGGCGAATTTTTTTCGTTGGAAAATTCGTGGAAAAATCCGTGGCTAAATTCGTTGCAAAATTAGTTGCAAAATTCGTTGGCAAAATTCGTAAATAATTTCGTGTCTAAATTTGTTGAAAAATTCCTTGAAAAATTCGTTGATAATTATTCATTGTAAAAATCGTCGCAAACTTCGTTACTAATTTTTCGTGGCAAAATTTGTTGGAAAAAGAATTTCCCGGGCAAAATTTTCGTGCAAAATTTTTGCAAAAAAATTTTGAATTTTCATTGGTAATTTGCAACGAAAATTATTTTGTTGGTAATTATTTGTTGGAAAATTCATCGGAAAATTTGTTGCTAATTATTCATTGCAAAAATTATTGTAAAATTCGTCGGTAATTATTTGTTGCAAAAATTTTCCGTCAATATTCATTGCAAATATGGTGGGAAATTGCATTATTTTCCGACAAAACATGGAATTTTCACTAGTAATGTGCGAAGAAAAATATTTTGTCGCTAAATTCGTTGGAAATTTTGTTGCAAAAATTGTGGGCTGAATATTCGTTACAACTATCGTTGGAAATCTCGTAATTTTCCAACAAAAAAATTCAATTTTCGTTGGTAATTTCCGAAGAAAAAAATTGTTGCAAAAGTCGTTGGAACTTTTGTTGCAAAAATTCTCGTGAATAATCGTTGGAAACATCATGGGAAATTGAGTAATTTTCCGACAAAAAAATTCAATTTTCGTTGGTGTTTTGCGACGAAAAAAATTCTTTGGAAAATTAGTCGCAAAAGTTTCTGAAGATTCGTTGGAAATGTCGTTGGAAATCGCGTAATTTTCCAACAAAAAAAATTTGTTAGTAATTTGTGACGAAAAAAAATTAGTCGCTAAATTCGTTAAAAAATTTGTTGCAAAGTTTCCAAATATTCGTTGGAAATCGCGTAATTTTCCAACAAAAAAAAATTTTCATTGGTAATTTGCGACGAAAAAGGAATTAGTTGCTAACTTCATTGGAAAATTAGTTGCAAAATTTTTGTTGCAAATAATTCGTTGGAAATTTCGTGGGAAACCACGATTTTTTTTTTGTCGGAACAAAGGATTTTCATTAAAAATCCGAAACCATGAATAATTAATTGAAAATTATATCGTTAATTGTTCGTTACAAAATTCGTCCGTAATTATTCGTGAAAAAATTCATTGCTAAATTTCCACGAACTGTATTCGTTGCTAGTTTGTGAAGAAATTTTTTTTTGGGTCACTAAATTGCGACAAAATCTATTTGCGACAAAATTCGTCTCTACGTTTGCGACAAATTTTGTTTAGGGACAATTTCAATTTGAAATCTAATTAGCAGTAATATTAATTTCTACAATGCATAAGTTGCAAAGTCTCACATGATGATACTCGATATTCAATCGAAATAATACATAGAGGTAGGTACGTACTAATGAACATCATTTAATACATTCAAAACATTGAAAGGACGGGGGACAACAATAAAACCTTGGCAGTTTTGAAACTGGGAATGACATTAGGAACAGTCATCTGTATTGACACCATATGAAATATGGATATATAAATAAAGATATTGAATTTGTCCAAAATATTAAAACATATTTATGCGTAGACGTGGAACTAGCTATAAAAAAATGATCTTACCTAAGGTGAAATGACAATAAAAGCACTAAGATCATCATCATCACATTATTACCAATCGTCGCATCATTGTGTGGCTCATCATTATGCCCATGACCTATTACATTAATAGGAGGTACAGAAGGAACCTCATTGCGATCGATATCGAGATGTCGCATAATATATTGCATTTGTTGTTGCATCACTCTTCTTTGTTCGTCCTTTTGTTCAAGTAAAAGCTTCATTTCTTCATCTTTCTGTATAAGTATCTGTTTCAGTTGGCTTAATTCTTGGGTTATGTGCTCCTCATGTCATGTCCTCCTTGCAACAGTTGCATTGGAGGATGAAGCTGCAGCAGCCTTCGTTTTGAACATCCTTGACAAGGATCCCATCCCAAATATTTTTCCTTCTTTCACCCCACCCGCTGCTTCAACCTACAATGACATACTGTCAACCGATGGCTCAGATACAGAAACACCATCACCACCACCACCATCACCACTAGCAGTGCTCATCAAAAGTTCATCATATTTTTCCTATATTAATAATATAAATAAAAATAAAATAAATTCGTATATATTATCATAAATATTAAAAACATGCATGATTTCCATTTTAGTTTCCATAAAGTCCAGACCATAACTTTACATACCTTAGTAGCTTTTGCTCGAGCGCCAATCCATATCTTGTCCTTTTTCTGAAATATGCGTTCAAATATAGTTGTAAATGTGGGTTCCGTCCCTAATTCATCTGCCTACAAAATTTTTAAAAAAATGAGTCACAATTGAATTAAATGAGCTGACAAGTTTAAACAAACTTACCATTCTTTTTTTATGCTCACCGATGCTGATAGAGCCCCCAGCATATGTGGCTGATGCAGACCCGTCACTAGAATTAGAAGTTCGATTCTTCTTGTTCTGATCACACCTTTGCTTATGCTTCTCAATTTCCCAAGTTCTCGTAATTTCAATCCAATCGTCAGCTGTAATGAAATCCGGCTTTTCTTTTTCTTTCTTTGCTTTATTTATCACATACCGCATGTGATCACCAACTTTCTTCCTAAAAATTCTTCTAATCTCAGCCTCTTCCATTTCATCCCACTTGAACTTACGCTATAATCAATAGCAAACGCAACTGAAATTCATTATAATGGTCACAAATGAGATATCCATTACAATACACAAAATAATTCGTGACAAATTTTATTATTGACCATCAGTATGCTACATCGAACTTATATTGTAAGAAAATATAGGGACAACACTAACTTTAAATTCATTCCACCACAAAGTCTTTATTTCTTTAGGAGCGTTGCTGAAAGTAGTAAACTGCCCTATCCAACAGTTATTGATTATTCTATTCAGTTCCCTCACAACATACGTAGAATCCGTAAATCTGAAAACATGTTATAACAATATAAACAATAAGACAATCAAGCATATGGGAAATTCGCAATACGGACAATTTTGTTAACATCCAAAATTTACATATGCGTATAAAAATAAATTACTTACGAATCTCCACATGGGCATATAATGAATCGGTTATCTTCATCATCATTCGAGTGTTGCACTAAAGAAGATGGTGGAACTGACGGAGATGGAACTGAAGTAAATTCAGTTCGCATGTCCCCCAGTTCTCTTTGAAAAGGTTGCTGAAGGTCGGAGGAGGGGCGAATGTGTCCGACTTGTCCATGAACATTCGGTTGTTGAGGGTTAGACGATAGGATAGGGGAAGAAGAGAGGGCCAGGGATGAGGATGAGGAAGCGAAGGGGCCTAGTCTTCTTTGTGAACCCGCACCACGCAAGTAACTACCACATTTATACTAACAAGTAAAAATGTTAGACAAATATAATACAAAATATGCATATGTATTAGGGACAGAAAATGAAATCATTTCCCTTACCATTTTGTATTGAAGAGTAAGAACTAAATTTAAGAAAATGTAACCAACAGACTGTCGCCTCTGATAAATAACCAACTCACTGGCCCTTGTCGAAAGAACCTATTGCAATTTCAATCACATCAGATGTCAATAAACTGTTTAAGGAAGCATATTAAATATGAAAAATGAATCATTCTTCCTGATACCAAATTGCGGCCGCAACCCACTCCCTTGACCACCCCCCCTGGCCGGATTCCGACTGAGACACCCCCCCCCCGTCGGAATCCGGCTATGAACCCCTCGACCGCAACCCCCCCAGCCGCAACCCTAACTTGTGCGGCTGCGACCCCCACCCGCACGGCCGCGACCCCCCCCCCTGGGCCGCAACCCCCACTCCCCCCGCCGCAAATGGCCGCGCGGTCGCGGCCCCCCCAGCCAAGACCGCCCCCCAGCCGCTTCTTCCGGCGTGGCCGTGACCTCTCCTCCAGAATCGTGGCCGCGACCCCTCTCCATGGCATCCTAGCCGCTGCCCCCCCGGAATCCCGGCAGCAACAACTTAATAGAGGGCGATTACTTACTGGCTAGCAAGGCGGACAGCGACGGCAAGGAGGACCGCGAGGTGGCGACGCAGACGGTGAGGGCAACGACGGCGAAAATGGCGATGACGGCAAGGGAGGCGATGGTGAAGAGGGCGGCGACGGCGAGCGAACCGCGAGGTGTTGTCTAAAAATACACAGTAGACACAAAGTGGTTGTCGCGGAACAACATAAACACGTTTTTTTCTTTTCGTTACAAAATTCGTTGGAAATTTTGCAACGAATTTCAAAAATTGTTCAGATTGTTCTCCTTTAGATTAATTTGTTGGAAATCCAACGAATCTCAAATTTGCCGAAATATAACATGGTTATATAATCCGTTGGAAAATTCGTTGGAAATTTCCAACAAAATTTCTAACGAATTTCTATTTTGCAGAACATTTTTTTAGTATTCGTTGGAAATTTCGTGGGAAATTTCCAACCAATTTACCAACGAATTGAAATTCCTGTATGTTAATATACTTATCTACAAATTTCGTTGGAAAAATTGTGGGAAATTTCCTATGAAATTTCCAACGAATTACAAAAGCACAATGATTCTGGGCACATTCTAAATTCGTTGGAAAATTCGTGGGAAATTTCCAATGAATTTTCCAACAAATTTCGAATGTGCCCAACATCAATGTGTTTTTATAATTCGTTGGAAATTTCGTGGGAAATTTTCCACGATTTTTCCGATGAATTAAAATTTTCGGTATCTTAACATAAATATGTTCAAATTTTTGTTGGAAAATTTGTCAGAAATTTCCGACGAATTTTCCAACTAATTTAAAACAACTTATTATTTGGTTTTTACAAATTTGTGGCAAAATTCGTTAGAAATTTTCAATGAATTTTCCAACGAATTTCGAATGAGCCCTACATAAATGTGCTTTTATAATTCGTGGGAAATTTCCCACGAATTTTTCAACGAATTAAAATTTTCTGTATCTTAACATAATTATGTTCCAATTTTTGTTGGAAAATTCGTCGGAAATTTCCAACGAATTTTCCAACTAATTTAAAACAACTTATTATTTGGTTTTTTCAAATTTGTGGCAAAATTCGTTGGAAATTTCCAATGAATTTCGAATGTGCCCAACATAAATGTACTTTTATAATTCGTTGGAAATTTCGTGGGAAATTTCCCACGAATTTTCCAACGAATTGAAATTTTCGGTATCTTAACATAATTATGTTCCAATTTTTGTTGGAAAATTCGTCGGAAATTTTTGACGAATTTTCCAACTAATTTAAAACAACTTATTACTTGGTTTTTTCAAATTTATGGCAAAATTCGTTGGAAATTTCCAACGAATTTTGAATGTGCCCAACATAAATGTGCTTTTATAATTCATTGGAAATTTCGTGGTAAATTCTCCACGAATTTTCCAACGAATTCAAATTTTCGGTATCTTAACATAATTATGTTCCAATTTTTGTTGGAAAATTTGTGGGAAATTTTCGACAAATTTTCCAACTAATTTAAAACAACTTATTATTTGGGTTTTTCAAATTCGTGGCAAAATTCGTTAGAATGTCCAACGAATTTCGAATGTGCCCAACATAAATGTGCTTTTATAATTCATTGGAAATTTCGTGGGAAATTTCCCACGAATTTTCCAACAAATTCAAATTTTCGGTATCTTGACATAATTATGTTCCAATTTTTGTTGGATAATTCATCGGAAATTTCCCACGAATTTTCCAACTAATTTACAACAACTTATTATTTGGTTTTTACAAATTCGTGGCAAAATTCGTTGGACATTTCTAACGAATTTTGCCACGAATTTAGAAATCACATTAATCTTCGGCATAGTCGCAATGCGTCGCAAAATTCGTTGGATTTCCAACGAATTTTGCGACGAAAATATATAAAATCGAAGAATCAAAATCTTTTGCGAAATTCGTTGGAAATTTCCGACGAATTTTGCAACGAATTTTAAATATTCAAAACTGCAAAGTGTTTTTTGAATTTGTCGCAAAATTCGTTGCAAATTTTCAATGAATTTTACAACAAATTTTGGTTATTAGTACAAGTAAAGGTTTCTCAATTCGTTACAAAATTCGTCGGAAATTACCACGAATTTTCCAATGAAATTTGTACAAAATAATATGAATGGACCGAAGATTGATATTTGTTGCAAAATTCATTGTAAATTTCCCACGAAATTTCCAATGAATTCTAAAACCATATTCTTGTTTTCCAAATTTGAAATTCATTGGAAAATTTGTTGGAAATGCAACGAATTTTCCAACAAAATATATAATCATATAATTTGGTTCGGCAAAATTTAAACTCGTTGGAAAAGTCGTTGCATTTCCAACGACTTTTCCAACGAATTAATCATTTATTGAAAGAATAAGGTTATCAGAAATTCGTTGCAAAATTTGTTGGAAATCCAACGAATTTTGCAACGAATTTATATAAAGCCGAACATTCTTAAGAATTTTGCGAAATTCGTTGCAAAATTCGTTGGAAATTTCTGATGAATTTTGCAACGAATTTCAAATATTCAAAACTATAATGTGTTTTTTGAATTTGTCGCAAAATTCGTTGCAAATTTCCAATGAATTTTGCCGCGAATTTTGGTCAATGAGGTGACTTAGGCGTTTCTCAATTTGTTGGAAAATTTATGGGAAATTTCCTACGAATTTTCCAACGAAATCGTTACAAAATTAAATGACTGGACCGAAAATTGATATTTATTGCAAAAATTGTTGGAAATTTGCAACAAATTGAACATTTCCCAAAAATAAGGTTTTTTAATTTGTGGCAAAATTCGTTGGAAAGTTTCAACGAATTTTGTCATGCATTTCTAATATGCCGAAGAATAATGTGTTTCCTATATCGTTGAAAATTTCTCACAAATTTTGCAACGAAATTCTAAAAACCCGAATAATATGTTGTTTTTTTAAATTCGTTGGAAAGTTTGTGGGAAATTTCAAACAAATTTTCCAACAAAATTGGTATATAATTATATTAATTTGTTGAAAATTTCAATTCGTTGGAAAGTTCCCACAAATTTTTCAACGAATTCTAAAACCACATTAATGTTCTGCAAAATTGAAATTTATTGCAAAATTCATTGGAAATTTCTCACGAATTTAACATTTGTCGAAGTATTATGGTGTTTTTAAAATTCGTGGCAAAATTCGTTGTAAATTTCCAATGAATTTTGCCACGAATTTCCATTAATCCGAGCAATAAATTGTTTGTTGAATTCATGAGAAATTTCCCATGAATTTTATGACATGAAATTTGATTACCTGGTATTGTTCGGCTTTTTTTTTAATTCGTGAGAAATTTAGTCGCGTAGCTCTTTCCTGACTATTTCATTTCTGTGGCTAAATATGAGGCGAATTAGCCACGTATTTTAATGATAACAACAACAACAATAATAATTACAACAACAAAAATATTAAAAATTACGACAACAAAAAAAAAAACGTGTCACATTACTAATAAAAAGTATACATAATTAGTAAAATGTCTCAAAAATCATAATCTTCATCTTCTTCTTCATCTTCACCTTCATCTTCTTCTTCTTCTTCATCTTCTTCACGAGCATCATCTTCATCCTCTGTCTCAAAATCACATTATGTACCCACTTCACAATTTGATTCCCGAATTCCTGTTGGATGTACATCGATCATCGTTCCACATGGATCTCGTAAAGTGGGAATGTTATATTTAGTAGTTTCAATCATGCTATGAACTTCCTCTTGTTGACATGCAATGTCCTTCCAATGTTCCTTGATTTTCTTTCTTTCTTTGGTTTTATATACTGCCCACCAATCGGTTTTGTCACGTTTTAAATTAGGATATGATGCATAATAGACTTAAATTACTTGTTGTGCCAAGATAAATGGTTCATATTTCATATATCTTTTCTTGTGATTTATTTCAACCAAATTAAATTTAGTATGCACATTTATTCCTTTCACGGGGTCGAACCACATGCACTTAAATAACACAATCCGCATTAATGGTCCATGGTACTCTATCTCTATGATTTCATCCAACAAGCCATAAAAATCATCTTGCGAATTGCCACCATTGGATGACTGAACACACACACCGTTATTCATTGTGACTTTTTACATTCCATATTCTCGAGTGTGAAAATTATACCCGTTTATGAAATATGCTGGCTAACTGCGTACTCTTGACTTTGGACCCCACGACAGATGAGGGGATCTATACTGAGAGCCAGGGAAAACCAGGTCAGCTTATAGCAGGTATGCTATTCCACATGGGCGAACCTCTTGTTCAAGCCCTTCAGGAACTGCCTTTTAACTGTAAAACTACCCGGAGATTTAGCTCAGAGTATAGAGACGCTCAGAGTGACCAGGATGATATTATGCCTAACTGGCCGAGCTGCCTTTCTTAGAGGATCATGTCAAGCTTTGAAGAAAGGAATTTTAGAGAGTCATGGAAAGTGAGAGAATTGAAATTTTACAACTTTCCCTCTTATTGAAACCGAAGGATTACACGGCCTTATATAGGCGTTGGGGAATACATGCTGGACGAGAGTCTAGATAAGACAAAGCACACTTAGAACGGGGTACAATAATGGACTCGTGTCCACAAACACACATACTTTACCTAACTAAGTACATTATTTGGCACATTCACTCGTAGAACACTTAAAATCTATAGGTTAGGTGGAACAGGACTCTAGTACAAGCTTATCTCCATCCAGAGTTGTAGTCATAATCCGAACTGTCTGAACTATTTGCACGCTCGTATTCCGCTATTTGTCTCTGTATCAGAATATGTTCGAAGTTATCTTCAGTGATAACTGGCGTTGGGTTCGAGGAAGAGGATGCATGTGTCGAAAGGTCTGGGAGAGCAATGTTTGGAGCGTTTTGTAGTACTGGTTGGGGCCAATTTCCTAATTGTGTGTAGTAAGAGGAGGAGTTGGCGTCAAGTCCAACGGATAAAGACAATGGTTCATAGTTATAGGGGTCTTGAGAGAGTGGTCCACCCCATGGATCTTGAGATGACTGCACTGGATCTTGAGATAACTGTACTGGATTTTGAGATGACTGTGCTGGATCTCCTATATCTGACATTTTGTGATCTTGTGATAATCCGAGCTGTGTCTGTGCCTGTTCGTGCTCGTATTCTCTAAGTACCTGTCTTGTTGTAGAGGAAGATCCTTCGTGATCCCATGAGACGGGTGTGAAGTAATCCCATGCTTCTTCGGGAATAATGCGATTTTCTTGGCATAGGATCCTTTGGAGTTTCCTGTAATTATATTCAACAGAACCAATGCGATTGGGGAACGATTTATAAACACGTGCAAACTGGAGTTCTGTCTAAGGCTTGTAGGTAGTAGTACCTACTGCGGCAAGAGTATTGGAAATGGTACCATTATTATGCACAAAAGTCCAAGGACGGTGGAGGAGTACAACAGTGTGTATTTCCGAATCATCTCGAACTTTTTTCACCTCTTCAAGAAAGAGTCGTTTCCAATAAATAGGAGGGTAAAACCATTTGAGCACAGTTAAAAGGTTTTTCTTGTGTTCATTTAGCTGATCGTGGTCAGTCAAAAGCAAGTTGGTCAATTGGAGAATAAATTTTCTGGTAGGAAACTCAATAGCTATTACGTACTTGTTGGTTAGATACCATAATAGCCATTTAAGTTTGTCAGGGAAATCATTTTTTCTCCAAAGTAACGGGTGAATGAAAGGGTACCTCGAGGGTAATCCAGAAGAGTCAAGAATGGATCCTCCATGGTGACGAAAAAGGTCCGTGTGGCATTGCCACATGAGATTGTCAAGATTTTCAATGAACTTATCCTTTTGAATTTGCTCAATTATTTCTTGAGGATAGTCCAGGCTTAGCCAATCTCGGAACCGTTCAATTTTGTACTTGTCTGCTCGGAGCGGGAAGGAATGCCTGAGAATATACATGTTGATTTCTGCCGATGCTTTCGGTCTGGAGAGAAAATCTGCAAGTACATTTTTCTTTCCCGCAATGTGTTTGGTTTCGAAAGAATATTTCGAAAATCATTCAGCCCATCTAAGTAGCTGAGGATAAGGGATTTGCTTCTGCTTGAATTTGGTCATTTGGGGAAAAAAGCCATATCCAGTTCTACCAAAAAATGATGGCCAATAAGATGGAATTCAAACTTTTTTATTCCATTCTTTACTGCCAGAATTTCTTTGAAGGTAGAATGATAATGCATTTCTGCCTGAGAAAACTTGCCACTTTTGTAAGCGCAAAGATATTGCTTACCATGAAGTTCTTCAAACAATATGGCTGCCCAATATTCATCACTGGCATCAGTCTGTAAAATTCTCTTCCCTGTGGATGAGATTTGCAAAGGGGGAAGATCTTGCATAATTTCTTTGAGTTCTGCAACTGCTTTGGTTTGTGCCTTTCCCCATGGTACTGGGTGCTTTTTTAACATCAGTTGCAAAGGAATTAACAACCTCACAATATTCGGGACAAAATCTCTGAGATAATTGATTATCCTAAGAAATTGTTGAACTTGTTGGGTTGTAAAATTTTCTTCAGGAAATTTTAATAATTCCCTGGCGATGTGTGGTCCTGGATAATATGTACCTTTGCTAAAGTGCATGCCGAGGAATTCAACTTCTGTTTGGGCAATGGTCATCTTTTTTTGAGAAAGCATGATGCCATATTTCTTTACAATTTCTGCAAATTGCTCAAGAAGTTGACAGTGGGATTCTTCGTCTGGGCTATAGAGCAATATGTCGTCAATATAGACAGTTGCACTGGATAAGATTGGCTGGAATATGCGACACATAGCCTTTTGGAATAAGGAAGGAGCAACCTTGAGACCAAATGGAAGAACTCGCCATTGAAAGTGTTGGTTGGGGATACAGAATCCCGTCTTTGGTTTGTCATCAGGATGAATGCCCAATTGCTAGAATCCGGCTTTAAGATCAAACTTTGAATAAGTATGGGCTTTAGTGATTCCCGCATAAAGGGAATTTCGAGAAGGCAAAGGGAATTTATCATCTTGGAGGAAAAGATTGAGAGGTTGGTAGTTGATCACCAATCTCATTTTTCCCTGATTTTGCTCAGCACGTTTATTGACATAGAAGGCTTCACAAGCCCATTACGAATTTGAGATTTCAATAAAGCCTTGTTGTAACAATTCTGAGCATTCTTTTTTAGCAAAAGCCAAATGCTCTAGATTCATTCCCCGAATAACTTGCCTTTGTAGGATTTATATCCTCATTTTTCTTGAAGGGGAGTCGAGTATAGAATTCTGGATTTTTCCACAAAGGATGAGAACATTTTTGGGAGAACTCGAAATGATTTTTTGAGCATGATTCCAATAGTTTCTGCATGATTGGATCTAACAGACTTATTTGAATGGAAAAGAGTTTTTGGATATTGACGAATTCAGAGAATTGGTCTTTATACCTAAGTCCTTTTCCAGGAACAATCTTTAAGTCCGGAAGTTGAGTCATGATATCCCACTCAATAATCAAGTCTTTATTAGGAAGACTAGATCCAAGAATTTTAGTGGTAATGGAGCACTGTGGGAAAAATTGAATGGACACAGGTGTGGTGCAAACATTTGTAGAAAAAGTGTTTCCTGAAGCAAAGTTGAAATACCGAACACAAGAAGTCCAGTATTCTTCAGGGAGAACTTTAGTGTCGAGGATTGAAGCACTAGCACCAGTATCTATGAAAGCAATGACTGAAATTGGTTTGGCAAATTTTGAGAGATAAATTTTGACTGGGAAGTGGGGACAATGACATTGATTGGAATGTATACCAGGGTCTTGGTTTTCTGGTTGTGATGATAGATGGAAAAGTTCTTCAGGTTCCAAGTCAGAATCTGTTTCACTGGGGGTGTGATAATAAGGAATGATACAAAGTGTTTGATCAGTGGGATTTTCATCGACAGAGAATAGGGATTCAATATCATCATTGTCAAGAGAAATTCCTGTTTCAAATTCGATGTTATGAATGAGATGATTCTGACCTTTCTTTGCTTGGGGACAGTTTTTGACAAAGTGGCCCTTCTTGTTGCAAATAAAGCAACGATTTGGTTTCTTGCGTCCTGTGAAGTTTCTTCGTTTCCGCAGGAATCATCATTTCTTCTTCCTTCTAAAATGCTTGGATCTTTTGACTCGATACCTTTTGAAGTGCTTGTTTTTCTTTGAATATTCTCCGCAGGATTCGTCACAATCTTTTTTTGAACATTTGATCTTCAAATATTACTTAAAGCAAGCACCATCGAGTTCACGATTGTCTCTGATGTAGTTTTTCATCATCTGTCTTTGGAGGCAAAGTTCATCAAGACAAAGATGAATTTCTTGTTGCAGTTCTCCAAAGGGAATATCAACAATTCTTCTTTGCTTGTTGAGAAAAGATCTCTCAACCTGTTGGGAGAGTTCTTTAGGAATGGAGATTAAGAAGACTTGTTTCAAATTTAGATTAGCTCCTAGGCCATAAAAGAGTTTAAGCATTTCTCTATAATGGCGATCTAGGTGTCTTTTTTGAAGAGAACAACACTTTCTTTCAAAGTATTCTCTTCTTTTGAGTTCAAGAAGATCAGCAGGTTTTCCTATGAAATATAGGTAAATGATTCCAATGGCCTGAGAAAAGTCTTGCAGAAGAAGAAAAGTCATCTGGTCTGTTTCAGAAGTTGATTGCCACCAGTGTTTAAGGCTTTCAGTGAACCTTGTAGCGAATTCTAGAAGAACATCATATTTGCTCTCAACAGTAAGAGCTTTGGTGTTCAACCAAACATGGAATTCATCCAATCTTTTTGGCCATTTGGAATAAGGAGTGTCATCAAGAGTGAAAAACTGTTTGGATGAGGAAACAGAAATATGAGATGGATTATTGGTTTGAATAACTTCTGGTTCAGATGGATTTGGTTCCATTTCTTGTTCTGGCGGATCAGCCATGAAAATTGGAGGAGTAGTTGGTGGTACTTGAAAAGATTCAATGGAAGGAATTGGGAAAGTGGTCGAAGAGGAATAGGATAGGGAGTCGGATTCTGAATTTGAGCTTAGCAAATTTAATACCTTTGCTTTTTGAGATGTGTACTCTGGTAGATGTTGGTCTGAATCAGCTTTTGGATTTTGTTGTTGATCTTTGCTTAAATCCCTCAAAAAGGATTCCAAGGGATTTGAGATCATCATCTGCAGGTCAGAACTCTTTTCAAGTTTTTCAGAGGATTCAGGAACAGATTTTTCTTTCATTCTTTCCTTTCGGAGCTTCTCCATTTCCCGAATGCGATTGCGCATTTCTATCATATCACTTCTGTCTCGTTGAGTAGAAGTTTCGATTGCAAGAGCAGCTGCAGCAAAAACTGGAGAACTTTGCGGTGGTGGAAGAGAGTATCCGATTCGTGGAATAGAGAAAAAATCAATAGGCTTGAATTTTCCTTCTTCAAGAAGATTGATTTGCTTTCTGAGTTTCTCTATTTCATTTTTCGGACTTTCAAGATAATGGTAGCCGAGATGCTGGCCTGATTCTAGAGCATGAAGTCTTTTTTGGAAATCCACAAGCATCTTTTTCATAGACTCATCGTACCTTCGGATGTCTTGTTGTACATCAATGATTTTGGAGTTAAGCGTCTTGAAAGCCTGATTTTGTGCTAAGAGAGTTTCCGACTGCTAATTGAGAACAACCTCAGCAGCAGGCGTTCTTTTTGGCCTTCCACGTTCATCAACATCAGTGGGAGAAGGGATTTTTGGAGCATTAAGATATCTTCGTTGTGGATAAGTAAATTCCTCAGTAGCAAAAAGTTGAGAACTTTCAACAGGGTTTAAAGGAGGGAAATCAGCTTCATTAAACATGGAGATAGATGGAAGTTACCCAGTAGTTGGGTTTTCAGGAAAGACTGGAATTTCAAGTGGATAAGAATTTTTTTTTGCCCACTTATGGATAGGTTTGTAAAAAGGAGAAACAACAGATTTTTTATATGGGGGTGAAGCTGGAGGTGATGGTGGGGATAATGGAGGTGATGGAGTTGATGGGGATGATGAAGGTGATGGTGTACCATATGAAACCATAAATTGGTATCCACTATTTTCTCCAAGAGTATCAGTGGTAGGGTCTCCATCTAAATATCTTTGGTAGAAGCTGTCCTTGGCCTTCCTAGCTTTTCGCTTGGGCCTGGTAGCTGGATCTACTTCATCTGGGGAGTTTGTGCATGAAGAACATTGGCAAAAAGGATCCTAGAAAAAATGACCATAAGGGTTTTTGTAGTGATGGACAGGATGTCCGTCACTTTTGAAGTATTGGACTAACTTTTTTGGGTCTGGTTCCTCAGGAATTGGATTAGGAACACATGGTTCTATCATAAAGATAGTAGGAAAGATGGAAGGAGTTTCTTCCTTTTCTTTGTAGAATTTGATGGTTACAGTACCATCTCTTTGTCTGACAAATTCAGATTCTAAAGATTGAAGAGGTTGGCTAATTTGGTGGAGCTTTTCATAATTTGTAATCCAAGATTCGGGAAGAAGCTTGGCTAACTTTTCTTTTGGGATCTGCCGAGGAACATGAATACAAGAAGCCTGATCATTTTGCATTGAGATGAACAGTGCATCTTCATTTCCATATTGGAAATTCAGATCTAAGGCATGATTTTAGACTCTATATACCATTTGATAATGAAGAGTTGCGGCAACGAAATCGGTAGTTTGAGGAGCTCCAGTAAGTTGAAGTTGTACTTTCAAGAAAGAAAGTAGTTGAGTATTAGAAAGGGCAATATTGAAATTTGGATAAAGGGTTACGAAGACTGTTCCAGCATTTAAGGTGGTTTGGACAATACCAATACAAGCATGCTGGTATTCTAGGAACCTGGTATCCAAAAGAGCCATTCTTGCTACAACAGGCAAACCTTTTCTCCCATGAAAGGTAAGAGTAAGACGGATTGCGCCATAGTGAATATGTGAATACCCTTGTTGGATCCACTGTTTGGGAAATTCATGAGGAATTTAAAGAGTAACAAAGTACTCCTTTTCAGAAGCAGGAATTGGGTGCTGGTCAAATTTGGAAGATTGGACGTATTCTTTGACTTCTTTCGGAGTTTGACGGATGAGATGTCTTATAGACCTGATGGGTGAAAAAGATGTAGCATGTTTGGCAAAGGCTGAATATGGATTCATAAGAGGAAGTTGTGTTTCGGAAATCTTGGTTTCATCACTAAAAGAGACTTCATAGAGATAATCTATCTTAGAGGCATGTGAAGTACGGAACTTAGTTAAAGTTGAAGAAGAAGACGATGGAGTAAGAGAAGCAGTAAGAGCGATTGGAGCTGTATCTGGATCGGTCATAATGAGGAGAAAGGATTCTTCGCAGTACTGGACAATTACCAACTAAGCGCATAGAACGAACCAAGCTAGACATAAAACCAGGCTTTGATACTAATGAAGGGATCTATACTGAGAGCCAGGGAAAACCAGGTCAGCTTATAGTAGGTATGCTATTCCACATGGGCGAACCTCTTGTTCAAGCCCTTCAAGAACTGCCTTTTAGCTGCAAAACTACCCGGAGATTTAGCTCAGAGTATAGAGACGCTCAGAGTGACCAGGATGATATTATGCCTAATTGGCCGAGCTGTCTATGAACCTAAAGTGACACACGCAATGTCAATAATATATAAAAAATTCGAATAAATTGGATTTCGTCCATATGCAACTTACATATGTTTTAAACCATGTTGCAAATTGTTCCTAGCACAAACGGTTAAACTCATTTGCTGGTAGTCCATACATTGAATTTCGGAAATTCTTAGTAACAAATACCATTTATGTATTAGCAACTGTTTGACACACATGATATATACTTACAAATGTACACTTACTCGAAGTATGACTCAACTTCTGGACAGTTCAGTAAAATATATGTATGGGCTGCCTGCTTTTCTTCTCCTGTTAAGTGATGAAACTTACATGTGCCGCTTGGTCGACCCAAATAATTGAAAATAGAGAATGATTTGCAATTGGGATCAATGGGGCCCTTATCATTTCTTCCTACTCTCCGTCTCTTGCATTGCACGTGCGGTTCAAAATAGTATAATGCAAATGTTGTCACTTCTTCCATAATATATGCATTACAAATGGAAGTTTCGACACATGCCTTATTCTTCACTTTTTTCTTTAAAATGATATAAGAACCTAGTTGCAATAGAAAAAAGTTTATCGGAACATAATATGTAAAAAAGTAATTTCAAATTTAATTTAAAAAAATTTACCTTTCAAATGGATACATCCATCGAAATTGGACGGGACCTACAACTTTCGCCTCATAAGGCAAGTGAATTAAGAGATGCTCTATTGAATTAAAGAATGATAGAGGAAATATCCTTTCTAAATTATAAAAAATAATTGGAGTATCTCTCTCTAGTTTCTCCACGTGTGATGCTTTCAACGTTGTTGAGCAAATATCATGCAATAAATTATTTAACTCTGTAATGGCGCTCCACACAAAGTTCGGTAGAACTTCCTTCAAGGCTATCGGAATTAGTCTTTCCATAAATATGTGACAATTATGACTCTTCAGACCTGTCAACTTGCATTCATCCATATCAACATATCTCCCGAGATTGGAAGCATATCCATTAGGAAATCGCATTGATTTCAACCATTGACAAACGACCCGTCTTTGCTCCTTGTCCAATGTGTAAACGGCTTTTGGTTTTAATTCCCTGCTGCTTGTATCTGCATCTAGTGTTGATCGATTACAAATATCCCCCATATTTTTTCTTGCGTTCAAGTTGTCTTTTGTTTTTTCAATGACATACATCACAGTATTTATGACATTGTCGAAAACGTTCTTCTCTATGTGCATGCCGTCAAGATTATGATGAATAAGTTGGGCCTTTCAATATGGTAGATCCCAAAATATATTGCGTTTAGTCCACTTATGTGTACTTCCGTACGCAAAAGTTGTGTCGTGAGGGTTTTTAACAACAGTTGGAAACTCTTGCACGCGCTCCCAAATTTGATAACTGGTCAACCTCAATGGTGGATGTGTTCTTTCGATTCTATTCTTGATGAACTCTTTTTTATTCCTTCTGAATGTATGATTCAGCGGCAAAAATTGCCTGTAACAATCAAAATAGCTGGGCTTCTTACCATGT
Organism: Syzygium aromaticum; assembly: GCA_024500025.1. Taxonomy (NCBI): domain Eukaryota; kingdom Viridiplantae; phylum Streptophyta; class Magnoliopsida; order Myrtales; family Myrtaceae; genus Syzygium; species Syzygium aromaticum. The sequence continues at coordinate 24,060,710 of CM044891.1, forward strand.
TTTAATCTGAATGCCTTCGATCTCTCCATACATATCTGACATTCTAAGATCCCAACTGTACTCCATCCACATAACATTCCATAAGCTGGAAAGTCATTTATCGTCCAAATAAGCATAGCCTTCATTATAAATGTTTGGTCGGTAGAAACGTCATACGTAGGGACACCTTCAACCCATAGTCGTTGCAACTCTTCAATCAATGGTTGCATATAAACATCTATCAATTTTTTTGGATTTTATGGGCCAGGCACGATCAATGTCAAAAACATATAAGGTGTCTTCATATATATACCGGGTGGAAGATTGTACGGAGTTAAGATAACTGACCAACATGAATAACTTCTTCTTGATTTCCCAAATTGGGCAAATCCATCAGCACATAGACTTAACCTGATGTTTCGAGGCTCTATCGCAAACTCGAGGTATGTTCTATCAAAATGTTTCCATGCCTCTATATCTGAAGGATGACACATTAGATTCTCTTCTGTTTCATGATTCGCATGCCAAGTCATGTGTTTAGCAGTGGCTTGCAACGCATAAAGCCTTTGCAACCTGGGGATTAAGGGCATATTATAAAACATTTGCTTGTATGGTCTACGCTTCTAATTACGACCCTACTTCCTATTAATCTTGTACCTAGGTTGGTTACAAAATTTGCATGATTCTGCATATTCGTAATCTTTCCAATATAACATATAACCCATAGCACATACATCAATCCGTACCACTGGAAGACCTAAGCTATCCACTAGCTTTTTCATATCGTAAAAGTCATTAGGCATGTTGTTATCACGAGGCATTGTTTCCCGCATTATTTCAACAAAAGAGTTAAAACAATCCACAGACACATTATGCTCTGCCTTGATATTTAACAGTCTTGCTGTCAATGATACCTTCGTATGGTTGTCACAACCTGCCTATAAAGGTTCATTTGTTATTTTCAACACTTCCCAAAACTGATTAGATTGAAAAGTTCCATCAGACACATTCTCATTAAAACCTGTAACTCTTATTTCTTTCGATTGTGATGCATGACTAGTTTCCACTTGTTCAAGTGTAGGACTAAAACTAGTACTTGCATGATTCAATTCTGAAACAAAATTATGACCGGCGTCATCAAACACCATCCCCTGATATGGGTTTAATTGGTCAAAATAGTTACATTCTCCTTGTCTAACTAAAAATTGGTCGCTTCTTCAATATCCGTCATCAGATATAAATGGTTCACCATGACTAATCCAATTATAATAGTTCAAAGTAAATCCAAATCTACAAAAATGTTCTATAACTTTATCAATGTCTTGAAATTTTCCATTACTGCACTTTTTACATGGACATCTTAACTTATTTCCATCCATGAACTCATATTTAGTACTAGCAAAGTTCAAAAATAGTTCCAACCCGATACGAAACTCATCAGTCAATCCTCAACGTCCAGGTAAGTTCTTATTATATATCCAACTCCTGTCTCTTTGCATTGTGTCTGTATAAAAAAAGTTCTCCTAAATTATTAAACATATCATATCTATTGTTTAATATTATTAATTAAAACCATAAAATTCCAAAAATTACAATTATGTTTTTTACGAAACAATTACTTTAAACTTGAAAAAAATGCAAAAAATACCATGTCAAGAAGACTTACCAAGTATTTGACTGAAATTTTTGTAGTAGAAAGTGAACAATTTGATGAGATTTGCAACGTTCACTTGGATTGCGAGACCTTCAAATGGACACGTACCTAAAATAAAAACAAATTACATAAGATTCATCTATTAAATATATTTTATTTTTTCCTTTCTTGCTGTTTTCCTTTTTTCTTAGCCGGTTCGGCGACTGTCGAGCTCGCCGGCCATGGCAAGCTCGGCCCTTGCCAGTGCCGGTGAGGGCCAGCCTCGCCGCCTGCGAGCTCCCCCAGAACTCTCCCGGATATGGGTGAATTTTCAACAAATTTTGCAATGAATTTCTATTAAGCCGATGTCGTGACCTAAAAAAATCGAGTTTTCGATCTTAGGTTAATGGATTACTAGATCAATTAAATTAACTAACCTAGCTCGAATTCTCCCAAATTCTATCAAATCGCAATTTGAGTCCAATTGTAAGTATGCAAATATTTTCAATGAGAGTCGCCACTAATCATTTAAGGTAGGTTGATTAGAAACCTAAATAAAATAGCGAGAGTACTATTTTATTCCTATGAACCAAAAATTATAGATTAGGGGACTTGGTTACGCTAGATTCCCTAATGCCCTTTCGGTATCAATTTCAAGAAAAATACTCAATTTGACAATTTTGATAAATCCTAACTTAGAGTTTCAAAGGTGCAAAAATTTTTTATTTTCACTTATTTAAATGAAAGCTAACCTATATGTAATGACGTGCAAAAATTGACATGCGATTAATACAACTTAACATGCAAATTATATGTCATGCGATGACGTGACCTATTTCTAATAACAGGCATATTATTTTTTTTGTATTTTTTTAACGAAATTCGGTATTAAAAATGCCAATTATCTAAACACGCAATTTTAAACTAAAGAAATTAACCTATTCTAGAGTGAACTTTTGGTATTTTTTTTTAAAATCAAAATTCGAAATTAAAATCAAGTAAAAAAATAAAAAAAATAACCACTAAATCTTTCAAATTAAGTTTCAATCTGAAGCCTGACAGATCGATCCTAAAATTCGAAATACCCACTATGGAAATAACTCTATCTAAAACCTGATAGATAGATTTATTTTCACGTGTGCGGTTGCGGATTAGAAAATTTTCCTAATCGATCACATCTTGAAAAATTCTCAATATCTTAAATATTTTGAATATATTCAAAAGATTTTGAAAATTCTAAATTCTATCCAAATTTGAGAAGTAATAGATATCCAAGATTTCAAAAGAAATAAAATCCTAATTAGAATAATGCTTATTATTCAAATATGCAAAATTAGATATCAATAAGCACAAAATAGGCAACCAAATATTCAAATCAAATTGGGATAGGATAATTACTTGATTTGCAGATTTCTTTCATAATTTGAATTTGCAGCGGATCGGGATTGCGGATCGACGGTGCGTTGGTGCGGTGACGCGGCGTCAAGAACGGCGGCGTCGGGATGGTGGTCTTGGTCGCGTGGACTCTCAGCTCGGTGGGGGGCTACGTTGGTATTGTTGGACACGATCAAAAATCTGCAAATTTCAGTGAAACAAACAAATGAATTGTGAAGTGGCTGAGGAAAAGAAAGAACTTTTTCCTCGACGTATCGTGAAAAACTCCTTTGAGTATCGTCAGTTTCTGTGTCGGTTCTCAGAAGAAAACCGTGTGTGATTTTCTTTTCTCCTCTTCGTATGTCTTCCCAATAGAAGACCTCTACGTGAACTTTTCCTTCTTTGTTGAGCGTCCCCCCACTTCGGAATGCCTCCAGATTACTATTTTATTTAATCCAACTTCCACTAAAGCCTTTTTGGCCACCACTTGGACTTTTCCTTTAACCTGTAGAGGCACAATCCGGAGCAGGCGCAAGACGTGGCCGCACACCAATCGTTGGACCTGCTGTGTGTGAAGGTGGAGGCTCGTTCGGATCAACTTGGATGATGCTTCGCTGCGGGGATTCTAGGTTCAGCGATGAAGACTCGCTGGTGTTGCTCACGGTAGCCGGTTGGAGCAAGAAGTTATCCTGCGGCATTCAAGGTGACCACGAGGGAGAGCAGCACCGCCGGGGATAAACTGCAAAGTCCTTTGGGCGCTGCAGAATAGTAGTGGCAGCGACTCGGGCACGGCGAAGGGGCAGCGCGGACGCAGTGGATGCACTCGTGCGCAACCGACTCTCTCTGTTTCTCTCCCTTTTGCACTCTCTAAAAATCTGATTTTTGAAATTCTGAAAGCTCCCCCTTGATCATGAGACATAAACATATATTTATAGTGTAAACCTAGGTCAATTAGCCGGGCTTTCTAATCCTAATGGGCTTAGGTTTAAGCTTTAATTTAATTCTAAGTGGGCTGAATTAATTTGGGCTTTTCTTTAATTAAGCATAATGGGCAAATTTAAGCTCAAATTAAAACAACCAAGCTCTTTTGCGTGTGATTTTCGGCCCATGCTTTCCGAGTGAGCCGAGTCTCGTTCGATGCCCGAACTCGATTCACGTGATGAATTTTAAGCTCGCTTGTCACCGCCGATCTGATGCGGAATGCAATTAATCTATATGAATCTAAATTATATGTTATGCAATTGTAATATTTTTGTTTGGGGGTTAAAATTTAATCCTTAATTTTCTATGCAATTAACACTAAATGATGCGCCAAAATTTAAGTGTCAACAGCCGAACAATAAGAAGTTCTTCAATTCATTGCAAAATTCGTGGGAAATTTCCCACGAATTTTGCAACGAAATTTGTACAAACCAAAATTAATGAACCGGTTTTTTGAATTCGTTGTAAAATTCGTTCGAAATTTTTCAACGAATTTATATTAACCCGAATAATAAAGTGTTTTTTGAACTCGTTGCAAAATTGGTGAGAAATTTCCCACGAGTTTTGCAATGAAATTAGTACACTACAAAATTAATATACCGAAAATTGCAACTTGCGGCAAAATTCGTTTGAAATTTCCAACGAATTTGTAATATGCCGAACAATAGTGGGTTTTTTGAATTCGTGGAAAATTTCCAACGAATTTTGCAACGAATTTCTACTAATAAGGAAAATAATATTTTTTTAAATTCGTTGCAAAATTCGTTAGAAAATTTTCAACAAATTTTGCAACGAATTTCTACTAATCCATAAATAATGTTTTTTTTGAATTTGACGCAAAATTCGTTGGAAATTTCCAACGAATTTTGTAACGAATTTCTACTAATCCGAAAAACAATGTGTTTTTTGAATTCGTTGGAAATTTCCAACGAATTTTGCAACAAATTTCTACTAATCAGAAAAATAATGTGATTTTTGAATTCGTTGCAAATTTGCAACGAATTTCGACTAACCCCGTGACCTTGCGAAGCCCCCCCTCGGCCAAGATTGCCCCCCCAATCAGTACCCCCCTCGTGGTCGCGACCCCCCGTCGGAATAGTGGCCGTGACCCCCCCTCCATGGCATATCGTTGGTGGCCCTCTCGGAATCCCTGCGGCGACACCACTTTATTGAAATAATAAATAGCAATTACTTACCACAGCTGGTAAGGAGGACGGCGAGGGCGGTGACGGCGAGGAGGACCGCGAGGTGGACGGCGAGGGCGGCAACGGTGAGGAGGACTGCAAGGTGGACAGCGAAGAGGACGACGAGAAAGAGATTTTGTTGAGTCAAAAATACTCGGTAGACTTGAAGTGGTTGTTGATGTACAATATAAACATGTTTTTCAAATTTCGTTACAAAATTCGTTGGAAATTTGTAACGAATTTAAAATTTTCAACGAATCTCAAATTTTGGGGCAATTAATGCACTATGTACTATTTTCGTGGGAAAATTCCTCGGAAATTTCTGACGAATTTTCCAACGAAATTCAAATAAGCGACTAATTTCCAACATTTTTTTTGAAATTCCAACAAATTTTCCAACGATTTTCAAATATAGGGCCAATTATTGCAATATGGATTATTTTCGTTGCAAATTTCCAACGAAATTTGCAACGAAATTTGTACAAAATAAAATTATTGCGCTGAAAATTAAAATTCGTTGCAAATTCGTTGGAAAATTTCCCACAATGTTTTCAACGAATTTAAAATATACAAAACAATAATTTTTTTGAATTCGTTGCAAAATTTGTGGGAAATTTCGAACGAATTTTGATTAACCCAAACTATGTGGAGTTTTTTGAATTAGTTGCAAAATTCGTGGGAAATTTGCGACGAAAAATTTTTCGTCGTTAATTTCCGACGATTTTTGCGACAAATTATTTTTCGTCGCAAATTTCCCGCAAATTTTGCGACGAAAAGTTTTTCGTCGCAAATTTCCCACGAATTTTGCGACTAAAAATTTTTCATCGCTAATTTCCGACAAATTTTACTTTTCGTTGGAAAAGTCGTCGCAAATTTGCGATGAAAATTTTTTTGTCGTAAATTTTCGTGGCAAAAATCCAGTTTTTTTATAGTGTTTTAATTGTGTTAATTTAATCCTAAACATTTTCACATTTTACCAATTGAATTCATCCGACCAATTTTGACCAGGAATTATTGACATGGACGGGCTTCCTACGTAACATGGCTGGCGTTAACGTTGACATTTTTTAATAAAATTTTGACAATGTTTTGAAAATTTTATAATTTCTTTTTCTTTTTCTTTTCTTTTCTTTACTTTTTTTTTTTTTTTTACCGAGAGTGGGCACTGGCACTAGGTGAGGGCCGCAATGCCTCGTGGGCCCTCGCTGGCCAAAGCGAGGGTGTGCAGCCCCTCGCCCAGATCTAAGCCAGGCAAGAGTGCCGTGATCCTCACGTCGCCGCCCTTAGCTCAAAAGAAAAATATAAAATAAAATAAAAAGCAATAAAAAAATCAAAATTTATTTAAACATGTCAAAGTCGGCGATTTCCGGTTTATTTGGTGTAACGCGAAAAAAATTTATGATTAAATCGACACGAATATAATAAATTCAAGATTTTTTTTGATAATTTTTCCGTGCATCATCGTCTCACGATCAAATGTCGCGATCTCACTAGACTCTCGAAAGGGGAGTACAAATACATTGCCTGTAGAAGGAGTTGGGCGGGAGACGCAGCCTCGTTTGCCTAGCCGCCCTCCTGGCGGAAAGTGGAACGAGAAAGCAGGAGCTGTCTCTTTACGTTTGCGTTTTGTTGAAAATCACGAGGCATTTTGCCTCGGTCTTACTTTAAGTTCAAAGGCGCTCGTAAGGGGCGACCGTGACCCATGCGACTTGAGAAACGTCAAAGTCGCGAATTGAAGCTTCACCTGATTTGGTGTCTTGCGGGTTCAAATCGCGAAACAGCTTACTCCTCGAACTTTTAACCAACTCTGGTGTGGATAGCTTGCTTCTTTTTTCTTTTTCTTTTATTTGAAGCATGACGGTACGATTGATTTACTAGTCGGTTCGCGATAACCCTATTGCAGCCGAAAGAAATTGGATAGATTATTCATATATCCCAGAATAACGTGAGATTGAACATCCAATCACGTGTAAGGTGCAAACGCATGGTGGTTTTTTTGTTCTTCTTTTACGTTGATTGCGATTATATGAACTTATTCCGGCCGGATATCTAATGTATATTTTTCAAAGGGCGGAGACACTTTGAGTGTCCTTACTCAATACGAAACGAGAGTGTCTATACCCCCTCTTGCCACGTAACAAAAAAGAAAACAGAAATTGAGGAATTTTGTGGCTTCCTAGTTGGGTTACCTTCAATGGAACATGATGATGGTAAGTCTTAACCTCTTGAGGTTGAGGGTAGGGATTGAACCCCCTTGACTTCCCACTCAATCAATTGAAAGATCGAGCTTGACTTGAATTGCATATAGCAGTTGATCATGTGGAACTTGTCCAACTGTCAATCGAAAACGAGGGGAGGAAGAGATTAATGGAGGAAGTAATGTTCGCTGTTTTGTATTTACATAAAATTTTACATAACTGTCTATATTTTATACTTAACATTTAGAGCATAGATCAGGAGTTCGAATCCCACAACTTCATATTAGACTCATTGATCGTGGTGGGTTCTCAACTTGCTTGCACAACATAGTCAAGTATTGCCCATGTTAGGAACTGGCTCGCACGCGAGAGGGATCATTAAGTAAACATCGTATGTACATCATCCACTCGTTTTCTGATGGCTAAAACTCTTGAAAAATACGGTCAGCCGTGGCATTTGAAACTAGAGGAAAAAGCCGCTGACCGGTAGTTAAAAGGAGGTGGGAGCCTTTTTCCGAAAGGCAAAACCCTAACACTACCTTTTTATCTCACCTCGTGTAAGAAAAGTCAACATCCTGTCCCCCCTAACACCATCCCGTGTGACTAATGGATTGGCTTTGTCATGAACTTGGTAAAAATCCACGAAGAACAGAAAAAGGAGGGCTGATCGGCATTGCATGGGCATTCCGGCAATTTTCATCACGGCATGATTGAGATGTTCACCAAACTGATCATGGACGAAAACAAATGGGTAAAAACTTGACGAACTTTGACAAGACACGCCCATGTTTTAGTGGCGATTGTCATGTCGTAGGTCTAAAATTGCAGCCGACCACACTGCGCACGAAGGTGAATTATATGCCTCTCTCTATTGTTTTCTCCTCTTCTTTCTCGGTATGGAATCATGGTCTTTGAGAAGGCTTTTTGGCCAACCTTTGGACTCTCTTTTGAACATCTCTTTTGATGGGTTCTGTCTTCGCTTTCTTGTGTGGGAGATGACTCCATGACAATATCATAACGTGGGTTCTTCGTCATATCCATTGATGCCCAAAAAGACTGGGAAAACGGGCATTGAGGACTTTCTCGCGGATAACAATATGTACAACTACAGTGTGCATATATGGATGTGTGCATGGTGGAAAACGATCCGATGGAGTCTAATGCTCGTCCATTGCATAATGTCAAGTGTTAAGCCACATTTTCATGCATATATTTCTCCATTTTATTAGCATGAGATTTTGGGTCTCTCTCTCTCTCACAACAAAGTCGAGCAACGCCACATTCAAATTCCTTTTTTCCAATTTGCTTGTCGTCGAGGACTATATTGGTAAACCTCTTTTGATTATCATACTGCGAAGTAACCCTTTGTTTTCTCTGTTGCATCACATGCAATTTGCATCTTAAAATAAGTTATCGACTTGAATTATTTAGATGTATACTTCCTCCTTTTCCCACTAATTGTAGCACCTATACACGGGCTTTCTTGTCCAACTCAAATCCAAAAGTATATCTATATTACATTGACGAGGCTACACTGAGCTTTTTGGCATATGCATGGTAGGGCAGGCAAAGCTTGCATGTTTTCCGCTAAACCCATCGGACCTTGCAATAATGCAGACTTCGTTTCATCCTTGTCAACGTTTTATACAGATGAATGACAATGGATCGGCGAGTGAACTATCAGACACGACACTTTGTTCTTGTGGAGGTCTAGCAACAATCTTGTCCACGCAATTACGGGCCTATAAAGAGGAATTAAAGTAGAGAAATTCGACCTTAACCTGCACTGAGAAGCGAGGCAATTAGGGCGAGTCCATCTTGGAGGGTTATCGACTAAATTATGTTTCATAAAGTAGTGATGGACACATTTTTGGAAACCCGAAAGCAATTGAACAAAATAAATTAAAGAGTGATGTGCTGATATCCAACACATGGGATATGAGTCACCGGTGATGATGCCGATCACAATTTGTCTAAGATGGACGGCGCTCTCTCTCTCTCTCTCTCTCTCTCTCTCTCTCTCTCTCTCTCCTTACCACACTCTTATCTCTTCTCCACTGTACATGTTAAGAGTATGATGCAAATCTGCTCATGGTGGTACTGGCCAGAGCGGAATTATTGACGTCTCTGTTCATAAACCTGTTTTTCCAAATAAGGAGGGAATCTTGAAGAATTATTATTTCCAGCAGAACAAGACGCCAAGGGAGAGGAAAGCATGTGGATCAGTATTTCTCTATCTTTGGACAAAAAAAAAAGGTTGATGAGAAAAATGTGCCGAAAGGACGCATCTTTGGGCAGAGAAAAAAGGAAAAATGGAAAAAACCGGGAGAAGCAGCCACTCGCACGCGCACAAAAGTTGCAGAAGTTGCCTTCTCACCAAACCAATTTGGCAAAGCTGATGCTACCAAACACAACCTTACCGATCAAGTTAGCATTGGGACATGCCACCTTACTTTCAATTACCCTATTCACTTACCATACATCAAATGTAGGGGACACCCCACGTGTTAGGAATGCCGAATAGGAGCAAACTATTTGGGAAAACCCAACTTGAAAGCTTAAATTTAGAAATGAATGAAGACTACATTTATATGAAGATAGTACAAACTCCATAGATAAAAGATGTAGTATACTTTAATACCTTTTTTTATGCGCAAATTGGATTAAGAACGGGACGTGGGATTTGACAAACGAGAAGCCATATGCACAAAATAAACTTGGCCAGAACTTGACTATTTGTATGATTGACAAGCTTGAGCTAGGTCTTTTATTTCGTGCGGAACTATTTGGGTCATTACACAATCTTAAATTTGAGTCACCATTTGGGAGATCATAATGACATACATAACTATAGTTAGGTTCATGGCATTGCTTCAACATTTCGAGGATGTTCATTGGGTGGGACACTCGAAGCGTGGCGCGTAGTCGCTTGGCACTAGTTTCTCAAAGAACGGAGCCTCCGAATGGTCATAATCTCATAAGAAGATCGGTTGATCCATATGTGTTTTTTAACTCTCTGTTTTTTTTCTTTTCTTGGGATCATAAGCTACCCTACTGGGATCCGAGGCTATCCGGATCCATTTGCGCTCTTGATTAGACAGCAAATCAGTGATCAATTTGATTTCTCGTGCTTGTGGGGGAATCGAGGGTTTCTAGGGGGGAAAAATTGGAGTTCCCAAGATGGTAGCAATCCGTCTACTTCGTAGCATGAGCTTGTGCATGAGAGTGTTGGGAGACCGCCATTCTTTCGGAAGATCCGATTTCTGACGTGAATATTCATTCTTGCGTTCACCATCAAGGCAGATATGAATCAAAGACCTGTGTTTTGCTAATAGTCTCTAAGTTTGCGTTCGATTTAAAAGACGTAGATGAGTACTTATGATTCATGCATGCATGTATCTAAGTATCTTTTGTTGTTACTCGGACGGCGGGTTTATTAATGGATGGTCCATATGATTATCGTATCATACTAATGAAGAAAAGAAGTCTTATAGTGCCATGACATGCTGACACTTGTCCTGGTTTAAGTAGGATTGGTTTGGCTTAGTTCGTGGGGAAAGTAATTTCTAGCTTTTTATTTTTCTCTTTTTTCACCTTTTTCTCTTTGCTTCAGATGCGAGAAAGATTTCGCATTTTACATCTACGTAGACTTGGCTGCTTATATTATATTGTGCGCGTGTAATTTATTATCGAACATTTATTTTTAGAGATAACAGTTCGCATCTTCGTGTCATATTAGATGCTTGTTTTACGTGACAATATTGATGAGGTTGCTAAGTATAGTTTATCCGGATCTTATATCCTGAGCTTGATGATAATGCGAAATCTTTTCATGTCTCGTATATTTAGGATCTTGTATAAATAATAAGGTCGATGGAGCATAATTTTAGTGCTCTAGTTTTTATTATTTGAGACATTTGATCCCCTAACTTTATTTATTTTTAATCAAGTCATTCCATTAATCTTATTGCCGATATCGTCGAATCGACAATCTGACATCACTGATGCGGCATATAAAGGGCATGTAGTGCTAAATAAGTGCCGCATTAGAAAAACGAAAAAATAAAGCAAAAGGGAGGAAAAGAAAAAAGAAAACAAAAATCCTAAGGGGGAAGGGAAGGGAAGGGGGGAGTGCAATTGAGTGAACATGATATTCAAATATACGAACTTCTCGACCCATGTATACGGATTTCCAACGAAAAACAAAACTAAAGATTAGCGTATCAAAGCATTACCGGAGAGAATTGTCATGCACATATCCAAAATTGCATTAACCAAGTGATGGGAAAGTTCTTGACCCCAACAAGAAAAAAAAAAATGACGGGGAGGTTGCACTATTCATAGTACTTTTGTTCTCTTGCACTATTCACGGTACCAACTACACATGATGGGAGAGACCAAAACTCAAGTTCTTATATGAAGGCCCTCCTTTATCAATCTCACGCATCTTCGCTTTCTTTAATTAAGGAGCGTTCGTGCAAGCACCATCCCGCACGTTGTTGCAGCCTTCAATAGCCCCCCCAAATCACATGGATGTAATTAAAGCTCTTCAAGCTCCCGTCCTCCACGACTCCTCTTGCAAAAAGCATTGGTCCCGACCCTAGCCCACCAGAAGTCAACGCAATTAAAACCCGGGGCTGCCACAGAAGCTTCCCGCGCCCCCACCCATCCGGGCAAATTCCAATTTGGACCCGTTCCTATTTCACCCACGAAAATAAAGTTAAGTTCTAAAGATTTTAAAATGTGCAATTGAATCTCAAAAATCTGATCAAACTCTTTTTTTGATTGCATTTTGTGAAAATTTTAAAACTCAATTGTACTTTAGTGACGAGCTTTATGGCTCGATTGTGCATTTTGAAAATTTCGGGACTTTGATCGCTCTTTCGTGATAAGTTTTAGGATTCTATTACACTTTCGTGATAAATTTTACGGCTTTCTACACACTTATCCACAGAAAAGCAAAAATTACATGATACGATCTAACTTATGAATTACAACGAGCCCGGTAGTTAAATCTCGACAAAACTTATGTCCATCGGTCTATTTTTGTGTTACCGTCGTCGCGGGTTAAGTAAAATTAGGTAACCGGCTCAAGAAGGAGGGGGAGGGGGGGCGGAATTTTCAATTTTTTCTTAAAGGTAGGGGCGTGAATCACACGCACGCTGGTCAAGAAAAGGCGTGCCGATGCGTGGAACGACGGAGGGGGAGGAGGAGAGAAATTAAATTAATCGCGGATGACGTGATTAATTAATATAATCTAATCCCGCCACCAAAATCCATGTACGGACGGTGACCCGTCATTCCAAATATATTTTTATACCCCACCCCGAAGCGCGATGCGGGCCAAATGGGTTGCTTGATCGAGACGTTCAGCGAATCAAATTCCAATTTGCCGAGTAAAATTCCCAAATTTTAATCGAAGATTGCATGGGAAAAAATCATTAATTCTTTTTTTTTTTAATTGACAGAAGGGCGGAGCCAAACCTCACCTCAATTTTTATTTTTATTTTATTTATGTATACCTTTGAAGGCAGTGGGTGGGAAAAGAACAGGATCAACCTCCATTCCATCCCAAACTTCATCGACATCTAATTTTTTTTTTTGTTTTAAATTTTTGTCACTAGGATCATGTCACCGCCTCTCTCAACACGAGGTCAAGCGAGTTGAACATTTACATTTCGGAGCAATATTTTAGCAGCTCGAGCCTATATTTTTTGGCCCCCCATAGCATTGCTATCGCGACCATTGAATCGTCGTCATGAACCTCAAAATCACCGTCCATAGATTGGGTTCTTCTTAACTTCAAGCTAATCGTTACCTAGCGAGGGGGGTCGTCCCATTCGCATATCTACCAATAGGCACACTCGATTTTTCGGGTTCCGTTAGGTAGATTGATTTTCATCGGCGAACATCCTTCACGGCGATCTCTTCCGGGCTTCGATGCGCTTTCGATTTTTCCATCTCGGCGATCGCACCCCGCCCCCCGGGTTCAATTTCCGCGCTTTTCTTCGACGAAAGGAAATAAGAAAGGGCACGACAGGAAATTCGGCGTCCCTCAAATTCTCCTTTCTTACGTATAGATAATGGTCGACTGGCCCCGAACAAGAACAAACCTTCCGAGGGACATAATCGAACGCTGAGATTGATGGGCAGAAAAATCTCAAGCACGAGTACAGAACGGGGGCTTAAGAGAAGGGGAAGCATCCCCATCCCATTCCATTCCATTCCACTCCTCTGACGAAAACGACTCGTGTAAAACCGAACAAATTTGACCGCGCCATGGTCATGGATGGTACCTCCCAGAAGAGAGAGAAACTAGAGAGAGAAGGTGAAAATGGAGGGAGGGGGATGATGATGACGACCCGTTAAAGAAAGCCGTAGAGAGAGAGAGAGAGAGAGAGAGAGAGAGAGAGAGAGAGAGAGAGGGGGCTGGGGGGGAGGGAGGAGTGTGTATGTGGGGGGTTTGCTTTTTGGAAAACAATATTTAAAAATATGCACAGAGGGGAGAGGGCTAGAGAGAGAGAGAGAGTGAAAAAGCAGAAAAGAGAGAGAGAGAAGGCAAGGGAAGGGAAGTGGAAGGGAAAGCAAGTGAAGCAAGAACGAGAAGAAGGGGAAAGACGATGGTGGCGGTGCTGCTCCGCTCCCGGTTGCCTCTTCTGTCCCTCTCCTTCGCCGAGACGCGAGCCGATTCCCACCGCAAGGCCAACAGCTCCTCCTCCTCCACCCTCCTCCTCTTCCTCCTCCTCATCCTCCTCGTCTTCCTCCCTCGCATCTAGAGCCATTCTCTCCCTCCCCAAAAGCGACGAAACGCCCGACCGAGCCAAAGGGGCTGAAAAAAAAAAAAACGCGCACCCCACCCCCGCTTGGCCCCCTCCGTTTCTCTTCTTTGAAGAACCGAATACCCGCGGTTGTCACTCGGGTCTGGCGGTTCCCGAGGTCCAGAAAGGGCGCGTTTCTCGGGGTCGGAAAAGGCGCCCTCCTTTTTGGTCGGTGCTGCTGCTCCTCCTCCTCCCGCCGGTCCGTGGATTCGGGGCTTTGTCGATTCTGGGATCGGTTGGATTTTAGGTGGAGGATGGTGGTCTTGTCGTGCTGCTCTGGCGGTGCTCGGAGACCGAGATTCTAGCGTTGTACATAGTTAACTTGCGTTGATTCATTGGTGAGAGCAGTCTGAGTCCTCCATTGGAAGTATTTTGGGATTCTTGGAGGGTTCCTTCTGATCGTTATCCTTTCTTTTTCTTTTGGGTTTAGGATAAAAACCCCGCTTTTAAGAACAAAAAAGAGAGAAAAAAAAGAGAGGATTTAATACCCGGACAAGCCCGCATTTTTACAGTGGGTTCTTGTAATAGTTTGGATATAACAGTTTTTTTTTTTCTGTTCTTTTTTTTTTTTCCTTCGCCTGGGGGTTCTGGATTCAGTTCATGTCAAGTGTATTTTCGAATCTCTGAAGCGTGACACTAATTTAGAGGGGATTGCAGAAGGGCACTTGGTTCGTTCTTTGATTAATTGGAGTTATTGGGTCCTATGAGATTACCCGATACTCCATTCTTAGATCTGATACATAAGTTTAGGTTTTGGTTATCTGGGGCTCTTGATTCTGTCGAGCGCACGATGTCTGGTAATTCCAGTTGCGAGAGGTGCTGTGAGGGTCACATGGACTCGACGGGCGATTCGCGGAGATGCCATTGCCAAAGTTGTGGCAGGTATCTGTGCGGAAGATGTGCTCGGGGATCCGAACCCGCCCTTGTTCTAGATTCAGGTGGGTCGAAACACGGGGAAGCTGGTGGTGTGGTCGGCATTAGGCACTGCAACCTTTGTGGTGGGAGTAAGGTCAGAGCAGAAGGTCGGAAGAAGTACCGTGAGAAAGTACACCCTCGAGATAGTCCGGAGCCGCCATCGCCTTGCTTCAGTTCGGAGAAAATGGATATTTCGGTGAATAGTGAGTCTATTCCAAGCGATTTGGCCCAATTCCTGGATTCTCCAGAGAATTCATATTCCCCACGTGGCGTGATCACCAGCGGCTTGGCTTCAGTTACTACTCATTTAGCACCGGTATCTGTTCGTTGCTCCCCGAGCAGGTAGCTTGAGGAAGTCTCCTTATATCAGTATTTAAGTAACAGTTACTGTCCGCATCGTTTGTTATATTTTGCATTGAAGATAAGGCAATTTGTGACAGAGGCATGCCGAACGGCCATTTTGGTTGGCATTTGAGAGGCATTTAGCTTGTGTTTAGAGCTGTTTCTGCTGTTGTATTGCATTAATTGTTTTTAATAGTGAGTTCTTGATTGAAAATTTTATGGGTCGGGGTATGCTTGAGTACCTGAAGAGCATGATATGTGACAGAATCGCCCCTTAATGATCGTCGATACCTTCTCGTGTAGTGTAATTTGACAAGATTCATGTGATGAGTGCGCTGATTGAAATTGCCTTTGTAGTAGTCTTAAACTTTAATGAATTTAGCGTGAATCTATTCCTGAAGTACCTGAAATGGATGTGAAATGGTTACCGTTTTGGTAAATTTTGCAGATACAAGAGTGATGAAGAAGCGGAGGATTCTGGGAAGTACTCAGTTAGTGCCTTGAGTGATTATTCTCGTGGGATTACGGATATAGGTTCACGTAGTTTTAGCTCCGGACATGATTTCTACAATTATAGGTCTGTGTTTTCCACTCCTTCAGACAGTCCCTCTAGGATTAATTATACTTCCTATAGACATGGACAGTTTGCACAGCACGAGCAAGAGGGAAGCCCGATGTCTCGTGATGGTCCCTTTGATCCAGAAGGCATGGCTGTTTTAAGAAAGCCTGAGGTAGGGACTGAGGATGCAGAGAGTAGTGATTACTGCTCGGATGATTTGCCCATCTTCAGAAGCCAGTATGAAAAATCTCAACAGCCATTGGATTTTGAAAACAATGGCCGTATCTGGTTTCCTCCTCCACCTAATGATGAAGATGATGAAATGGAGGGCAATTTCTTCGAATATGACGATGAAGATGACAATGTTGGAGATTCAGGAGCAATATTTTCGTCCAGCAGTAGCCTTTCTAGTATGTTTTCAACTAAGGAGAGACAACATGAGGGAAATAAGGAGCCTTTAAGGGCTGTGGTCCAAGCTCATTTTAGGGCTCTTGTATCACAGCTGTTACACGGAGAGGGAATCAAGATGGGCAGAGAGGATAGAGCTGAGGAGTGGATTGATGTGGTGGCAAACATATCATGGCAAGCTGCAAATTATGTGAAGCCAGATACCAGCAGGGGGGGTAGTATGGATCCTTGCAATTATGTTAAGGTTAAGTGTGTAGCAACAGGAAGTCCAAGTGAGAGGTATCTCTTCTTTTCTTCTTTTCTCCTTCTCTCTCTCTGCTCAGTATTGGGCAGGGTTAATGCTGGATGGTTTATTGCACCTGATTTGTTGATTTTTAACAACGGGAGTTTCTGTTTCTGCAGCGCCCTCATTAAGGGGGTAGTTTGTACAAAAAACATAAAGCACAAGCGCATGACATCACAGTACAAAAATCCTAGAATACTGATTTTAGGAGGATCGCTTGAATATCAGAGAGCTTCAAATCAGCTGGCTTCTTTTGACACACTGCTGCGGCAGGTGGTCTTTCAACTTACTCGAAGTCTTATACTGGGCAGACTACTAACTAGCTTTTCCTTGATACTGAAGGAGAGGACAAGAAGTATTGTTAAGTAATGGAGAGCAATTCTAATATTGTTAGATACTTTTTCAGACACTGGTCGTGCTCTGTAATTGGTTGTACACGGATTGATTTTGATGTACATAAGGCTATTCATATGAGGAAATTGTGTCTCCTTGATCATTTCTTTTTCTCTTTAAATCTCTTTTTGCGCATGGGTTGGTTCCCAATAATGAAATTTTTACTTTTTACTGTCAAAATAGTACTTGACAGTAGCATTTCATTCCGATTATTAGCTTCCCCATGAATGATTGGTTTAGGTTCTTGAGACTTGGTTGTTTCCTCTCTCTATCATGCCTTTTTGCTTGGGGCTGGTTGCCAAGATAATATACTTACGTTTGAGCTTTCTGATGGATCAGGAAATTGATCATCTCAAGATGATTATTTCAAGAATAGAGGCTCTTCATCCAAATGTTCTGCTGGTAGAGAAAAGTGTTTCCTCTTATGCTCAACAGTATCTGCTGGAAAAGGAAATATCTTTGGTGTTAAGTGTGAAAAGACCGTTGCTGGAGCGTATATCCAGATGCACTGGTGCTCTAATTACTCCGTCGACTGATAATATTTCTACGACAAGGTTGGGGCATTGTGAACTCTTCCGACTGGCAAGAGTGTCTGAAGAACATGAGACTTCCACCCACTCAAACAGGAAACCCTCTAAAACTTTGATGTATTTTGAAGGTTGTCCTGGACGCTTGGGTTGCACGGTATGCTTCTCATGCTTACTGGAAGCTATATATTGCACAATTTAGTCCAGTAGTTGATTTGTCATTATTTGTTGGATGATGCATGTTCATATCTGGCCTATATTTCGCTGGGAATTATCAAGTTGATCTATTTATTAGTTTAGTACAAAGATATTGCGTTTTTGTGAGTGATGTAACCGTAATATTCCTGACTTGTTCAAGGGAACAGGCAGTACCATGTTTTATTTCCTCTCTAATGTACCGATTATTCTTTTCTTCAGGTTCTTTTGAGGGGCACGTGTCGTGAAGAGCTAAAGAAGGTTAAGCATGTTGTTCAGTATGCAGTGTTTGCTGCCTACCATCTATCGCTCGAGACTTCCTTTCTTGCTGATGAGGGTGCTACGTTGCCCAAGATAGCTCTAAAACGATCTTTACCGAACGAAAAAGCTGCCTATGGTGCCCTTTCGCCACTTTCAGGTTCTAATAAAGCTAATTATGAAGTTTTAACTGATGGCTGCAGTCTAGATAAAATTGTGGATATCGGTTCAGAAATTGGAGGAATGGAAACCCTTTGTAATCATCTTGCTCATGGTTCTCCATCTCCACAAATGGAACTCAGTGGCCAAAGTGCACTCTCTGATGCATACAATGACGATTCGGCTCTAATTGATGGTCTTGAATCATGTGGCTTAAGTCAGTCCAAAGACTTCCAGAGATCTTCTGATTTTCCTTGTAAGACTGGAAATATACCCCTGCCTAAATTACCTGGGGGTACACATTCAGAAGCGTTGCAGGCCGGTGCGGCTGCTGAAGTGGAAAAGTCTTTGGGGAATGAGGAAAATGAAGTGGCTGGTGAGTACTTTTCGGCCACTGACACTAACCAGAGCATATTGGTTTCCTTTTCAAGTCGATGTGTCCTCAAGGGAACTGTGTGTGAACGATCTCGGCTTTTACGCATCAAGTTTTACGGGCGTTTTGATAAGCCTCTTGGGAGATATCTTCATGATGACCTTTTTGATCAGGTTAGTGCTTCATCATTCTTTCGCTTTATTTTTAGTTTATAATAGTTCCTGATTTTATGTTGGATGGGATCTATGAACTAACCAGCATTTTTTTATTGCCAGACATGTTGCTGTCGATCTTGTAATAAGCCTGCTGAAGCCCATGTCCTGTGCTACACCCGCCAGCAGGGGAATCTTACAGTTAATGTAAAGCAGTTTCCGTCTTTAAAACTACCTGGTGAACAGGATGGGAGGATATGGATGTGGCATCGGTGCTTAAAGTGTGCACACGTGGATGGAGTTCCACCGGCTACTCCAAGAGTGGTCATGTCAGATGCTGCATGGGGTCTTTCTTTTGGAAAATTCTTGGAACTTAGTTTTTCGAACCATGCAACTGCTAATCGTGTTGCTACATGTGGCCATTCCTTGCAAAGAGATTGCCTCCGTTACTATGGGTAGGTTGTATTGGCTTTGAGTTTCTTGTAGCAAATAGTCGCATTTACTTGAACTATTGATTGTTAAATTTCTTATACTGTCCATTTGGCAGCTTTGGAAGCATGGTTGCTTTCTTCCGATATTCTCCTATTGACATTCTTTCTGTCCATCTACCTCCTTCGAAGCTTGAATTCAATGGTCTTCAACAAGAATGGTTAAGAAAAGAAGCAGCAGGGGTACTTTCACATCTCTATTCTTTATTTAGTGCTTCACATAGATGTATTCTGATACAGGCCGTATCATTTGGTAGTGATTGAACTTGTGTCTATGTTCGCAGTTGGCAGACAAGGTGGAAAAGTTGTATCTGGAGGTGTCACATGTACTTGACAATGTCGAACAGAAAAGTATGTTTCTTGGACATGAATCTTTAGATACAAGTGAGCTCCGGAACTACATCAAGGACCTGAAAGATCTTCTAAAGAAGGAAAGAAGTGATTACGATGTGAGATTCAAGTTACTTGCAGCTATTCTCTTGTTGCTTTAACATTGCTGGGTCTATAATAGCAGAACCTTAAAGTATTGGTCTAGTCTATTCCCTACATAGTTGGCTCTCCCATGACCTTCCTCCGTTTTTTCATGCAGGAGCTGCTTGAATTAGCTATGATGGAGTTATCGCAACAAGGTCGGATGACCATAGACATTTTGGAAATGAATCACGTGCTGCGATCTCTCATAATTGGTTCCTGTGTTTGGAATCGCCGGCTCTATTCTCTAGATTTGCTTCTTGAGAGAAACTCTTCTAAGACAAAGCGAGGGGATGCTTTATATGCCCAACCGAAAGGGTTGAGAAATGATCTCCTGTACAAGGATGGAAGCGGTAACGTCTCTGATTCCTTGGAATTGACTGCCACGTCTGCCAGTGGATTTTTCTTAGAGCAAGCGGACACTAATTTATCATCACTGGGTCCTTATGTCCCTGAAAATTCAGCACTGGCTCCTACCCATTATTACACAGAGGAGGATGTGCTCTCAAATGGAGAGATCAGTTATACTAACACCTTCTCTGAAACTGTTCCCACTGAAGAACCTAATCTTTCTGAGAGGATAGATTGTGCATGGACCGGTAGCGATCATCTCTCAACAGAAAATCAACCTTTCCATAGTTCGCTGGCTGATAGAGCCACAGCTTCTTCTGGACATATTAATGAAAGTAATGGCCTCCCCTTTAGGAGGTTAATGCCACCTATGAGGGTTCAGTCTTTCGACTCAGCAATGAGAGTGCGTGACAGAATTCGGAAAGGTTTGCCCCCTTCTTCATTGCATTTGTCAACCCTTGGATCTTTCCATGCTTCTGGAGATTATCGAAATATGTTGAGAGACCCGGTCTCTAATGTAATTAGGACTTACTCACAATTTTTGCCATTGGAGGCCCAGAAGTTAAACTTGACCGTTAGCTCCGCACCGTCTCTCATCGCCTCTTCATCTCTTTTGGCGGGGGGAGCCCACTTGTTGCTTCCACAAACAGGCCATAATGACATAGTAATTGCTGTTTATGACGAGGAGCCTACTAGCATTATATCATATGCACTTTGTTCTAAAGAGCATGAAGACTGGGTCTCTAGTATGTCACATGAGCATGGAGGGGACTGGAGTGGCGATGATGTTGACAAGGATGATGTCGTGGCTTCTAGCTTTACCACTTGGCAATCTTTTGGTGCTCTTGACTTTGACCATGCCAATTATGGGAGTTATGGATCAGAGGATGCATCGTCATCCATGGCGACAATTTTCAAGGACTCAAACAAATCTCCACATTTGCGGATTTCTTTTGGGGACGAGTCCTCTACAGCTGGTGGCAAAGCGAAGTTTTCAGTCGCATGTTACTTTGCGAAGCAGTTCAACTCTCTGCGAAGGAAATGTTGCCCGAGTGAACTAGACTTTGTTCGCTCAATGAGCCGATGTCGGAGATGGAGTGCACAGGGAGGAAAAAGCAATGTTTATTTCGCTAAATCTATGGATGAAAGATTCATTATTAAGCAAGTTACAAAGACAGAGTTGGAGTCCTTTGAGGAATTTGCTCCTGAATATTTTAAGTATCTGACAGAATCTATCAGCTCTGGAAGCCCAACATGCCTTGCTAAAGTTCTTGGACTTTATCAGGTTAGTTTATTCTTCTTGTTCTGTCCTTACCTTCTTCTTTCTTTGCGTGCAGGTGTTTAGATGACCTATTCCTTTCAGGAAAATGACTGATCTCTCTTTTTCCCTATGGTCTGTGTCTGCGTTTGGTTGAGTAGGTCACTGTGAAAAGCCTGAGATGCAGGAAGGAGATGAAAATGGATTTGATGGTGATGGAGAATCTCTTTTTTAAGAGAAGCATCTCAAGGGTCTATGATCTTAAAGGGTCAGCAAGAGCTCGTTACAATCCAGATACGTCGGGAAAGGACAAAGTACTGCTCGATCTGAATCTTTTGGAGACTTTGCGCACAAAGCCCATTTTCCTAGGAAGCAGGGGAAAGAGAAGTCTGGAGAGGGCCATCTGGAATGATACGTCCTTCTTAGCGGTAAGCTGAAGCTTCTAGACGTGTTGATTCATAGTTTTGACACTTGTTTGAGATGCCATTGCAAGATCAGTAGAAAACGACACAAATGGTCCTTGAACTTTGACCCGATGTGCAACATCATCCCTGAACTTTAGTTTTGTTCAATGTGGTTCTTGAATTATTGGTAAACATTCAATGCGGTTCTTCTGTTTTCTCTAACGACAAATCAAACGTTGATGATGTGGATTATTATAAGCTGTAAACATTGTCTAAGAGAAAGAAGAAAAGAGATTGGTATCTTTTTTTTATTTGGTTGGTGGCCTCTGTTGGAGTTTTTATTGAGTTCTTTTGTGATAATATTCCACGTGGAAATTTCTTGTCCTAATTGGAGATGAATATCTTTCGTGGAGAATCTGTGTGTAACTTTTCTTTTTGTCCATCATTTAAGCTTGACATTTGGTCAAAGTTCATGCACCATTTGTGACATTTTCCCCAAGAGCAGCGCAGCACTAAATGTGATCTGATAACTTGAAAGGCTCTTGAATAATCTGACAATGAAACCTTATAATTGGACAAAGACACCGATGCTGTCTGTTAAGGTTTACACCAGTTCTTTTGCCATTTATTTTACTGTGAACTGTCTGCCTCCAAGCATTTCCCTCCGCAATCTTAAGAATGCGGTTTATGATTATTATTGTTATCTTTGTGGATGCAGTCTGTCGATGTTATGGACTACTCTCTCCTTGTTGGCGTGGACGACGAACGCAAGGAGCTGGTTTTGGGGATCATTGACTTCATGAGGCAATACACCTGGGATAAGCATTTGGAAACGTGGGTCAAGGCATCGGGAATTCTTGGAGGTCCGAAGAATGCTTCACCAACCATTATATCTCCCAAACAATACAAGAAGAGGTTCCGAAAAGCCATGACAACGTATTTTCTTACCGTACCGGATCAGTGGTCGCCTTGAACAGAATGTATTCATTCTTTCTTCTTCCTTTTTCTCCTTTTCACTGAAAATGTATTTATTCATTAATAAGAAAATGTCGAGAAAGCTACAGCCGCAATGCAAATGCAGAGAAAAATAGGCACTTTAATTTCTCTTTTGCCGCGACATCTTGTATACGGGTAGAATTAGCCCACGACCAGGTCTTACATAATGGAGGGGAGGAATTCTTTTGGCAAAACATGTCTCTGTTCATTCTTTTTCCTTCGTGAATCTTTACTCCTTGAATTGCCAGTGTTCTTTCCTTTGATAGCTGTCATGATGACTGGTGGCTTTAGAAAGTTCTGTTATGTGTTTGGCGTGAAGTCATTGTCATTTTGAGCTATTTCCCCCATGAGTCTAGTCGGGGCATGATCAAGTCAGCGACGCGGTTCAATACTTGAGAGCCCCGCTTGAATCTAATTCAAGACTTGATAATCGTCTCCGTTTCGATCCAGTTTGATTTTACAAGCTCAAGCTCTAGCCAAATGTAATTTGAATGAGCTTGAGCACATCTAGCCATGACTTCGGAGCTCGACCCGACTCGATTTAACTAGTCGATGAGTTTCCGTCACAGCTCAAATCAAATTCGTACTCAAATCAGACATCGAAATGCTTTACTCGCGAGACTGTTTGGAGCTTCCCTAAGCTTTTCGGTGGAAAGCTGAAAGCTTGCACAACTAGTGGAATGTGGTTTCAATGATTAAAGTCTAATCATGGATAATCATCGTCCAATTAAAGTATCAAATTGGACATCAAAGGAGAAGCGAATGGATTCTAATATGCCTCGAAGCCTCAAAGACTTTGTAAAACTCGAACTACTGAAGTAATTCGTAGGCAATAAAGTGGATATTAATAAGGAAATTGCTTGGATGGCGTACATTCTTAGATGCTATGCTTGTTCATGGACTGAAATTGAACATAACTGTTTTTAATGGAGAAAAATGAAGTGCGTGAAAAAGGTAAAAGCCCCACACGACTAAAAAAGCTTTTATAACTAAATACAAGGGCTGGAACGAGGAAACCTAATCCAATTCGAGTTTGGAATTCAAACTCAAGACAAAATCTAATCCAAATTGATATGTTACAAGTAGCCTTCTCATCTTCAAAATCTAATGTGCTCTTTTGTGATCTCTGTTATCTTGATTGACGTTGTTGTATGTTGTAAGTGTTGAATGTCTGGGACGTTACCTTTACTTTGATTCCTCTTGTATCTTTAGTGTGCCATTCTGTTAGGCATCCTGATCTTTATCCGGAAGAATCGTCGACTGCCTCTCGGCTTGCGCACTACTCTAGAGATGATTTGTAATTGATCCAAATCCCTCAACTACAATTATTGATTGGTCGGGAGATCTTTCTTGACTCAGTTTCCAACTCCTTTCAAGTTTCGAGGTAATTCGTCGCCACGTCGTAAACTTGACTTATACTCTATCCATTGAAAACTCATGATTGTTGAGCTCGTTAGACATTCCACCAATGAGCTTCGTGGGCCAATCATATTTGTACAACTTTTATGATCAATGGTCTTGTTAGGCATTCCATAGATCACGCCTTATGAGTTAAATGCATTGTCATGGCCTCGTTTAGGCCATTAGCTTCTTTATGTTAGTGCCTAGATTTTGGGCCTCGTGTTAACATATGCCTCTCTCATTTTGACCTAGTGCTAGCTCTTAAATGCTACACACGTTGTTCCATTTAGACAAACATGCATTTTAGCCCTTTAATTGATAAGTTTAGGGCTTCATTGTACTTTTTAAAAGTTTTAAGATACACAATCGCACTTTCTTGTTTAGAATCTGTGGTGCATATTTTTGTTTATCAATCTTATACATCGGTAGTATTGTTTGAGAAGACAATGTTCTTATGCTCTCTTGATCTTTAATTGTGTAATCACCCATACTTTAAGGGAGCAAATTCATTTAAAAGAATAAACCAGTATTGAGGCATGTGCGCGCGATGATTGTGGATGGCTCATGTATGAAGAGAAAAGAATAGCTCTTTGGGAGAAAAATTGGATGAGTATTCATCTAAATAAGGTGTAGCGAGTAGTTAGGAATTGGATGTTAATTTAGTGAAAAGAGAGTAGGGGTTAATTTCATTTCTATATCATTCCGATGCAAAAACAATGGCGGGACATCTGAAAAATGAGAGAAACCTCACTATTGTCTCCAACATATAGACAAATAGATAGTCAAAGTAATTACAACTTCTTCGTATTTTATTTCTTTTTTTGGGTCCATCACTAGGCAAGAGTGAGAAGCACCATACCTTACCAAAAAAAAAAAAGAGTGAGAAGCACCATGTCTTCACAGCTTGTTGCAAAAAAACCTGACTACCTAAAATG
Organism: Syzygium aromaticum; assembly: GCA_024500025.1. Taxonomy (NCBI): domain Eukaryota; kingdom Viridiplantae; phylum Streptophyta; class Magnoliopsida; order Myrtales; family Myrtaceae; genus Syzygium; species Syzygium aromaticum. Next base: position 24,085,745 of record CM044891.1, read on the forward strand.
TGAAAAGACATACGTTAATGTGGCTTGATCACTGCTAATCGTTCTCCTTAATCAGAATCAAGAAGCCACAGCGATGTGCTTATCTCCTCCATCCACTGGTAGGAAGCTCACCCGTTTCTGCAAAAAACAAGCACTGAACATCGATCAAGTTTGCTCAAAAGGAGAGATATTTAAAAAGCCGGTCCAATTACGGCGATTCCTTGTCTTACATGGAACAGAATGACGTAGCGATATATCTTTTTCAGGGGTCGATTAAACCAAAACCGACCCTACTCGTGAAATGTCATTTTGACCCCCCTCTTATTGATGAAACGGATAAAAAAAAAAAGAAAAACCTAACTTTATGGGAAAAAAAATTCAAACTTTGTGTACATGTTTAGAGCATTGCAGACTCCCATGAATGGCCAAACCCACCAAACATAAGTGTAGTGGAGGAACTGGACATACCTCACGAGTTTTGATACGTTCACCAGCTCTTCCATGGCTCCTCACTTTCCATGGTCCATGCTGGTCAAACAGGCCGCTCTCATCGCCTCTCGGTTTGCTTCCCAACCCAACATCGACTTTGCAGTCGTTTGCAATGTAGAGGTTGATGATCTTCTCGGCCACCTCAGCTTCGTCTCTACTCTCCTTCATCAGCCTCTCCACCTCTCTCTTCGGAAGCCTCATCCTCAGCCTCGTACTGCCGCCATCGCCATCTTTGGCGTTCTTCGTCACCCCCCCGATGCTTGTCGGGTTCACAATGGATAGGTCCGAGACCGACCTCCGCGCCAGCATTAGGCTCTCGAGCCGGTCCCTGGCGCTCATGCTTATGCCCGACCTCACCCTTCTCGGCATCCTCTCCTGAGAGCTCTCGGGCAACTCCACTAGGAAATATAGCCTCTTGGGCTCCAAATTTTGGTCTGCCTCCAACGGCCTCGCCCGAACGCCGAAGTGCTTCACCACCTCGGATTCCAGCAAGACGTACCCCGGGTAGCCCCTAAGGACATCCCCCGCAAGCACCGGCGTCCTCAGCTTCAAGGTCTCGCCAGATATCTTCATCACCTTGGCCGTTTTGTTCTTCTTGGCTCCGATGGTGTTGCCCATTGTAGTGAAAGCTCGAGCTTTGGTTTTCAAAATGGGAAGCAGTAGAAGAAGAAGAAGAAGAACAACAACAACAACAAAGTACACTAACGATGAGAGATGTTTCGCGTTTTGTCTTGGGCTATAAAAGCTCCAAATGTTCACGGTTGGTGTAGTAGAGAGAGTCTTTGTTTATGTGTATTGTATGGTTGGTTTCTGTTTGCTTAGGTTCGCTGGTCAAACAGAGAAGCCAATTTTGAAAATAGGGGAAGAATGTTTGACGAAAAACCGCAAACGTGGCTTTATCGCCTTTTCGATCGACGATTAACATTTTACGGGTTACTTAGATTGATCGTTTTTCTTAAAGATTTAAGGTCAAACAAGATAATAAGAAAAGGTCAGGATCCGAATGCTTGATTTGTGTTCTGATGCCATGTTAGACGAACCGGTTTCTCCTGAGAGTTTACGTACTTCGCGCGCAAGGACAATCGGCGTAGCATTATCTGCGGCTTCCCATGTGATTATCACTTGGTTTTCGCGATGTACGTGGCAAGCTGACTGTTTCCTCCGTGATGAGATTTCGCTGCCGTGACGAAATTTCTCCAAAGTTCAACAACCATGGATGTTGTTGCCCGATCGTGAGGAGACTGTTGAGGAAGAATTTATAACATAAAGTTTAGATCCGAAATCGACCATGATTTTACGTGCAAAAGAGGAGGATCGATAATAAATTCAAGAAAGGGAAACGCATCGCTTTCGTCGGTTTCGGTGGTTTAGGAAGCAATCAAACGGAAATCACGGCGTGGACTCGTGTGTTCGAGGAAAAAAATGCTGCGAAAGATTGCGAACGACGACCATGTGGCTCGTATCGACTTCTTCAATCTCGGAGGACTCTGTCGAACTTGAATGATGTGATGTTTCTTGCAGATTTGTCAAGGGAAGAAAGTGCTTGGTCCGGTGCGCACCAGATTCTTTTCACAAAACCAAGAACGCGAACATGTTCGGCGGACGGGCTAATCGTCCAAAAAGTTGCAAATTCTATTGCACGAGGACTAATTCGGTCATAAACTTTTTAATTTGATCAATTTAATTGTTAGCTTTTTGATAATATGCCTACCTAGTACTTTCGACCAATTTGGACATTCAATACATAATACGGCTGATATCGATGTGGACATTTTTTTTTTTGAATTCATTTGAGTTTTTTGAATTTTATCCTTTGTTTTTTCCTATTTCCCTCCGTCGACCATTGTCGGGGCCTCAACAACCAGCAGAGGGATATAGGGAGAAAAGAAATGAAAAAAAAAAATGAAAATTCAATTTTTTTTTAAAGAAATGAAAAAATCGTCTACATTAGTATTTGTCGTATCACTTAAGATGGGTGAGACTGATTGAATCACTACAACAACGATTTTCGGCCAAAATTAGCCTCAGAGACTACATAGACAAATTGGCGGTCGTACAAATAAGTTCACGACTTTTTGAATAATTTTTTCATTTACAGGCTATCCGAAGAAAAGTAAAAACAACAACATATCGTCATGGCCGCTACTAAATTTGTGTCCCTAGGACCCGAAGCCGAACTGCAACCGTGAGAACGCGCTTGCCGCTTGGTTGGTCCAAGGGTAGGGTTTTACCAACCCTCCGTGTCTTTAAGTATAACCAATGTCTGACTAATGAAGACGGTTTTTCACATACGAAGTTTGTATTTTCTTCTCCTGTTTTTACATAATTATAATGGTGGTGATCAAAGACAGCAACCTGAGAGACACCGAGAGCAAGTTGAGAACGGAACACCTCACTTCTTGCTTTCAAAGCATCATAGATACAGCAATGCCATGCCAACCCTAACCTAAGAGCTCCGGAAACTAGCACCCCTGGCAGCATCTTTCAAGCTAAGCCGCACTCAGGACTCCATTCATCAGGAGCCCTACCTAGCAGCTGAGTAACAGTTCGTTCCTCCATATCCGAGAAGAAAAGCTGCGCTCGAAGAAATAAATGATCCCTTGATTCGTTAGATTGCTCGAGAGCAAACAAAGGGGATCGAGATCGAGATCGAGATCAAGAGAGAGCGCAGAGTTGTATGCAACCATGTGAGGATAAGCATCAAGAAGAATACCATGTGGAAGCCAAATTGTCAAGTCACCGAAACGTGGGCTGACCATCACCAACTCAGTATCTAGTTAGGAAGGCATTAGAATTCCGACTTTCAACGACATGGGACGACATCGGACAACCAAAGCCGTCGACTTAATTAATTCAGAAATAGTCGAGCATTTTTATGTCGAGTCATTGGCGTCAACAATAAAAAAAAAGACGTGGTGAGTAAGGGAGACCGCAAGGGACCGAGTCCAAGATTGGTGAAGCCTGAAGATGAATAGAAAAATGAAGAATTCGCTTCGCTAGCTCGGTCTAACATGGAGCGTCCATCAACATGAAAGATCGCGAGATACTTCCCCAGATAAAAATTTCAGAGTCGGTCGACATATATATAGAAATATTCATGCAATTTGGCTCGTTTTCAACGGAAGTAGGTACTGACTCACTGAGTTGAAGGGAGCCAGCATAAACTGGTGAACACAACGCGTGAAGTCTCGAGCTTAGGTGGGGATTTTCGCAATCAACGGACCTTTTCATTATCTTAATCTCAACCCACACACAGTAATCGAATGTAATTTCGATGTCTCAAACTCGAAGTCATGGCGACACTTTGACAATGCGGCGTTTCGCATGCATTGGCCTGTATTTTACGGCCAGATCAAGATTTTATTGGTGCACACTTGGGAGTACATCGAAAGATTAGGACTTGGGGGAGACATCCGAAGCAAAATAATTTCATAACAACCAACACATTGAATGAACACTTCCCGCGCATTTCGCGCAGTAAGAAACGAGACGGAGAGCAGTGAGATTGAAAATGTCACCTCAATGCCCCTCTTGTCAGTTCAAGCCCGGTTCGACGGAAAATGAAAGAAGAAAAAGAATTCCAAATCTCGAAAGTAACAACTTGTCAGTATCAAGTAACACCCACACCGTCAGAGCTTGTTGAGTCTCTGGAGGAGCTCCAGTAACGAAGTGGCCTTCCTTTTAGCCCTCTCTGTGCCGCTCTTGGCAAGCTCGGTCAGTGGTATGACGGCGCCGAGCCTCCCTATACATGCAAGATTCTCGCTATCTCTCTTGCACAAGGATAGCAGTATCGCAGCTGCGTTCTCTTTGCTCCTTGGCAAACCGGTTCTCAGAAGATCTATGAGAACGGGGATCGTGCTAGCCTTTACCATGCTAACCTTAGCATCCTGGCAGCTAGCAAGAACGGACAATATGGTCAGAGCTTCATCGACCATATAGTGACTCGAATCTGTGAGCATCTTCAACAGTGCTGAGATGATCCCTGCTCTGACGGCCCTACCTTTGTTTCCTTGGTAGATACACAAGTTGAATAGGGCAGTTGCAGCATCTTTCTTCCCCCTGGAGCTACCTGTCTGAAGCAACTCGACCAAAGCAGGAATAGCCCCAGATGCGCCAATTATTATCTTGTTCTCATCTCCAAGTGACAAACTGAAGAGGGTCGCCGCCGCGTTCTCTCTAGCTTCCATGGTCCCGGCTCTTAGGACTTGGACGATAGAAGGAACAGCACCCGCAAGCATTATCAGCCCTTTGTTGTTTTCGTATATCGAGAGGTTCAGGATGGAAGTGACTGCATTTTCCTGTACCGTCGTGTCTTCAGATGTTAACAGATTGACCAGAGCAGGAATAGCACCCGCTTCTGCTATCAGAATTCTATTATCAGTGCTTCTCTTGGACAGCGATCGGATTTCTGTTACTGCAGTTCGACACTCCTCAATGCACCGGCCAGAGAGCTTCCGGACTAGAGACTCGATGTTTGCTATATCACCGCTGATGTCACGGAAAGAGCCGTCGCTGTTTTTTATTTTTCCATTGATTAAAGCTGTCGGCTGCTCAATATTGTTGTTCGAGCACCACTGGCTGATTAGACTTCTCAGGACGTAATTTGGAGTCAGCATTAGATTTTGGAGCTTCTGTTGAGTCTTTGGACATGTAAGGTTGCCACTGTCTATCCATCTTTGTATGTAAGATCTTTCATACGTCTGCAGAAAAAAGCTACTCAGAAATCCTGGTGATAAAATCAGTGAGGTAAAGTTCACAAAAAGATGAGAAGAAAACCTGTCCAGTGGCTACGATCACAGGATCTCTCATCAATTCCAATGATATTGGGCAGAGAAAATCCTCGGGTATAGAAGTTACGTTGGACTTTTTTATCTCTTCTGATTGGTTGCTCTGATTAGTGCCCAATTGGTCCCTCCTATCTTCATCTTGAGCATTTGATGGACAAACCTCCAATGATGAGGAAGAAATTGTGAGCCCTTCCATGATGACTGTACAATCATCTTTGGAAAAGTCACCAGCTTGGGCAATGCTCGTGTTTGCCATGACTGTAAGATCAATGTTACCAATATTCTCAATGTGCAGTGTTCCTATTGTGCGGCTGCCTGATTGCACTCTTATCAGATCAGACTCCATCTCCAATGGCTCAGATAAGGCCCGGGACAACATTTTTGAATTCAGAGGCCCATGCCTTTCTGCAGCTCTTCTCAACTGAGCTCTGACCAATTCAACCTATCAAAAGAAACTAACTTCAGGGAAAAAAGGTAGATTAGGATAAAGCTGAAGCACCGCATATTTCCCGAGTGATACCTGTTCTTGAACTTCCTCGGAGATATCAAACTGATGATATGGCAGGCTTCCTAGGGCTTTCTCCAATTTCCATGTCACACAGTGAAACTGGAATGCAATTTTCTTCGCTTCCCCCTCCTTAAAATCAGGAAGCGCCACATTTTCAGAGATGAATGGTATGACACCAGCTTAGCAAGAGCCAAGCCAGTTTAACAACAGTTTGCAATTAAAACAATACAAACCCACAACAAAATTAGCAAAGGAAAAGGAATCAGACTGCACAGATTGAGTAACTTGTCATCGATCAGATCAAATCCAGCTTTTGCAGAGCAGTATTCCAATTTGAAATTATGCCAAGGAAAACTTGGAAATATCGAAAAGGTTCATCCACGAGGATTCGCAGCAAAGGCATTGAATACAGACAACCACCTTTTCTCCATTGTCGAATCAAATAAAAAAACTAGTCCTACATAAGCTCTTGATTATACAAAACACCAGCTGGAATATCTCCCTATGTCAATACAGAACGCTTGGCGATTTGAAACTAATCCTTTTCGTTTCAATAGAGCCCACCAGAAGCTTCAAATTTTTGCCTCCATAAACTCTTTCACCACACATTTACAGCCTCCAACACACGATTGCAAAATCTTCACCGCTCTTGAAATCAACTAAATCGCTCCTAATTGGAAGTATGCCGCAAGACATAATCAAGCGGTGGCCAGGGTTCGATTCTTCTCTACTTTTGCCTCTCCTTATCCTCGAATTCCTTCAAAACAGACCCAATTAGTCAAACAATCCCCATAATTCACTGAAATCACATCTTTCAAGCAATGTCGCAAAATGCTGCATTGCTACTGTACCACACCAGAAAGTGATCTATCGATTCGAACGCTAGGCTATCACCCACATCAATTCCTACCCACGAGCAATCACATTTTCAAACCCGAAGTCGAAAATGCAAGCGCGACAAAAATCAAAACAAGGAGAAGCGTCGGCGACTCACGAAACAGGAAGCGGAATTAACGAAGTCGTGCACGACGGAGAGGAGCCGCTTCGCCGCCTGGAGCGCCAACGCGAGATCGCACGACCAGCAATCTCGCGCGCCGCCGCCGGCGGACGACTCGCAGGGCTTGAGGTCCCGAATCTCTTCGAAGAGGTGCGTCAGCAGGGAGATCCTCCGGACCAGATCGGTGCAGTCCTTCCTGAACAGATCCTTCCCCTCCCCTCCCCCTCGGCCGCCGCCGCCGCCGCCGCAGCAAGCGCAGCCCCGCGCGATCTCCCGCACGAGCTCCAGCAGGTCTCCGGCCGCGGAGCCGGCCATGGCTCCCCCACTCACGACCTCACTCTTTCCCCTCTCTCTCTCTCTCTCCCTCCTTCCCTCCCTGCCGCCGGCCTCCCGCTCCGGCGAGCTCTCCCTCCTCCGCCGCGGGCTCCAGCTGCGGCGCTAGAAAGAAGAGGGGGGGGCAAGGAGAGATCGCGGCACGCTCTGCGCTGCTCACAATGCGAGAGGAGGTGGGGGGGGAGGGGGCGAGCCGATGAAACTGCTCACATTGCGCAGTCCAGTGACGAAGATTTCAGAGACGGTGGGGATGAGAGAGAAAGAGATAGAGAGAGAAAGTGAGGACGCCGTAGAAGAAGACGGAGAAGATGATGATGAAGGAGGAGAAGAGCACATGACAGCTGTAAATCAACGTGGTTTTGGATTATTGCCCACCCAAAAACAAAATATAAATAAATTAATTGAATTAAAATAAAGGCTTGCCCGGCCAAATGTAAAAAAGAATCTCGTTATCTTTTCTTTTTCTTTTTATTATTATTATTATCACCCGAAAAAAACATAACAGAAGTTAAATCGGGCGTTGGTGTCCACCTCAGAGCGCTTGCGGGGATGTCGACTCGAGTTGCAATTAACTCGCGCGCACCACTCGCGAGACTGGAGAGCCCGGCACCGTGGCTGCCCCCCACCGAGATGCCGACGGCGGTCGGGACGTCTCTCTCTACTTAAGGTCCGTTGCAGCTAGGCGACGAAGAGCGGGACCGTTAGGAGATCTGTTCCCGGCCCCGTTGACAACCTCGATGCTAACTAACGAGTCCTTACAGCGCCCTTGCAAAAAAAAAATTTTTTTTTTTGTTTAATTAATCGATGGCGTGACATGATACCATGATGTGGTAACATCATAAAATGTGTTTTTGTTTTTTCTGTTGTTGTTGTTGCAATTGACAAATTCTGAATGGGCAGTGGCGCGAGAGCAAAGTTGAGGAGGGAGGAGGGGGCTCCATTGCCAGTGCTAGGCTGTAAAAGAAGGCGCTTCTGAAAATTGGACGATGATAAATATCGAGAACGGTGTGTGTGTGTGTGTGTTTTGCTTGCGACTTTCTTTGCCAAGTTTATGTCGAGCCTAAGCAATGTTACCTAAAATCTCCCTGGTCCAGCTGCTGTTCCTTGCAGGGGAAAGTAGAGGAGGAGCTCCACCGAACTTTGTACTTTTGAAGTTTTTGGGAGAACCTATACTTTACCTCCTAATGCTTGGAAAACAATTCACTCCTAAAGATCAATTGATCGTCCTCGTTCCGAAGTGAAGTCGAGGTAACTCTGACTTGTCATTCCAATAACTCCCGCCTGAACTATTTGTTTTTTTTTTGGGAAGGGGGGAGGGGCTTATAGAAGAGCATCAAGTTTCAAAGTCAGCGTTTTTGCACATCGAATTAAAGTTTAAGAATGATTCGTGTCATTTGCCCGAAGAAAAACTCCGGATGACCCGACCCAAAAGAAGAAACATAGGGGAGACTTTTCTTGTGGCCGGGGGGGAATCTCCCATTGAGGGGAAGACCCACTCTCGTGCCCCTCCAAAATAAAGAAAAAAGTCGGCAATTGGAAAGCCCCACAAACTGACCTGTTGATTCGGTGCGAGGGCAGGAACGGAAGGAAGGAGTAGACCTCATCATGCGAAAAGCGAAATAAAGAAGTCCGGGAGAAAGTATGAGAGACAGTAGTGCGGCAGCAAAAGAGAGACGTGGGGGCTGCGACGGGGTTGACCTCCCACCACCTGAAACAGCCCGCCGTCGCATCACAGCCTAACGGAACGATCTCTTTGATCCGTTCCCATTCTGGGTTGGAAAGCAAGTGCGTGCAAATGTTATGTTCTGGTTCCAACTCATGAATCGGTCTCTCTCTCTCTCTCTCTCCCTGTGCTTAGGTAAAGTCAAACATGATTATTCTATTTTTGATTCCATGTCGTTGTCCGGACCGAGAGGAATCGAATCCCGAACATGACGCCCCCCTCCCTCCCGTGACGAATCAGGGGATTCTAGCAGAGGATTAGGAGGGAGATTAGGGCGATGGACAGCTGGTTTCCTTTTTTGGCAGGTTCCGACCGCCGTCTCCGTCGCAGGTTCCGGTCCGCGTGACAAAGTCCGCAATCGACATGGTTTTTTGCGAGATTCGGTGCCGAACCAATTACGACCGACTGGGTTCCGACCTGGGTGGACAACAGAGGAGAGGAAAGCATGCGCTTTTTCGGGCTGGCGACGGCATTGAATTTTTTTTCCTCCCAACCAGCCGTAAATTGAGGGGATCATGTACCGATTTGGTCAATGATTGTTTGCGAAACATTGTTGATGGAAAGAAAATGGATAAAAATCTGGCAAAGATCAGCAGTCGCCGAACCTTCGATTTCTACGGACCAAGACCCCCCCGGCTCGCGGTCCTGTTTGGCGCCTCGTCGATCCGTGTAATGGGCGAGGATGGTTGAGACGATGCCGTGTGAGATGAGGAACTGGGGTAGGGGCGATCTTCATTGCGATTGCAATCCCCGCGGTGTCTCTATCTCTTCATCTTCAAGAATTCTTTGTTGATTTCGACGCGGTCGACATCCTCCACGGAAGTGGAGAGGTGTGTTCTCTGAGCTCTGACGATCAAAGCGTGAGCGCCTCAAAGAATCTGTGCTCTCTCCGGATCTACTTGCTCACTCCGGCTTCGGGTGGTTGCTCCGGATAGTCGAGTGCTCCGCAAGTCTCCAAGGCTCCTCTGCTGCTGCCTTCAGTAGTCGGCTTATTTTAAAATGATTTTGCAATCAATTGATATTTCTTTTGCAATTCTTGTCATCCGATCTATAGCTAGATCTAGAGTTTGGGTGCTAGTTATCCCTATCAAGGTATAGGTCTGGGAATCACAAGTCGTCTTTTGTGCTCTTTCAACTTGTTGGTATTATTGTTGTCTCTGTATGGTGATGGTGCTTGACACGTTGAATCTAAGCGCGTATCGTGTACTCATCACTAATGATGATGCAAGATTCGGTATTCGGTCGCCGATTGTTCTTTGCTGTTATGACAGATTCGTCTTTATGGAATGAGTGAGTCTTTGCAGGCTGTACCAAGTTGATTCACTTTTCAGATTTACTTATTTTGTGGGATTTGCAATTTTATCTTGAAATTGTGTACCTCTCTTTCATGCGAAATGAAAGTTTTCCTTCCGGCCCAAAAAAAAAAAAAAAAAACACAACATAGACAATGTTATGACTTGCATTTTAATTTGCACACATCGTTCTTGGAGGTCCTTCTAAGTGGTCTCCTAGACACATCATAATTGCCGACATACATCATGAAAAAACAATGCTAAACATATTAAAATCCTTTTACTAAATTCTATTTGCTGATTGAACTGGTAAGATTACAATGTGTACATTTTTAAATAAGCTAACCACTTTGTCTCATGCGCATGTGCCATTCATCTAAGCATCCAATGCCATATAATAATGTTGTCCCATCAATTCCTAACAATAAGCAATTAAGTAAAAAACCAGTATTACTTCGATCAATCCGCCCGTGCAAATGAAATTTGGGTGACAAATTAGATCTCAATTCTTCAAAAGATTTTGGTCAATGGTGACTGTAGTTATAATCATGGACCTGAGCACGCGCTTACCCTCCGTCACCAACTCCACTTCCTAACAAGTACCGACACCACCTTAATTGAGGAAGCCCTTGGTAAGCAGGAGATAATTATGATTAAGCAAAGTTATTAGAGTAAATGATACTCCTCCTTTGCCGTTTGGGTTGGTCTACTTGTCATGAACATGATCATTAATTTTCCCAAGATGAAGCCAGAGGCCACACTTAAATTATGTTGAGGACAACTTCAAGAGTAAGGCAAAATCGATGTGCTAATGCAATCCACTTTGCCATTGCTAGAAATGCATTTCAATGTCTCCTTGCACGTGTGATTTCTCCTTGTCGTGCTTGCTCCCGAGTATTTTGATGAATTCGGCCAAAGATCATATAAGTATGTATCATTGATTTCACGTTAGGTAATCACGTTTATGATATTATGTGCACATTTTTTTAACGGATCGTCTTGCGTGGTGTTTAAGTGCGTATGAGATGTTTCAATCATGACACTCTGGTTTGTCGGAATTGAGTTGACGACGAAAGATAACATCGATACAAGATAATAGGTTTTTTGTTGATTGATCTGGGCCTTTACAAAGAGTATGATGTGGCTAGTTAAAGCTTGCAATCGATGATTATAAAAGGAGGTTACAAAATTTAAATAAATATGTAACTTTCTAATGTTTACAAGAAACTAGTGCTTAAATATCTAAAAATATTGCTAGATGACTCTTACAAGTCGATGTGGGTGTCGTTGACTTCATCCTAGCTAGATGACTGACGTTCGCTGTTGATAGCTTTATCTCGTAACAATTATGTAAAAGAGCTTAAATATCCAAAAATATCGCAACTTGGTAGTTATGCGTCCATGTCGATGTCGATGCCTTCATTCTGAAACAACTGATATTAGAGTTTAAATATCCGAAAATATCTCTACTCATCAGTTACTGAGTATAAATACTAATTCAAAACTTAAAATTTTCAATTTTTCCAATTTAATCCTCAACTTGTGCGTGGAATTCCAATAGCCATTTAGGTCAATTTTTGTTAGAAATCGCTGATGTGACGGTATAGTCATTATCGGCTATCCTACATGGAACATTGTCATGTCAGTTGACTTTCAGCGAAAAATTGATCGGAATGATTAAATTGGAATTTCACATAAAGATTTAGTTTAGAATCGAATTGGCATCCCGTATAATAAATTTAGGGTCGATTGGACGATTTTCCCCGCCTCTGGCTGAGGTTGAGGAGATCACGAAGTGCCACGTAGGATTTTCCATCGCACATCATTTAGAGGTGGCAATTAAGCGAGGAACCGTGACACTTCAAAAACAGATCTTATAAACGTCAAACAAAGATTGCGTACACATGTATTCTCGGCTGTATAGCGACACGGCAGTTTGGAAAAGCTTTTCGTTGCGACATGAATGTACGGCCGTACCGTCTGCATACTGTAAAACTATCAAAAACAGAAACATGAATGTGACATTGTCGATGAGATCGATCGCAAGTTATGTCGAGTATTAGATAACTGATGTCTGTTGTCAAGGTGGCGTTGTCCAAAGTGGCTGCATCACGTTGATTACAACCCGAACATTAGAGGGCTGCGACTGGGAGGATTGATTTGTACAAAACGGCGCCGTTTCAACTTTGAGATTTCCAAATGACATTGTTTTGGCCGACAAGAGAGAGGCACAGCTAAATGAATGCTGCGGGAACAAGTCAAGAATTGCCTTGGATTTACATTGAACGAGCCATAGGATGAATCTACTCGGGTTTCATCAAACAACCAGACAGAAACAAAGTAACGACCGGTGAAGTTATACCCAAATGAACAAGAATTTTGACAAAAAATAAAAATGTCTCAGTGGGTGGCTTAGATGGCCATTGGCTTTATTAGGAATGAGCGGTTCTGAATTTCGTCGATTTTCAAGTGGTGGAACTTGCCCGTCGGAAGGGTTTCCTTGAAATCCGAAACCTACCATATATACTATGGAACCTGGAACCTAGCTATCACAAGTACTAGGGTCTGTCGGGGAACCAGCCTCCTATTCTTCTCTTGCTTTACAAAAATCCAAGGCCTTGTTCAAGTACCGCGTCGCATTGCTATGTACTCCTACCTTCTCATTTCGGTTGTATAAGGCAGAAATACCCAACGAAATGGCATAGGAATTTGACTAAATACTCTAAGCGCAATTAGGACGAAAACAAAACACCCTAAGACGAGCACTTAACGGAATAATCAAGGATGCAATGCCGAATCGCGGCTCGGGAGAATCACCGGAAATCGACAACAAGTAACAGCCCAGGCAAGAAATTGACCTGAATCATGCAACAAAAGGCAATGCCAAAGAGAAGGCAAAGGAGAGTGAGTTCTCATAGTTTTGTTGCGATGGAAAATCACTGGCGATCTCTTCTCTCTCTAATCTGATGAAAGCAAGAGGAGGAGGAGGAGAAGACGATTCACGACGCCAACGATGATGGAGAGAGAGAAGCAAAGAGATATTTGGGAAGAAGATTGCATCAAGCTTCACAAAATATGAAGAGAGAGTCGATCTCATAGAGGAACCGAAGATAAACGTGTCTAGCTTCACAAACGATGATGATCTTTTCTTTTGCTCACTCAAGTGGCCAAACCTCATGAGCGTGAACTCTCAATGTCTATTTAAGGGTTTTATAGGTTCCCGGTTTGGTTCCTGGTCTAGTTCCGTTTCTTCGGGAGCCAAATCGCATAGTATAAGTTCCTAAAAATAGGGAATCGAGAACCGGACCAAGTCTCCCCATAACCTGGAACAGGACCGGTTCTCGATTCTACCCCGAAATCATACTCGCCCCTAAGCTTTATGACCATCTCATCCATCTTTTCATTTTTGATCTGTATTTTGATCTTGCGTGAAAATGAGAAATGCAAAGGCATTGGGCTAATTGAAGTTAGCCCATCAGCCTGCCTGCACAAGAAAACAGACACAAGTAGCTGCTGAGGTTGATGAAGCACCAAATACTATCCAAGCAACATTTCTCAATAGATTCCAAGCAGTAGCAGAAAGCGATGTGGGTGAGGTTGATGAAGCACCTCTCTCTCTCTCTCTCTCTCTCTCTCTCTCTCTCTCTCTCTCTCTCTCTCTCTCTCTCTCTCCGTGGCAGCCTCGGGTCGAAGCCCATTCATCAACTCAAGGCGAAGCCCATATTAGTTTCTTGAAAATGGCTGCAATATTTCCTAAGCTGCTAGCACGTTTTCAAACCCGGACAGGGAATTTGAACCCGCCCCTTGTCCGTTTTTGTCGCCCCATCACTTGATATATCAATGCCGGTGTGCCGAGAGAGAAAGGCCCGAGCTCACATCACAACTCGCCGCGCCTCGTTTCGCGACAGGCTGGTCTGTTCGTACTACTTGTTCGTATGATAGCCCGGCTAGCGCTGAGGCCCAACTCACATCCTTGAGGCACTGTGTTTTCTTCTCTCTTTTTTTTGTTTTCAAATTTATTTCAAGATTTTGCTGGAGGTAGTTGTTATTTGTTAGCTTGCAATATTCTTTCCTCTCGTTTTTCATGTTTTTCCAAGTCTATTCCTAATCATTTTTTTGGGAGCAAACATAAGATTTTCCATTCTCTATTCTTTGTTCTTATCTTTATTTCTTTTTCAACCCGATCAAAGATAAAAGTATTTGTCGCTATACCTTACCCAAAAAAAAAAAAGAGTATTTGTCGCTATCTTTTATTTCCCTACTTATCTTCTCACCATAGGATTGTTTTTTTTTTCGTTCTTATACATTTCAAATTCAATAAATTCATATACGCAATGGGCGTATATCGTTATTTGTTATCTCGATAGGCCATTAAAATTTTTTGCAATAAAATTCAAATGTGAAAAATTCATTCCATTTTACTTGAATCTATTTATTATGTGAAAGTCAAACGTGGCTGGTATAACTTAATAACATTTGTCAAATGATATACCTAATATAAAAATCTCCTTGTCCTAATTAATTTGTATTTCGCTAAAATGTGTCTGAAAACGGCCGCCACTTATTGTAGCACGTGTCAATACTTTATTTGTCCAAGCATCGCTAACAATTATATATATATATATATATATATATATATATATATATATATATATATATATATATATATATGTGTTTTCTTATTATTTAGTCTAAACATGAAAGTAAGGCTCACATTCCTGTAGAAATTAAAATTTTCTTTTATAGTATTATTTTTACTTCGATTCTATCATCAAGTAACTTGAAAAAAAAAGTTAAAATTTATATATTGTAATAGATGGGAAAATTATCCAAAAAATCCTAAACTTATTGCACTTTGTCTAATCAGTCATAAACCTTTTAATTTTACCAATTGAGTTCACCCGATTAATTTTGGCTATAATTCACTAACGTGGCAAAATTGAAAAGTTTAAGATTGATTTGACAAATAGATTTATGACTTTTTGAATAATTTTTCTTATAATAGATGATTAAAAGTTTAGCGTGAGATTCCAACTTACACAAATGAACAAAAGCATGTGTACTAGGAGAGGACATCAAGTAATGTTTCGTGCGTCCGATGATGTAAAGTTTCAACAAACACATTCAATCTTAAATAAGAATAATGATCCCGAGATTATTTTTAGGAAAAAGAAGTATGTCATAATCAACATTTCATTTTTGGTACGAATATCGTGCGGGCACCATTTTAGTAATAGCAATGGAGTGCATCGCATCCAAAGTTGTGCCTGCGAAAGCAATGACGTGGGTCACTTGGACTGACCTCATCTTCCATTTGAATGAACGTCTACCAAGATTTCAAAAGGATCTTCATATATGTGTGGATTCCTCGTTCAAGAACTGTTTGCGACTTTTGAATGTGAGAGAGAGAGAGAGAGAGAGAGAGAGAGAGAGAGAGAGAGATGGGCCAGTCAACCTCAACAGGAAAAGGGCAGAGAAATTTTATCAATGTGTCACAGCGATGGATAAGGGGAAGATGAGAGATGCCAAAGATGTCATTTTCATCCTCTCATGTTTAGTCGTACGAGAAAATTTTAAAATTTATACATACTCCTCCTCCTGCCCTTGTTACGAAATTTTGAAAAACTTACATGACCATAAATCTCCGTACCCGATTAGGGTTTTCCTTAACTTCCCCGCCAAGACCTAGAATGTGATCGAAATTTCAAAAGATTAAGCAGAAATTACTCGTTAAACATCTACATCTCCATTTAAGACATTGTTAAAGGTTTCGAAGTATTTTGCATAAGTTAAAGCGCATCACTTTTAGACTTTTGAGAAAAATCACACACATAAACCCTAAAAGAAGAACTCTTTCTCTTTCTCTCTTGCTGCCCATAGCCTCAATTTCCCTTGGGCCGTCACTCGCGGCCCTATCGCCGCTCATTGCTTAGCTAATGTGCATGAAGTCATAGAAATAATTCCTCAAGTACGGTAACTCGCGGGATGCAACTCGTTTGAACGAACAAGGAAAGAAGGTGAAATCCTGTAGACTCATTATATCGCCGACGTTATGAATGCTGTAGATCGCGGTAAACCAAAAGAAGGACACGCAGTGTTCGGTTAGGTGCTACAGCTATCGTGTTCCTTAATTTGATGGGTCCGATATACCAGAACGTGTCCTTGCTGATGCGTGTGGAAGTGGATCTGTCTCCTTAGACAGCTGGCCACGCCGTAACCGCACGAGACACTCGCTCCACAGCCCGCACAAGATCCAACCCATGCACGCACGCCCGCACGCCCGCACGCACACCACCACCAAACAGTAGACCCGTGCATCACGAAGCTAGGCCAGGGAAGACTTGCAGGTAAGAAAACTAAGTTGGAGGAAACTTGGTTCAAGAATAGGCAAGAAAAAGAAACTCTCTGTGTCTTTCTCATCATCCGCGAGAGCTCACGTGTATGCGTACTTGCTCCTTACGCCTTCAATCCAACTTTTCATCTCCTACGCTTGATTTAATTATACCTGCGAGACCAGGGGGTTTCGATCTCGCTGCATCATATGCTTTTGCTCTTTCGTGATCCGAAAGCAATCGGATCACGAACACTAGGGTGATCTATTTCTCATCGGAAGTCTGAATTATCTCTCGAAGCAATGCATGGTTGGCTATATCTTAGTATTGTGGTGATGGATCTAGAGTTCCTCTTTATTTCCTGACCTAAGGCCGAAGGAGCAGTTGTTTTCTCGGATCACGTTCGTGTTGTTGGAACCGACGGGGATGAGTGATTCACGTGAAAAGGACGGTTAAGGGACACTTTCTTCTTTCTGTTTAGACCTTTTTCACTGAAGAAAAGTCCGTTCATGCTTAGACGACAGAACATAGAATTTACAAACAAAAACCCACAGAAATAGCAGTTTGGTTTCTAGGGCATGACTGTGCCGTCCGGTGACAGTTCGTGCCGTCCGAAAAAGATACAAAGTACTTTCAGAGGATTGTTGTACGATCTTGATTCCATGTCCAATGATTGACCAGCTGTACCCCATTTTCATGTGCTCGAATAAACTCACACTATGCATCGCAGCAGACCAGCAAAAAAAAAAAACACACTTTAATTAATCTGATCGACTTACCATGTAAGTCGGATTTTGGCTGATTCTTATGTAAGCCGGACATATCTGTATATTATATGTTGCCAATTATGAAATCTACAGTAAGTCAGTATCTTGAAATAGTCAGGGCATAAGTCAGCATGATATTAAGTTCAGTAACGTCGAGGTAGAATATGAAGATTGTGCAAAGGCCGGAGTAGTTATTGTTGTTTTGAATCTCAAAGTCTATTCTGTGTAGGATCAGTTATGCAGTCATCCGTACTTGTAAGTAACAGCAGAAGGGAACACGAAACACACACAGACATATGGGACTTCTCTTTGTGAATTCTAGCTTTTACTGCGATTTACATTTTCCTTCACTGTATCTTCGTTCAATTTAGTTCAGTTCAGTTCAATTAGTTTAGCTTGTCATGATTTCTTGACATCAACTTCACGAACCCAAAATCGACCGGTGATTATTTTCTCGATTATCAATCGCTTATTCACAATGATTGTCCTCGTCTGTTTTCGAGTTCCCCAGAAAATATGATACCGATACTGTCTTCAGGTTCAAACTAAAGTTATTTTTAACTAGTTTTTAGATAGTTTTGGAGAAGGTTGTGGATTGCTCTTTGATGTCTAATAAATCACATAATCAACCAACCTACAATAAACACACCTAGGAAGTTAACTTAGGATTTGAGAATCCTAAGACACCTACCCTCGAGTATGCTGATCCACAGCCTCGGGCTAGCCGTGTCGCGTGATGTGTAAGAATCTTCCATCTGCTTGTCAATTGCATCAACATTATAGTTTATCATCATCCAAGAACACAAAGCTATAAACACTCGTACCTGCCCTGGAAGACAATGAAACTACGGGCGTTTTTCCGAAGAAGCCGTTCGTAATTTATCGTCAGCATCGTCGTCATCATCACATCATCATCAGCATCATCATCATCAAGTGTCTCTTTAGTTGAATACCGTTCACAAATCCTTCGCAAGTTACAGAGGGAGTAAAAAGACTCACAAACGCGTCAATCATTGAGGATTGACCTTTTGCTAGCTAGAAGAGAAATCTGAACCACATCTCATCGCCACCAGAGATCCGACCGGAATGCATTCATTTCTAGTATATTTTTGTAAAAATAGGGGAAAATGGCATAAAGAATTCTTGAACTTTGACTCAATATGTAATATGGTCCATGACCTTTTAGTTTATTTAATAAGGTCTATGAACTTTAACTCAATATACAATATGATTTATGAATTTTTTTTATTTATTCAATGTCGTCCATGAACTTTTAGTACATGTTCAATTTAATCCACGAATTATATAAAAATGTTTAATATAATTCTTTCATTAATTCAAGTTCAGTAGCTATATTAAACGTATAACAAAAGTTTATGGACAATATTGAACAAATTAAAAGCACAGAGATCATATTAAATATTATGCTAAAGTTCAGGAACTACATTAAACAAATTAAAAGTTCAGGGATAACATTGCATATTGGGTCAAAGTTCGGGGACTGTTTATGTCATTATCCCTAAAAATAAAGTACATTAACTCCTACCAAAAAAAGTGTACAATATCACTAGCTTTTCATCCAATAGAAGAAATGGTTTGTAAAAGAAACGTTACTTTTTTATACAAGTATGTCTCGTTATAGATGTACGATGACCATGCCTTGCATGGGGCTTTCAAATTAATAATGTCGATAGAATCAAACTATACATAGCGATACATTCAAAAGGTGGAAATTCACTCTCTTGTATCATGAATTGATTCACTTTCTCGGATAATTAAATTATTTTTCACGAAATTCGCTTTCTACATCTTGGATTAAGGAATTCTTTCATTGAATGGAACAAACATGTAAAATTAAATATACATTTTTTTGTCAAAAATTAAATATACATCAATAAGATTAAATATAATAAGTCACTGAATTCCAAATATTATTGGGCAATAATTAGTACCAGATACAAGTTCATGATATGTATTTATAAACTAAATTAAAATTGGTGTGTAATTAGGTTTTATAAGGGAGATGTTAGCTAGAAAATTATCCAAAAAGTTATAAATCTATTTCACTTTTACCAGTTCAATTCTAAATCTTTTAATTGTGCTAAATGAATTCTAAATATTTTCACATTTTACCAATTGAGTCCATTTGGATAATTTTAATTGGAAATCGCTAAGGTGGACACATGTCATCTTACGCGCACTGACATGGATAATTTTTAACAATATTTTAATAGATTTTTGAATTAATTTTTTCTTTTTCTTTTCTTTCTTTTTATTCTTCCCTTCTTCCTCTAACCAGTTGCTGGGCCTTGACGATGGCCAACGATCGACCAGAGGGGAGAGTCGGCAAGGTCAACCTTGGGCGAGGCTCGACCTTGTCATTGTTGGGCAAGGTCTGCCTTGCCATGGCTGGGCGAGGCTGGACCTCGAGTGAGGCCGACCTTGTTAGATCTGGCGAAGCTCGACTTTGCCATTACTAGGTGAGGTCGACCTTACCAGTGGCTAGGTGAGGCTCGCCTTTGCCGGATTTGGTGAGGGTTGAGACTCACTAGTGATAGGGTGAGGTCGATCTCGCCCAACGACGGGTGAGATCGAGCCTCACTAGGACATGTGAGGCTCGCCCCCATTGGCCCTCGCCTTTGGCCAGTTGCCAAGGCCTGGCGACCAACTAGAGAAAGAAGGGAAGAAAAAAAAAGAAAGAGAAAGAAGATAAATAAATAAATAAAATAATTGGAAAAAAATATTAATTAAAAATTATTCACGTTAACGTTAGCCGTGCCACGTAGGACGGCTGGCATCCACATTAGCGATTTCCAACCAAATTTTTCCGGATTGACTTAATTGACAAAACGTGAAAATATTAAGGACTCAATTTGCTCAATTAAAAGATTTAGAACTTTTTGGATAATTTTTCCCTATGTGAGCACACATAATATCCCAAATTGCTCCTAAAAAACACTTTATTGTTGGTGAATTTGGCCACCGATATCGCAAATATTCTTCCAATTACGTTGAAATCATGATGTGGTGAGACTAGTTCAACAAGAAAGGTGAGTTTTGGTTTTTTATATATAACTAGCAACTTAGACAGCGCTAGATCGAAAAGGAGACTTCATCATCCATCGTATGCTCTAACAAGCAATACTCGTTATTCCCTTTTCAAAGTTTTTGCGGGTACAAAAAAGCGGTGATAATAAATCATTAACAGCTAGCGTTGAGGGTTGGTTGCTTGACAGTTGACAGCACTTCTTCTTCTTCTTCTTGATAAAAAAAAAAAAAAAATTGACTCCGTATTAGCCATTCTTGCCATGGAACTTGCAGATATCGAGGAGGAACAATTCCAAATCGAGCGTTGACCTTCGTCAAGAAACGCAGATGGATGGCGCATCTCTTGGGAGCGGCAGTTGGGAGCGGCAAGCACGGTCAACTCAAGAATGTCTTGACGCGGCATCGGATCGAACTTTGCTGCATGCATTTAAGGATACGCTCAGTAATCATTCCGTTTCCAAAAATAATTTCAGTTCGGAAATAATTTTTTTTATTTTGTTTCCGAAAACAATTTTTGAACATTTGGTAATGGCCCAAAATTTCCGTTCCTGAAATACAAAAAGAATAAAAATGTTTTTGATAACTGCACAAAAATTATTTTTATTAAAATTTTTAATATTTCTTTTTTGTTCTTTTTTTTTTCTTCTTTTCCTTCTTGGGCATGGTGAATGACCGGTCATAGGCCAGGGTTGGCGAGAGCGCCAAGGCCCTCGCTAGCCACAGGCGAGGGCCAGCGGGGGGACCCTTGCCTATGGCTAGCAAGGGTCCCGACGCCCTCGCTGGCCTTGGCTTATGGCCGATCGCCAACCGCTGGCCATAGGTCAGGAAAGAAGAAGAACCGGCCATAGCCAGGAAGGAAAGAAGAAGAAAAAAAAATTCTTTTTCATTTCTGATTTTTATTTCTAGAATTAAAAATCAACTTTTTTTATTCTTGATTCTGTTGCAAAACTAATTCTGCGAACAAATTTATGCACATGAACAAAAAATTTACCAAGCGGTTTTCTGTTCTTTTTTTATTCACTGAAATAAAAGAATATAATCAGTTACAATTTGACAAGTTACGAAACACACCCTAAGTCAATGTCATGGCTGAGATCCCAGTTTTTTCCCATTTTGGCGGAGGAGATCTCGTTTTTCATTCGTTTATTTTCAAGCCGACAAATTCACTGGCTCGTCCGTGACCTTCGGAGGTAAGAAAGGGCCTAGAAGAAGTCCTGTTCGGCCAATGCATGTTGTTGATTCGTGTTCTTTCTAGAACGTGAACTCAAGGTTCTTCTCCGTGACGTGATTCCCATTGCTGCGCTACTACTGCAATCACGGAACGAAATAGCGATTCACACCTAGGTCAAACCGCGACGGTAAGTGAATACCGACATATTTAGATTCGTCGAAATATATCTTAATGCGTCGACGAGTAAGAGTTCATACATTAAACATACTAAATATGTTGAATTGTGTAACCCCATTAGTAAGCATGTCGTTTCATCGATTTATGGCGTAGAAAACAGAAGTTATTATTACTAATCTACTTGGGTTGCTCATAAGGTTAAAAGTGAATTTGAATCTAGGGTTTTATTTTATTTTACTCTTTTTTTTTCCCTTGAATTTTGCTTGGTTTGATCTGTGCGGAAACTGATTGAAGACAAGATCGGTCCATCTAGTTAACAGTCATTGTCATCTTGGACGGAAAGGTTTCTTCTAGCTCACGCTTCGTGACATGAAGTTTATCAGCACCTACCCAACAACCGCATTTGCACGAAACCTAACCCCCATGCAAAAATGCTTCAGGGCATCTGCATGCAAGTGTCGTACCTCTTTCGGTGCCCCTAGGGAAGAAGGCCGAGGTCGCGGTCAACGTTAGCTTGGGTATTGAACGCCAACACCCAACCTTCTTTCCTAACCGAGGCTCTCGTCGTCGTCATCGTTTTAGCCAATTCCATCCGAAATGCCTCGCAAATGTAAAACGGAGCAAATCAAGAAACCAGCATTGCATTTGCTTGTGTTATTACTGGTGGTGGCACGTGGATCTTTGGTGTCGTTCATCTCGAAACTTAAGTTATTAGATTAAGACTTGGGTTCACGTGTTCTAAATACTTTAACGTAATCACAGCGTAATTGAATTTAATCTAACAGATTTGGGAAGTATAAAAACTGATGTCATTCTTTTGTTTTGCCAAAAGGTTAGTGATCGACTATTTCGCAAAGGTCGTACTAGCAATTTCGCTCCAAACACGATATTCCAGTTACCCAATCTAATTACCCGATGAGATTTTTTTTTACATTTTTTCGGGGAAATAGGATATGACAACTCAACACTCGACACGTGTTGTTGACACAAATGGATAGGGACGCCATGCTCCGAATCGAAGCGCCTGAAATTTTCTCCCTTCAATGACGAAACCCTAAAAATTTACCTTTTTGGGACCAGACGGTCCTAACACCACCTATCTTGAAACATATGTTATTATTTACCAATCACAAGTATAAGAACTTTCAAATGCAGCAGTACTATATTGATACATAGGACTCACAACGTCCGTTTCACGACACAATGGGAATCACGGACCGTGGTTTTAATCCTTTTTTTTCTACTTTTTTGGGGTGGCTAAAATCATGAATGAACTAAGAATCCTCGGCAGCAGCATCATCCTCTTTGAATTCACGACGAGGAGGTCCGTCGACCATTCAAGGTTTGAGAATCATACGATCAAATTTGTCAGCTGAAATGGCTGCAAGTATTCCTGGCAATGAAACCCAGAACTTCCATGGATCTCATGATAGATCCAATTTTACTTTTTCGGCCGGTGACGATAGCCATCCCAATTGATCATTAAAACAAGAAAGTAATCCCAGTGTTCCATCATTGACTTATGATTAAGACCACTAAGGGTATATGTATAATCTGTGGATCCACCTGAAATTAGCCAATTCATCTGCTATGTACATCAGCATATATAAGGATTAGATCTGCCCTAATGATAAACTTTTTTTGGAACTGATCTTCTTTAACTTTGTGGTACTTTTTTTGGTTGTCCTAATGAAGTTTCACCAGAAACTCAAAGGATCTAAGACTTACAGTTTTTGTGTGAAAACAGAAACCGCAAATCGTACAGGGTAGAAGAAGGCGACAAAAATGCTGATGATTACAGTTTCTCAACTATATATATTTCTGTGGTGAAACAATACATTTACAACAAATAGAATTTCTCAAGCTCGGAAATCCAGACCTCAACTTTACTAGATTGAGATGAAGCAATTTTGAATCATCATGTTTGATCTCCTCCCGTTATGCATGGTGACGATTAACGAGGCTCCATTTGCAAATAATTGAGCAACAAATGTGCCGTTTTTTCCTCTTGAATGGCAAAAGCCACGGGTTAGCTTCTCTGATTCAGCCCGTGTTTCCTCGATCCCTCTTCATAGATCGTTGCTTTAAGTCTCCAATGATTTCGATTTTCTAGCACTTGGGAAAAGGCGTTGAACTTCACGCGATTAATCGTCTCCGTGTGCACTAACCGTAGTCACGCATCATGCATACTCCTTTGTACTTTGTTCCTTTTCGAATCTTCTAGAAATCGGTGGCCGACAGATGAGTCATCATGCAAAGAGAAGCAAAGTGGGGGATTCGGCGCTCCCGATGTCCCTCGCTACTGTGGAGGCATACGGATTTTGCACCTCTTCCTCAACTTTAGTAAGCGAAGAAGACGGGACACTAATTGTGAGATCAAGGTTCAAATCGGGCAAGCCATGTGGGATATCCCCCGAAACATTCTCCCCCTTGAATACCTCGTGATGATCACCAGCGCTCTTGGAGGACTTATCGGCCAGGGTTGTGTTGGTCTTCAATCTGGACGAGGAAGTGCTGCCGGAGGCATTCGAGGTTTGAGAGCGAGGGAGATTTTGGTTCAACCGGTGATTATTGGGGTCAATCCCCATCTTTAGGAGTTTCCTCCTTAAGTGAGAGTTCCAATAGTTCTTGACTTCGTTATCAGTACGTCCCGGCAACCTTCCAGCTATAAGCGACCACCTGAAATATAAATCGCAGACCAAATTATCAGACAAACCGTTACTCTCCAAAACTTGAATTTAAAAATACAAAGCTCCTTTCATTACTAAAAGAAGACAAGATAAATAGCACTTTTGAACGGTAAATACCAAACTCAGTTCATGGACATGGAAGACTTTTTTTTTTTTTTTTAACTACGATTTCATTCATCCGCAATATTGTGTTGGTTATAGTTCCTGTTATATTACTAATGCAAGTTTGACAATATCCTCAAATGGAGTAGGAAAATGCATTTCTTTCGCAATATTAGGGCGAGAAAAGAGAGAACGGATGGAGTGAAATCAAAGAAACGCACCGGTTGCCGAGGAGTGCATGCAGTTTGATGATGAGATCTTCTTCATCCTCGGCGAAGTTGCCTCTCTTGAGGTCCGGCCTCAGATAGTTTATCCATCTCAGCCGGCAACTTTTGCCGCAACGGAGCAGACCTGATGACCAATGCACTCACATTCTCAGTTATATATTCCCCCTAGCGAAACTCCATCATTCTCTTCTTGTTTTTTTTATTATTCAATTTCCGATTGCTGTTTAGTCGCGCCAAGTTTTGCTACAAATGGGATGTAAGAAAGAATGGAGAACAATACCGGCGGCATGTGGAAGAGTTCGCCAGCTACCCTCGCCGTGCTTTTGAATGTAATCGATGAGTTTCTGGTCCTCTTGCTTCGACCACGCACCCTTGTTGGTGTCTCGCTTGTCGCAGCAAGGCTTCCTCATGGTTCTCTAATTTCCGTGGGCAGTCGTCGAAGGCAAAGCTTCGGATATGATATTCACAGTAGAGAGAGAGAGAGAGAGAGAGAGAGAGAGAGAGAGAGAGTTGAACAAGGCAAGGGGATAAAGAGAGGAGCCAAGGCAGGTATATATCTAGGGTAGGTGCTGTCATATGGATGGTAAGGCGGGGAGGTTGACTTTGACCGGTGGTTTTGGCCATGCGAGAGAGAGAGAAGGATAAGGACTCATACTTAACGGCAACAAACTACC
This sequence comes from Syzygium aromaticum, assembly GCA_024500025.1. Classification (NCBI taxonomy): domain Eukaryota; kingdom Viridiplantae; phylum Streptophyta; class Magnoliopsida; order Myrtales; family Myrtaceae; genus Syzygium; species Syzygium aromaticum. The sequence continues at coordinate 24,111,041 of CM044891.1, forward strand.
ACAGCAACACATTCATTGTCAAACCCTACCATCCCTCTGTCTCTCTCTCTGCGCTTCTGAGCAAAAACTTTTTGGTCTTTAGTTGAAAGGGTGGATGGGAGATGAGAAACCATCCAAAACGAGCGACAACCGAAGGGAATATAAGCCTCCTTGCGTGAAAAAGGACAAAACAAAAAAAGTCTGAAGACGATCAACAAAACATGAATTCACAGCAGCTGATGCGAAGATGAGGAAGATGACCATATACGATCCAAGAACACACACACCCACACGCACAGGAGGAGGGAGAGGGGAGGGGTTGGAGCAATCACATGCTTCCCATGGTTTGACTGATAGTTCCTTCGGTTTCCCCCATGCTCTCAGCCCTGTGACTTTAACAGCGTAACGAACAGTCTTGTTTCGGTTTCCTCATCTCATTCGCACACGGTGGATATGTCGTCACCCGTATAGATGGACAAGACAAAGAACACAGTAATATGAATATGTACGGGCAGTGAAGTAGGGTTTCTTGTTGAAATCAATCTGGAACTCCGTTGATGACTTACCGGTTGTTTATTAATCTGTGCGCACGCATATTGTTGTTACTATTACTATGGTTATAATTGATGTTATTGTTTTTTATTACTACTACTACTACTATCATGAAAGCAGACATTGACGAATATAAGTACAATTAATTTCTGCAGCTATATCGTTTCTGTCAGTTTAACTAATGTCAATATTTTCTCCTTCTAATCAAGAAAAAGGCGGCGTCATTTATGCCTTTTCTTTTAGGGTTAATACCACAAAAAACCTTAAAACAATACACTTGTGACAAATTTACTCCAAATTAATTTTTTGATCATCACAAACCCCAAACTGATATATATGCGACAAATTTACTCAAAACCAATTTATTTGACCATCAAACACCTAAAACCGATACACTTATGATGAATTTACCATACGTTAAATTTGATTAATACAACGAAAAATCATAAATTGATAAACCAATGACAAACAAAGGGGTAATACCTTAAATTGATTTACCTGTCAATCGTCACATATTATTAAACTCAGCAATTTGACAGTAAAAATTAACGAAAACTAATCAAAGGTAAATTTGTCACTAGTGTATCAGTTTTGGGTTAATTTGTCACAAGTATTCTAATTTGGGGTTTTTCGTGGTATTAACCTTTCTTTTATGATGTACTCATACACTAGGTTATTTCATTGCATTTTCATTTAGTAATAAACACAGTTTATTACTGTAAAAAAACACAGTCTATCTAGCAAAAAAAAAAAAACACAGTTTATGGGTTGTTCGTATTTTCTAGGCATGACATCTTGTTACTGTAAATAAAATCACTGAAGCAATCAATTAGCAAAACCAATTAATTTTCTAGTCGCCTGTCCATATAAGCACTCCTGTCAAAAGTTAAAAAAGAAAATAGAGATTATTATTGTTCATGCGCATGATATTTATAAAATAGTCACAAGCTTCCGGGATCTCAATTCCTCCAAGGACTTCAAAAGCTCATCAAACATAACGGAAGTCATAGTAGGTAGAGCTTGTGAATGGTCGCACCATGTCGCTGGACCATGTGCACATTTAGAAAATTGGGGGTAAACGCATTAAAATTTAAGTCCTAACGAAAATTCGCTATAGGAAATATAAATTTCGTGTGAGAGTTTCTTCGCGATACGCACAAGGCTACATAGAAGGATGCGATTTGGTACCGTAGCATAGACCTTGAATCGAGATTGATGTATAAAAACATTTGAATTGTCAAAATCCCGTGTTCCACCTGTTGGAAAATTTGCATATACCGAACTATAATTGACAACAAAGTCGCTTAGGGAGAAAGAAAAAAACCCATAGCAGTGGAGCTGCGCATTGTATATGGCATAATGTCTAACGCAAATAATATAGAATAATCACAACATTCAACAAAAGACTGCAGTTGAAAATATATACAGAAGAGCAGCTGAAAAATATTATATTTGGTCTTAGCGGAACAGGTTTTGAGTACGAGCACGTAATGCGACAAGACATTCAAGCAAATCAAATAGTTTTTGTCATGATGTATTGACTTTTATTCGATGCACCGACGGTGTAAACGAGTTTCTTCGCGTACAGACAAGTTTTAAAAGAAAAACCGATACGTGTATTGTTCTAAGTCTTGCCATGGTGTACGTTCCATCGATAGCCGGACGTTTCCCTACAAAAAAAGCTAGGTAAAATCACATCTTCCGCGACACCTCTCTAAGTACAACCGATTTTATTGCGTGTCTACAAATGGGTTTGTCACTCTTGCTATCTCTTGAGAATAGCGCTCAAATGGCTGTTACAAGCTATGAAAGACTGACGGACTAAAAATTCTTTTAAAAAACATCTCTCTTGTTTTTGCCCTTTCAGACTATATGACTTCCGGCCGAGTTTTCTTCAATTTATAGAGCTCTAAATTCGAACATTGCACTGAGATCACGTGGCTGTCATTGCACTATGTAAAAAATCTCGGCAAACGTTTCTTGTAAAACACGTGCAAAAAATTCTTTCAATCTGGGATGTCAATGAGATTTTCTATTGATGGCAAATTATCTTCTATCGATAGCTGGTTTTGATCCCGCCATCTCAACAACCTGCTCAGCGAATTAGTCCATGATTATTTACATAAACAGTCTTAGAATATCATGGTTTATTGCTATGAGTTGGATCTTCAGTTTAGAAACTACAACGGTCATCAAGTCTAGTCTATATAGCGGAAGTGCCCGACGATCAAGTTCGACTCTTTTGCAGAATCAAGAATCTGGTCTATACCCTTCCTTATGCAGTTTTCAAACTCAGTGAAATTTGACCCATGTACTTGTAGAGTCAGAATTTACCTTCTCTGCATGGTTTAGATACGATCCTCTGCACACTTAAATCAACTCACTAAGTACTTCATTTAAGTTTTATCATCATCAAAACCTTTCATGAATATTTTCTAACAGCTTCAAACTCTCTTCGTCGCTGCTGCTGGATGAGCAGCTCCCTCGTTGACGGTGACAAGCCTTCGTTGCCTCCAGATCCAGAGGTCGTGCCCCAAATCTGGAGTCCCTTTCATCGCCGCCGTTGAGGCCTCGAGTCCTCGACAATGACGGAGTGGAGGCCACCTAGCAATGGCTCAGGTTGGGGCTACAGAGGGAGGGGGGAGAGGTCGATTGGTTCGGGCATCGTTGGCTGGCTGACACGGTGGCAGTGGCGGCTGGCGATGATTACCGGCGGCTTAATTGTATCATACAAAGCGTGCAGATTCTTCACAGTAAACTAGTTAGGGAGAAGGGAAAGTTCACGTGGCTTTTCAACCACCAAAATGGCAAAGAAGGGGGGTCACACTTTCACTTGTGCGGGCATTAAACTTTTAATGGACTTTGCAATTAGGTATGAAACTCTGATCCTGACGACTCGATACGCTATACTTTTTCTTCTCCACAAAGGGGATAATTTGATCCCGCCGCCAGTCTTCCGGCAAAAAGCCGGCACAATCACTTGACGGTGCACGCGAACCTCCCACTGTTTCTAACATGAACGGATTCACACCCGACGTTGATGCCCCTTCGAAAAGAGCACATATACACCAAATCACACTTTCATTTAGTAGCTTAATCAAATGGATGAATAAGCACGGTAAATCCCATGAAATCAACACATTGTAACAGCACATTTTAGGGTTTCTTCACCTCTGCCGCATTTGTCACGCTATACATGTTTTTTATTTATTTCTCGTAACTGTTGGTCCCCATGATTCAGTGAACCAAGAGGGTAACTATCGACATTAGAAACGCAATAAAGTACGAGGAAAATGAATAAAGAAGACCCGACCCCCGATCCTTAATTGGCCCCCCTGAGGACTGGGCACTTGATAACTCCACGGAACCACCAGTCTGCAGATGATCAGAATATAAAAATCTCCCCCCCTCCGCAATCATAATCGACGTGATTATTATCTTATTTTTTTCCTTGGGGATTAGTTTACTGACACCGTAATGCTTGGGGAACTGGAGAACCTGGGACGCAGGCTGACACACCCACGAAAAAGAAGTATTAGGATTTCATTTCCTAATCATTCTATTTTCAAAAATAATTTTTATTTAAAAATATTATTTTATTTAATTCTAAAAAATAATTTGTAAACATTTGAAAGTATTTAATAACGGCCCAAAATTTTCATTCTTAAAATAAAAAAAGAATAGAAATATACTTGATAACTGTACAAAATTTCTTTTTATTATTACTATTTTAACAATTTTTTTAAAAATATAATATTTCTTTCTTTTTTTTTCTTTTTAACTTCTTTTCTTTTTTGGCCATGGCCGGGTCGTTGCCCACAAGCAAGGGTTAGACCTTGTGGCCTGGGCGGCCCTTGCCGGCCTTTTCCGACCCTCGCCCCAGCCTGCGAGGGCCGTCCTCGTCGGATCCGATGAGGGCGGCTCTTGCCCAGGCCGCGAGCCTCGAGGGCTACCCTTGCTGGCTCAGGCAAGAGTTGGAAAAGGATTGCGAGGGCTGCAAGGGGGACCCTCGTCGGCCCTGGCCTATGGTTGGTCACCGGCCGCAGCCAAAAGGGAAAGAAGAAAAAGAAAAAAAAATTTCTTCTATTTTTTATTCTTGTTCTCAGAATTAAGAAGTAACTTTTTTTTTTAATTTTTGATTCCACTCCAAAATTCATTCTGGGAATAAATTTGTGCTCAAGAACAAAAAATTTACCAAACGAATTTCTGTTCTTTTTTGATTTCACAAAATAAAAGAATAAAATCAGTTATTATTTGACACGTTACCAAACGCATCCTAAATATCCGACTCCACCACCACCACCACCACCACCACCACCCCCACCCCCACCACCTGTTCGTCTCTAGCGGTATTCAAAGAACCCCCCAGGTTTAGTGAATACTGACTTTTGGTCTGACCAAAATTCTTCCATCCGCACTTCCTCTCCGGCGTGTAAGTAAATAACGACAGCGAGGAGGAAAATTAATGCATGAGTGTGGTGTATACACTGAGCCGAATGTGGAATCTGGACCGTCGAAATGTGGATCCCCCGTGGGTATCGCCGGATCGGACTGTCCAGACTCGGTTCGGGACGTGTGCTGGGCTCACTGAATAAATCTTCACAACGATTAGTCAAGATCTTTCACATGGGGAGAGGCCCAGGGAGGTACTGCTTCTAAAGTTGTACCAGGTTTCTTTGTCTGTTCAGATTCGACTCGTTAGCCCGTGCTAGGCTCGCTTAATACATCTTAACGACTAGTCAAATCTTTCTTTTTTCCGTTGCAACAGTAGATTCCTGGTCTCTCCCACATATCACTAGCTATACACGTTAATTTTGGAAACGTTCGATTTATGCATAGAATTGCATGATTAGCAATAGCATGAAAGACTATCGAACCCCATATCTCGAGGTCAGCTTGTCCAAAATCATTGCCCTTGCGTCTTTGACAGGGTACCTCCAGTTGAATATCATCATATCAAGGGAGGTTCTCTATCTTAGCAATATTTTGAAAACAGCTATATGACGTCGATGCAGCTTATACATAATAAGAAATCAGGATGACACCATCATTGAAAAGATGAGCCGAAAATTTTGGACGCACGTTTTTCTTTTTCATCCTTTTGGATTTCCATCGCTTTAGCCAAAGTTTGATTGATTTTTTCTTTCTTTTCACGTGTTAATTTGAGATGACTTTCATTATGACTGAAAACGAGATAGTCAGCGTAGGGAAATTAAATTCTGACGATGAAAAAGAAACTTTGAAATTTAGAACGTTCATAAGCGATTGATGACCCATTTTGGTAGTAGATGGATTTGATCCTTTTTGTATTCACATTGTTAAGTGCATGAGAAAGTATGTTGTTAGTCCCAGTCTCCCTATACTACTACTGTTAATGCTAATCTTGTCGTACGCAATTGACAGTTGGCTAGGAGTTGTTGCGTGATTGAGTTTATAACCTTTCAGTAGGGAAAATTACCAAAAAAGTCTTAAACCTTTTGCAATTGTCTTAATTTAGTCCCGAACTTTTTTTTTTGTCAATTCAGTCCTAAACCTTTTGCAATTGTGCCAATTTAGTCAATCCGGCCACTTTTGGTCGACCAGTGCTAACGTGGACGCCGGCCGGCCGACGTCAATTGATGTGGTCGCCGGGAGAGGTCGACCATGCCATGGCCAGGGCAAGGTCGAGCTCGCCTAGCGATGGCAAGGCCTTGCCAAGAGCTCGGCCATGGCAAGGCTACCCAAATCTGGTGAGACCTCACCGTGACCGGGCGAGACCGCCCAGATCTAGCGAGACCTCACCCGGCGACGGCGAGGCCTCACCAGATCTGGGCGGCCTCGCCGTTGTCGGGCGAGGTCAAGCTCGCCCAACGACGGCGAGCTCAACCTTGCCCTAGCCATGGCAAGGTCAACTTCACCCGGCGATGGCGAGGCTGGCCCTCGCCAGTGCCGGCGAGGTGGACCTCACTGGCCTCAGCCTCTTGTCGGTCGCTGGACCGGCGATCGGAAAAGAAGATAGGGGAAAAAAATAAAAAGAAAGAGAAAAAAATAAAAAAAAAATCGAAAAATAATAATAATAAAATTATTAAAAATTGCCACGTCAGCGTCGGCCGGCTAAAAGTGAACGGATTGACTGAATTGACACAATTGCAAAAGATTTAGGACTGAATTAGTTCAAAAAAATATTTAAGATTGAATTGGCACGATTATAAAAGGTTTATGACTTTTTTAATAATTTCTCCCCTTTTAATAAACCACAATCGTCAAATCGCATGACCCCATCTCAGATCCATTTAGAGTTATGGTTCACCTGCGCTCACATCAATCCGATACATCTTTGGATTTTTCCATGATCACTTGTCACCTATCAAGGACTTTTACGAGGATAGGCCTTAGCCGTCCAAGAAGCTCGCAAGCCCTCTCGAGATTCGCTTGTTGATATTCTAATGACACAACCAGTTTATGAGATTAGGTTCAATATGCAATTTGATCTCTAAACTTTTAATTTGTTTAATTTAGTCCATAAACTTTAGCATAATATTCAATATTATCCTTAAACTTTTAATTTGTTCAATGTGATCTTTGAATTTTTAGTACATATTCAATTCAATTCCTGAATTATATGAAAATATCCAATGCAGTCCATGAACTTAAATTAATAAAATGGTTACATCGAACATTTTCATATAGTTTAGGGACTGAATTGAATATGTACCAAAAGTTCAAGGATAACATTAAATAAATTAAAAATTCAAGAATCACATTGAATAAAAGAAGTTCAATGATCAAATTGCACATTAAGCCACAATTCATGGACTATTTGTGTCATTTTCCCGATTGTAAAAGCAAAATGTGAATTGTTTCGATACAAGTATTCATTAAGCATGTCTAGACAACAAAAATATGTTTTGGATTTTCATGATTTCTCTCTTATAACGAAAGAGCGCATCTGAAAAATCAGAATTCTAATATCTTACGCAACAAATCTACTCAATTCGCATCCGGTGAATACTATCCCCGCTCGTTCAATCAAACGATTCGATATCATAAAGACTTACACGCTTCCTACGCTGCAATTGATTTTATTTTCACGCATATAAAATATTTCCCTGAGACAGATTAAGACGCGGCTTCTTTAAGCAGAGGACACGTGTCCAAGGGTTTTGAATGCGTACGTTAATATCTCAACCTCCCACAAGACTTCTATCCGCTTTGTGGGGGGGGGGGGGGGGGGGGGGGTGCTTATCCTAAACGGAGGAGGAGGAGCTGCTGCATGAGATGGCCATGCACAGCAACTACACGTACGAGAGCGATAAAGCCCATGCACGAGCGGAGTACCAAAAAGTAATATGGTCCGACCTTTGACCTCTTGATGAGCTCGTGCTCCTCGTGGCTGGCCTGTCCGTGAAAGAAAGATAGATGAAGCCATATGGAGAGACTCTCTCTCTCTCTCTCTCTCTCTCTCTCTCTCTCTCTCTCTCTCTAAACGACAGGTCAAATTGCTGATCACCACCACAACAATCGAGTCATCATTGTCATCCTAACCAGCAATTATTTAGGTATTGTGGACAAATCACAATGGTGTTGCACATCCAAATGGTTCGGTTCGGGTTTCCAGGAAACCCGAACTCAACAGAACCGTTGACATCCCATGATTATGGTGGTCTCTTGCAACTTCTATCATACCATAAAGGACTCGAAATTCCCCAATCGATAGGTGAACAGTAGCTCAAAAGAGATTTTCCAGATGTGTAGAGACTCTTTCAATTGAGCAAGGCAAGTTGTCTAAATTGATCGATTAAAATTGGAATTTATTACATTTGAAAAGCCGGCATCTCAATCATTCGCTTCTTTTTTTAAGCGGTATGCAATCGTCTTAGATAGATCTGTTCCCTCATGTTGAGGTTATCCATTTCCATATGAGGAGAGAGAGAGAGAGAGAGAGAGAGAGAGAGAGAGAGAGAGAGAGAGAGAGAGAGAGAGAGAGAACTTCAAATATTATATCACATATGCATAGTTGGCTCCCATTTTTGTATTTTTTTAGGTCGAGGAAAAACGGTTTATTGAACATTGTATCTCAGTTGAGAGCATCTGTCGCGAGTTCAATTTTGACCATCTCTCTTGTACAGTAATTCTTCTTGTTAGTCTCCTCATGTTTATTTACCTCTTTTCCATTGTTTATTTGATGTGTAAACGTCCGATCTTGTTTCACGTGTATGTCCCATCTTATGATGCAAGGAGCGGAAGAATACCCTTGGACACTTGTTAAGGGTCGTTGCTCGTTTTTTGAAACTGTAATATTTTCTAGTTTAAATCCCATGGTTTTCTTGAAACTTCTCTCAAATTTCGAAGTGTATCGATATGTATTATTACTACTTATGGTGATCTTATAGTGTCCTCAGGGCACTTATTAACAAGACGCATGTATATATCGTTGGCTGATTTTACGACGGTTTGAGTTTTTTTGGAAATAAACAGTTTGTTTTAGCAAAGAAAACGGAAATTCGCATAATGAATGTGTTTAAGACACGTCCAAAGCCGTTGAAGTGAATATCCAAGAACGAACGATACCATAGTGACTCTTTATTCAACTATGCTTGCCATTCTTTACTAAATCAGCATCAAATGCCAAACTTGGAAAGTTTCCTCTCCCATTGGTCAAGGGCTCATCACCCACGTCTTAACCATCTTCCAATTGGGTCTGTTAGAGATAATTAGGGATTTCTCCAAAATAATTTTCCTAAGAAAAAATAACAAAAAAGTCTTAAACCTATTGCAGTGATATTAATTAAATTCTAAATCTTTCAATTGGACTAATTTAGTTCTAAATCTTTTCGCATTGGTATTAATTCAGTTCATTCGGCCAATTTAGGCTAGAAATAAGTGACATGAATGCCAAATGTCCTATGTGGCATGATCAATGCTAAAAAGGCCCCTCACCATCTAGGCGAAGCCGCCCTTCACCAGATCTAATGAGAGAACCCTCGCCCCAACCCTTGTCGAGTTGTGGCAGTCAAGGGTTGGGTGAGGGTCCCTTCACCACCATCACCAGGTGCCTCGCCTATGATTGGCGAGGGCATCTTGGCCCTCACCCTCACCAACAGCCGACAACCTCTGCCGGTTGGTGACTAGCAGAGGGTAATAAGGAAAAAGAAAAAAGAGAAAGGAAAGAAAAAAAGAAAAGAGAAGAAAAAAAGAAAATAAAAAATTCAAAAATAGTATTGAAAAATTTTAAAAAATGTTAACGTCGGCATTGGATGTGCCACGTAAGACTACCAACATTTACGTCAGCAATTTCTGACCTAAATTAGCCGAATTGATTGAATTGGTAAATTATATGAAAAGGTATATGACTAAATTAATCCAATAAAAATGTTTAAGACTGAACCGGTACCAATGTAATAGGTTTAAAACTTTTTTTATACTTATCCCCTAAATTCCTATGTCTGAGATAATTTGATAATTCTGTTGATTCTCCATATCTTTGAAGATTGTGTATATATCTATTTCATTATGCATATATTGATTGATATGTTATCTAAGATAGTCATCTAACAAAGTCTATACATAGGCCAATGTATTCTTATTCAATATAAATCGAATTATACAGAAATTCCACAATCATTTCTTCCGCATATTATTATTTTTATTACCATTAACCGGGTCAATGCTTATTGGTTGCTCATTCATTGACTCGAGTGTCTTTCACGTTCCAAGGGTCTTATAAAAATGTGCGCCAAGAAACTGGTAAAACATAATTAACATGGAATATGTTGATTTTCAAATTGTTCATTACACATGACAAGCGAAAAACAGTGTACGCAAAATTGCAAACTTCCTTATAATGACTTCTTAAGGAGAGCCTAAGGACACTAATTAACAAAAATCCATTTTAAAATAAATTAATGTCGTACCACCATCTCTAGATTCTTTCTTGGATTATAAAAAATGCAATTAATGTCATTCTCCGGAACCAAGATTTGAACTTGCAGCCCATCTACCGTCACCTAATACAATTTACACCTACCATTTTAGAATTAAACCTATCTTCTTACTAATGAACAATTACAGTCTTTGACCAAAAAAAACACAAGAACAATTAACAGTCAATCTCCGTTACCACACTTCCTCTCTAACAGTTTAGTCTCGAACAAAATACAGCTTGAAACCGCCGAACGTGGCCAGTGAGCATAAACAATGCAAGATGGATTTTCTTTACAAGCTACCAATGCCAGAAGAAAATTAACTCGAGCCATGCAAGTAGATCATTAATAATGGTTGGTTTGCAACTTTGATATAATATACAGAGAACCAAATCGGGCAGCGATGGAAGAATTCACTGGCATGGATAGTGAAACCTAATTAGGGGTGATTGGTTCCAAGATGGGGTCGGTTCCCACCTTGGAACCAGATTCCGAGTGGGTTTAGGAACTAGTTGTGATATCGTTTTTTTCATTTTCTTTGCAAGACTGCAAGCATTGTTACATAGTCTAAACTCTCATTTTTTTAGTGTTTTGGATCTTTAAATAAAAATCTCGATGGAAAAAATTAAAGGTGTGATAAAATATGATCGAGTATCATTAACTTGCTAATATAAAAAAGGTATCAGCTCAATCCGGGTGATTCAGTCCACACCTGGAACTAAGAACCAGATTGACAATCACCGGTTCCAAATTTTAGGAACTTGGAGCTTCCCAAAACCGGCCAGTTCGGTCTAGTTCCCAGTTCAGTCCGGTTCCATTGCTCACCCCTAGACCTAATAGACTATTTAACCGTGTTTGACAAAGTTAATAAATCTTTATATCTGAATAAACCTAACTTAGAAAATGCTGGAATATCAATGCGTGCAAACAATTATATAAGTCACTAAAAGTCTAGAACTTGAAATGCATGAGTTTCGAGATAATTCCTACACTAATTTCCTTTTCACCCCTCCCATCCCTATCAATACATGGAGGAACCATATTGGATAAGTAAGCCGTCCACGTAAATAATCCCATCCATAACATTTGAAAGGCCCAAGCTAGCTGGAACTTGGGAAGGTGTTAGGGCACGGGTATTGACTGGAGGGTGACAAGACTCTCCACCTGAAGTTGACTCTTTCATGAGGGAAAACAAATAAAGAGGATAATTGCTCATTAATAATGCTAGTGATGGAAGGAGAAAAATGAATGGTTGACAGCTAATTATGCCCTACGATGGTCTTTATCTTGGAAATCTCTGGTCCTTTCTTGCCATTATTTCAACCAAACCATGACCATATGTGGGTTTTAAGTTAATCTTATCCACTTCCCACGCAAGGTCTGTGGTAAGTGCGGTCAGTATCGCTTATCCTCATAGCAAATAAAGATAAAAACAGGCGTGCTACAATGCTGCGCAGGGAGAGAGAGAGAGAGAGAGAGAGGGATTAATAATGTTATTTCGATGATTGTGACCGGAGCTAGCTGCTAAAAGGCTTTTTGGAGCTTTCGAATAAGTGTAAATTCATAAAATGGTTCGCAAGAATAGAATTCACTCGAAAAGTTCGTTCAGAACTTGCTTGAGGTTATTTCGGCCTCAATATTAATCATTTTTATGGGTCTTTGATCGCTCTCCTATTTTTGAACTTGAAAATCCGCGAAGCACCCTGCACCACCATAAACAGGTTAAATACGGGTTCTTGGACTGTAAGGTGGCTTTGACCCAGAGCAATTTGCATGGAGTTAGTGGGATTTGAACATGAAACTTCAAACAGTTTTGACGCATAAGCCAAGCTGGGGTAAGCAGGAAACTTAAAAGAGAAGCAAAGATAAAAACACATATTATTTTATTTCCTAATTACTTTAGCATGTTTTTCGCCCATTAGCGTTGCCTAGGGTTTCTTCAGTTCAAATAGCTAATATTTCAGCAGAGAACGATTTATATCATCCATATTTAAGATACAATTGAGAGATTCATCCGTTATTGCGCAAACATGCTCGTCGACTCAGCGTCAAAGTGAGGTCACCGTCCTCCTCTGTTTTGGTCTTGTTGAATATGAAACTGCTCACCTTTAATCAAAGAAAGCAGAATTTGGTGTCTTTTACTCACCAAAACCAGTCAAAGAAGAATTTTCACGAAGTAATTTTTTTTTCAATGGGCCCAACAGCGCAAAGTAAGTTCATAAGCACTGTATTTTAGCTGATTATACTCGGGAAAAGCAATGATGACAAATTTGTTTTAATTATTTTACTTCTCAAATATGTTAGGGTTCTTTTCATCATGGCTTTTTCTACTTTTCTTGGCAGCTTTTTCGGTAGATCGTCGTGGAAAGGGTCAGAAAAAAGGTCCATCATATGTTTTCGTCTCGTATGCTGACAACCAAAACACGTGTTACTTACGTGAAAGTGAGTTGCCCCCATCGTCTTCAATCTCCATCAGTGAAAATCAGGTGATTCTCTACGAGGAAGAAGTCTTTAAGGCTCGGAGAGCGAGAGCCGCAAAAGGGGGAGAGAGATGTGTCGCGACCTTAAAAAAAAAATCGAGTCTTCAATTTTAGACTAATGGATTACTAGATCAATTAAATTAACTAATCTAGCTCGAGTTCTTCCAAACTCTACCAATTCGCAACTTAGGTCCAATTATGAGCATGCAAATATTTTTAATGGGAGTCGCCACTAATCATTTAAGGTAGGTTGATTTGAAACCTAAATAAAATAGCGGGAGTACTATTTTATTTCTACGAATCATAAATTATGAATTCGGGGACTTGGTTACGCTAGATTCCCTAACGCCCTTTCGGTACCAATTTCAAGAAAAATACTCAATTTGGCAATTTTGATAAATCCTGACTTAGAGTTTAAAGGTGCAGAAATTTTTTATTTTCACTTATTTAAATGAAAGCTAACCTATATGTAATGACGTGCAAAAATTGACATGCGATTAATGCAACATAACATGCAAATTATATGTCATGCGACGACGTGACCTATTTCTAATGACGGGCATATTATTTTATTTTATTTTATTAATGAAATTCGGAATTAAAAATGCCAATTATCTAAACACGCAATTTTAAACTAAAGAAATTAACCTATCCTAGAGTAATCCTTTGGTTTTTTTTTTTTAATCAAAATTCGAAATTAAAATCAAGTAAAAAAAATAATCGCTAAATCTTTCGAATTAAGTTTCGATCTGAAGCCTGACAGATCGATCCTAAAATTCAAAATACCCGCTATGGAAATAATTCTATCTAAAGCCTGATAGATAGATTTATTTCCACGTGTGCGGTTGCGGATTAGGAAATTTTCCTAATCGATCACATCTTGAAAAATTCTCGATATTTTAAATATCTTGGATATATTCAAAAGATTTTGAAAATTCTAAATTTATCCAAGTTTGAAAAGTAATAGATATCCAAGATTTCAAAAAAAAAGAAATAAAATCCTAATTGGAATAATGCCTATTATTCAAATATGCAAAATTAGATAAGATAATCATGGAATAGGCAATAAAATATCTAAATTGATTCGGATGAGATATTTACCTGATTTGCAGATTTCTTTCTAAATTTGAATTTGCAGTGGATCGGGATTGCGGATCGGATGACCGGCGATGTGTCGGGAGCGGCGGCGCGGCGTCGGGAATGGCGACGTCGGGAGCGGCGGCGCGGCGTCGGGAGCGGCGGCGTCGAGAGCGGCGACGCGGTGGTAGACGATAGCAGCGACGAGCGGTCTTCGGAAGTCACGGAACAGCAGCAACTCACCACGGAAGGGCGACGAACGTCAAGGATGGCAGCAACTTCGGAGGATTTTGGCGGGAAAGCACTACGATGTGCACGCGGACAACAAGCATAGCAACGAACGAGAACTGCTGTGATGTGCACGCAGGCAGCTAAGCTCACCGTCTATCAAAGCTCCTTTGTGTGTGTCCTTCGTTGACCACAAGAATTTATTGCTTGAACACTGACTTCATGAATGGAAGTCATGAATTCCTTTAACGCGTCTTCGAACGTCAAGCACGGCAAAAAAATTTTCTCTTTTCTTTGTTTCCCACGTGGGTCTTCTTCTCCTCTGTCCTCTGCACGTGAAATTCAATAGGGGTGCAAGAAGAAAGAGGAAAAAAATATTGATGAAGAATCAGCCTCCCCTTTTGTCTTCTTCTCTTCAACAATCTATATTGGGCTCACGAGGAAGTTAAGATTTGGGCAAAAATTGCAAAAATTGTTGAAGTGAAGTGTGGATGACTAGTCCACTATGTCGCGAGCGTCTTCTTCCTCTTGTACTGTGGGTGTTGCCGAGAACTTGCGGGAAGAATAGAAACCTTTTCTCTCTTACTCTTTCTCTCGCTCACGTGTGTCTCTCTAAAAATCTGATTTCTGAAATTCTGAAAGCTCCCCCTTGATTATGAGACATAAACATATATTTATAGTGTAAACCTAGGTCAATTAGCCGGGCTTTTTAGTCCTAACGGGCTTAGGTTTAGGCTTTAATTTAATTCTAAATGGGCTGAATTAATTTGAGCTTTTCTTTAATTAAGCATAATGGGCTAATTTAAGCTCAAATTAAAACAACCAAGCCCTTTTGCGTGTGATTTTCGGCCCATGCTTTTCGAGTGAACCGAGTCTCGTTCGATGCCCGAGCTCGATTCACGTAACGAATTTTAAGCTCGCTTGTCACCGCTGATCCGATGCGGAGTGCAATTAATCTAAATGAACCTAAACTATATGTTATGCAATTTTAATATTTTTGTTTAGGGGTTAAAATTTAATCCCTAATTTTCTATGCAATTAACCACTAAATGATGTGCTAAAATTTAGGTGTCAACAGCTGCCCCTCTTTGAGTGGAAGCTCGTAGAGGTTTCGCTCAAAGACTGAAACCTAAATTTAGACCATGCAAAATGATGAATGATTTTTTTTTCTTTTTCTTTTTCTTTTTAAATGTAATGATGCGTGATATGCAAACAATAAGGAACGTATGCTAAGGCTTCTCACTTCGTGTAGAGCGGTGAAAGAGTCTTACATACGGATCGCACAAAAAGCATCCAAGTGAGGAAAGCTTTATAATGCTGTGCATTCCCTCAATCTCTAAACTTCTAGTCCACTGGAAGTAAAGTTCTCAAGGTACATGATTGCCTATCTGTTACCTGTAGTTTCCTACAGATGCGAAATAACGCATAATTAAAACGGACGTGTTGCCTATACCACTAGGCAATCACGAAAAGGATCATGTCACCTCTTCCATTGGGTGATCATGTGGTTAGTTGTGTCACCTATTTTACTGGGTGAACACGAAATGAGAAACTATGCTGCCTGTTCTACTGGGCAAACATTTAAATGGGGTGCATTGTCTATTCCACTGGACAACACAAAACGAGAAACTATGCTGCCGTGTACTCCACTTGGCGAACATGAAATGGGGTGTTATGCTACCGCGTACTCCACTTGGCAACATAAAATGGGGTGTGCCGTGTACTCCACTTGGCAACACCAAGAGATGGGGTGTGCTTCGTACTCCACTTAGCAGCACCCAGAGATATGTCACCTATTCCACTTGGTAAACATATGAAAGAGATAATTTCTCCTATTCCGGAGGGAGAAATAATGAAGAATAATTAGTAAACGTACCTGATTTCTTCTTGTGTTATAAAAATGGCAACGCCAATTGCATTGCACCTGTTTTTACCTGAGAAAAGGTTAAAACAAGACATGCGCAGGAGCAGAGAAAACATAATTCATGAATCTGCTTGCATTATTAAGCTTCACTGGGGAATTTATCAATAAGAACAACAATTTCGTCCTTTTGACAATTTGATCACATTAAATGAGAGACCTTTAATCAGAAAGAACTTTTCACTCGCTCTCAATGAAAGGCTTTTGACCCGACCTTTGATGCGGGTATAAGAATCACTCGAACTCTCTTCATCGTGCTTGACAATGGTTCGGATATTCTCACAATCAGTATAACTTGACCAATCTGAGAGGTCTTTTATAAGGACTGAAACGCAGGCTTGGTCAAAGGTTTCACAATGAGGACTCATGAGAGTCATGGCTTTGAAAGAAATGATATCACCAGCTGCTCTAGGTTTACAAGTCAGGAATACTGCAAAAATGAGATAGAAAAATCTTGCTCGCACTTCTTCGAGCAACACTTATAAGCATTTGAAATTCTACGTTAACTTAAGTGCCATATTCTGAAAAGACTTCGGTAAGGGTTGTAACGTAGATTCGGGTAGGCTTGAAATGAATGGCCTATTTCCATCAAAGGGGGGTATTATGAACATGGAAATTGGTGATCATCCAATCATGTTACTGGTACCATTGATCTATCTCTAGCAATTGCTCCACAAATGAACTTTCAAATGGTCTCTTCCTTGAAGAATGATCTTGCATATTGACTCAGTTTTCACCAAAGCCTTTCTTTCTCTCATCATTTTTACTGGCATTGGCCTTGCTTTTACCAGGCACACTGCTTTTTCATGCCCCCTAGTTTTTTTTTTTTTTTTTTTTTTTTTTTTTTTTTGACCTTTGACACATACTGTCTATAATGCATACATTGGCCAGCCACACTTTGGCTTGTTTTGACTGAATGACTAACATTTGGATCCTCAGGGTCTTCATTGGCGCTCCGAATATGCTGTGCAGATAGCAATGGTTTTTACCTTGCCCCAGTGTGAGGGATGATCACCAATTGGGTTCTTATGAAATGAAATTGTAGGCTCAAATGGGCCAAGCAACGGATAAAGTGTGTAGGATAGCGAAAGAAATGTTCTTCGTCATATCTAAGGCACTCAAGCTAACACAGAATTTGCATGCAATAAATATACTTGAAGATTGATGCAAGTGAAAGCAAGAAAATTCTAACCATTTTGAACTTTTTAAGAAATTGCCCCAGTATGGGGGTTGTTCCTGACAGGGATAACAAATGAAACTCCGTTCAAAGGGTTAAGCAAGTGATAACCTGTAGTGTTTAGATAGAGGAAATGAATGCCTCTTATCATTTTGGTCGTCATACTTTTCGTGAGATAATCCTTTACCTTGTCAGCACGGAATTTTCACTCAACTCGCATTGGGGATTATTATTCAGGACATGTATGGAAATGGCTTGCCTTTCGTCATCTTGAAGTCTTTCATACAATATGATCGCCTCATTAGGACAGAAATAGATTGCCAAATCGAAAGCCTTCCTCAAACGAAGCTTAGTAACATAACAAGAAAATCAATTGATTCACGAAATTCGATCTGAGCCAAAGTCAGAATGAGTACAAATCAAGTGTAATACTTCTTCACAGAATCAGAATTAACTGGACTGGAAAAAACACGACCATCCATCTCGGCCAAAATCAAAGCACCTCTTGGAAGGACTTTCTTCACAATGTACGGGCCGACATAATTTGGAGCAAATTTTCCTTCTGCAAGAGGAACTATCGGCAATAATTTCCGCAGGACAAGGTCGCCTACCTGAAAATGTCGAGGCTTGACTTTCTTGTTGAAAGATTTAGCAACTCGTTGTTGGTAGCACTGGCCATGACATATAGCTCTAAGCCTTGTCTCATCAATCAGGTTCAACTGGTCTAATCTCTGCTGGATCCAATCTGCTTCTGACAATTGTACCTGTGAAAGAATACGTAACGAAGGAATTTCAACCTCAACAGGTAAGACTGCTTCCATACCGTACACAAGAGAATATGGAATTGCCTTTGTAGATGTCCGGATAGAAGTCCGATATGCCATAAGTGCAAATGGTAATCTCTCATGCCAATCACGATAGTTCTCAGCTGTTTTAGCCAAAATTTTCTTGATATTCTTGTTGGCTGCTTCGACCGCTCCGTTCATCTGCGGACGATATGGAGAGGAATTCAGATGCTTGATCTTGAACTCCTTGAACAGATCATCCACCAATTTATTATTCAGATTCGACCCATTGTCAGTAATTATGGTCTCAGGTGCACCATATCGAGCAATGATGTCTCGACGAATGAACTTCACCACATTCCGTGCCGTCACTGACGTATAGGACATAGCTTCAATCCACTTCGAAAAATAATCGATAGCGACCAGGATAAACCGATGTCCGTTTGACGCTTTAGGATTGATTGGGCCAATCACATCAATGCCCCACATAGAGAATGGCCATGGTTCAGACATCTGATGCAATTCATTCGGGGGAGTATTAATCTTGTCACCATGGATCTGGCATTTGTGACAACTTCGGACATGTTGAATGCAATCACTCTCTAAAGTGAGCCAGTAATAACCCATCCTCATTATCTTCCTTGCTAGCATATGACCATTCATGTGCGGACCGCATACTCCCTCATGTACTTCTAGCATCAAATGAACAGCCTCAGTTGAATCAACACACCTTAATAAGACCGAATCATAGGACCGCTTGTATAGACATTCTCCGCTCAAGAAGAACTTCGACGCCATTTTCTTGATATACTTCTGGTCAGATGTGGTACTTTTGTCAGGAAATTCCTGTGTTTGAAGATATGCCTTGATATCATGATACCACGGCTTGCCGTCAGGCTCTTCTGTTGTGGCCATGCAATAAGCTGGTTTCTGTAAAACCTCTATCTTTAAAGGTTCAACTTCTAACCCACTTGTCACTCGTAGCATTGCCGATAAAGTAGCCAAAGTATCGGCAAAATGGTTTTGAGTCCTCGACAAGTATTCGAACGAAATGTCTTCAAACTCTTCCATTAACTCCTCTAAATAGGCGTGATAGGGCTGCAACTTAGCATTCCTAGTTTGCCACTTACCAACGGTCTGAAGAATAATGAGGGTTGAATCCCCGAACACCTTAAGTCGAGCTACTCCCATTTCGATAGCCGCTTGTAACCCGATGATGCATGCTTCATATTCAACGATATTGTTCGTGCAAGGAAATATCAATTTTGCAGCCACTGGATAATGTTGACCGCCTGGGGATATTAAAACGGCCCCGATACCTGATCCTGATAAGTTTACGGCTCCATCAAAATACATGGTCCATACATACTCATCAATTGGCATGACTCTATCCTCTAACGGACCTAGATCCTCATTTTTCCCAGGATTTTCGGCCAGGATATCAGCAATTACTCGTCCTTTGACTGATTTTTGAGACAAGAATTGAACATTGAATTCTGATATGAGAATCTGCCATTTTGCCAGTTTTCCAATCAAAGCGGGTTGATTGAGCAAGTATTTGATGGGATCACACTCTGTTACAAGCAATATCTGATAATGCAAAGTGTATTGCCTCAATCTGTGTAGCACCCAAACCAGTGCTGCGCACGTCCTTTCTATTTCAGAATAGTTCATCTCAGAGGCGGTGAACTTCTTACTCAAATAATAAATCGCACGCTCTTTTCCATCCTCTTCACTTCGTTGAGCAAGCATGGCGCCTAAGGATTCACTGTGGATTGTAAGGTACAGTATCAGAGGTTGCCCTGGTGTCGGCGGAACAAGCACCGGCGAATTCATCAAGTAGTGCTTAAGCTTGTCGAATGCCTGTTCACATTCTTCATCCCATCTAACCAGCGCATTCTTCTTGAGAAGTTTAAAGAAAGGTTTTGCTGTCTCAGATAGCTGAGAAATAAATCTGGCTATATAATTTAGTCTACCCATCAAGCTACGAACTTCCTTCACCGAAAAGGGAGATTTTATTTCACAAATGGCCTTCACTTTTGACGGGTCGATCTCAATTCCTTTGTTACTGACAATGAAGCCGAGTAGTTTGCCAGAGGCTGCCCCGAACACGCATTTTGCTGGATTGAGGTGCAATTTGAACTTGCGAAGCCTGTCGAATAATTTCATCAAAGTTTCTATGTGATCTTCTCCACGCCGAGTTTTTGCAATCATGTCATCAACGTAGATCTCAATCTCATTATGCATCATGTCATGGAATAATGTGATCATTGCCCATTGGTAAGTTGCTCCAGCATTTTTGAGACCAAAGGGCATCACCTTGTAGTGAAATGTCCCCCATAGAGTGGTAAATGCTGTCTTCAACTTATCATCCTCGTTCATCAAGATCTGATTATAACCTGAGAAGCCATCCATGAAGGAAAATAGTTCGAACCCGGCTGTACTGTCCACAAGCACATCAATGTGTGGGAGTGGAAAATCATCTTTAGGACTAGCTTTGTTCAGATCTCGGTAGTCAACGCACACTCGAACCCGACCATCTTTCTTCAATACTGGGACTATATTAGCGACCCATTCTGAATATTGGGTAGTCTCAATAAACCCCACGTCAAGAAGCTTCATGACCTCTTTCTTGATCTTCTTTGCCAGTTCTGGCTTAGCTCTTCGCGGCCTTTGCTTCACGGGCTCAATCGAAGGATCAGTCGGTAGACAATGTTCTACGATCGATCGATCGAGGCCCGGCATGTCAGTATAAGACCAAGCGAAGATGCCTTGATAATCCTTCAACAATTGGGTCAAGCGTTTGGCCACATCTTTAGGGAGACATGCCCCAATCTTCACTTCTCTTGGATTCTCCGTGTCGCCAAGATTGATCACCACGGTTTCTTCAACAGTTAGAGGCTTGGATTTCTCATGGATTTCTAAGTTCCGTTGTATTTCTTCATCATTCGGATCAGAATCGTCTAAGTCATCGGATTGATTTGCATCACATATATGAGGATCAATGATTCCCGACCCTTTGCATGCCTCAAGATTAGTCCTGAAACATAAAAGAAAGGGATCAAAAAGACAAGACAGGGCTTAACTACATGTAATTTTCAAAAATTGATCATTGCTTTTTGAAATTCATTTTGCTTTCAAAGACCTCGAGACGAGAATTCTTGAGAAGCCCAACCCTCAGTTCTTACCGTAGATGACAAATTTTTTCAATCGTTGGTTATCGTCATCGGATTGGTTTGGGGTACTTCAACAAGATTCAAAATAGTAAAAACTTCTGTAATTTTATTGATATCGAATCAATGAATTACATCTTATTGGATTGAAAGACCTAAGTGCAACATGAATTGAAATGAAAATCGAAAACAATAAAGATTCCCACGCAGGGGAGATACGAAAACTGGAAATAATTACTCTTGAGGGCCAGCGCCCATCCCTTCAAGTGGTCCTTCAGTGATTGCACCAATGGAAGTCTCAGCAAACCAACCAGTGAGGTAGGGTATACCATCATTAAAGTCAAAGTCCACCACCCTCGATTCCGGCTTCTTGAAAATACAGGGTGGTTGGTCATCCTCAGAATCATTAGACAAACTGACCAAAATTGCTTTACCATGCTTCTTGGGCGAGTCAGTTAGAGCTGGTGGCGACTTAGGAAAGATAAGCCCAAGATCATCCTCAGTAGGGCTCGGCTTTAAATGCTCATATCCCCCTACTACTCCAGTTGAGCGAAAGATGTGGTCAATAAGAGGTGGTAAGGGACTTTGACCTACTCCTCTTTGGCCTCTGCAACAACCGAGGTCTTGTTCGCGGCTTCCCGACCCATGATATCCCAAACCAGCCTTGTGGGATTGTCCATTTATTTCAATCGGGGCACGAATGCCTTGACCTTCCTTCCCAAGACCCTGACCTGGCTCAAAACCATTACCGACCATGACCTTGGCCACCATGATAGCTGCATTAGAAACTTCTGGAGCCGGCAACGGCATATCAGGGGAAGCTTGAACAACTTGAACTATCTCAAATGAATGATAGCTATCCTCCTCAACATGATCGGGCTCTATGTATGGGACCGATGTCGCGTTGAAGATTCGGTGATCTTCTTCTCCATAAATTGTAACCAACTTTGCCTCAGCGACAAACTTGATCTTCTGATGCAAACTGGAGGGCACTGCACCTGCATTGTGGATCCATGGCCGCCCTAACAAAAAATTGAAAGCAGAAGGGATATCCAACACTTGAAAAAGAATATCGAATACCGAAGGTCCGATTTGCAGCTCTAAGTTAATCTGGCCTATCACATCCTTCTTTGCTCCATCAAAGGCTCGAACAGAAGTCTTGGCTGCTTGCATGGTAGATGGCTTAATGCCTAGCTTTTTTAAAGTAGCCAACGGGCATAAATTCAAAGCTGACCCGTTATCAACAAGCACCCTAGCCATGTGAGTTTCCTTGTACTTCACTGATATATGAAGCGCTTTATTATGACCATGTCCTTCAACTGGGATTTCCTCATCAGAAAATGCTACTTGATCCTTGAGGAGGATCGTCCCGAAAAACCCCTCTAGCTTATCTTCTTCAATATTTTCGGGCACATGAACCTCACTCAAAACCTTCATAAGAGCACCCCGATGCTTCTCTGACGTCTGGAGAAGTTCCAACAACGAGACTTGTGCAGGCAACTTTCTCAACTGATCAACCACGCTATATTCACTAGCCTTGATCACAGCTAAGAATTCCTTCGCTTCTTTCTCGGCCACTGGCTTGACAGGTGGATTATCAGCATAAGTTCATCCCGATCTTGTTATCAGATCAACATTGTATGACCATGGAACCATCTTGTCACTTTCATAAGCGTAGAGCTGAGGTGATGCCAGCACCAATAGTTCAGAAGTACCGGGTATAATGATTCCAAGGTCATCATCAGAGGCATCCTCAAGAGGGGGCATGTCAATTAGCTCAGGATCCAACTTAACTTGTTCATCGGTTAGCATTGCGAGTTCTTTATTCCAGTCAACGATGACCTGAGATGTAGTGGCCACTACCCCGAATTCATCAACCATCCCAATCATTCCCTCTCTTAACAACTCATCTACCTTCTTTTCTATTTCACCGAATGACACCACCTTACCGGTTGAAACATAACCAGCTCGGACTAAAGCGTCGAACATATCTTCGAAAGGGACTATGAAGTCTTGAACTCGCTCGACCGCCGGGCCAAGGACAACATTTGCACTGCTCGAATGATCAGGAAGTGGATTGTTCTGCACATTGGGCTTACCGGCTGGCTGTAGTGTAAACGCTCCAGTCTCGAGTAGATCCTGTACTCGATGTTTGAGTACTTGGCAGTCGTCTGTCGAATGTCCCACCTCACCTCTATGGTAATCGCATTTCTTCGACGGATCGTATCGTGCAAAGCCGGCAGCGTTAGATCTTTGTGGCTCCGAACTCAGCAAATTCTTCTTCCTTAGCACTGCTAGTACCTGAGATAACGTTCCAGGAAGTGGAGTAAATTGGCGAGTTTTGCGCTGCGGGCGTGGGTCCTGCCGGCCTTGTTGCACATAAGAGGTCGGCTGCTTGGTGGTAAATTGTAGTTTCGGGGCCTGCGCTGGCATCTTCTGTACATAAGTCATGTTGACTTCAGGGGCATGCTCTTTGTCTTTCTTACTAGCAAATCTCTTGCCTGATGAACCTGATTCACTGTACCATTCTTTCTTGAGCCCAGACTCAATCTCCTCACCCATGGCTATCAGCTGGCTAAAAGATTGGACGGCCGTCACTAACATTCGTGAACGAACTGGCTGCGGTAGAGTGGACACAAACAACTTCATTAAGTCACGTTCTGAGGGTTCGGGCATGATCTGTCCCGCCATGTTCCTCTAACGAGTGGCATACTCCTTTAGAGTCTCGCCTTTTTTCTGCTCAGCTCTCTCCAGGTCTTCCCTTGTAATGGTGACATCGAGATTGAACTTGAAGTGTTTGACGAAAAGATTTGCCACTTCTTCCCACGAGTCTTTCCGGTTGATCTGGTGGTTGGTATACCACCTCATTGCAGCATCCTTCAAGCTTGCTTGAAAGGTTTGAATCATTAAAGGTCCATTAGAAACATATCTGTTCATGAGCCCCTGGTACATCTCGATGTGCTGAATTGGGTTCGAGGTGCCATCATACTTCTCGAAGGATGGCATTTTGAATTTATCGGGCACTTGGACCCGAGTAAAAACAGACAAATCAACAGGCGGAAAACTTTGAGTTCCCTCTACTTCACGTAATCTCTGGTCGAGCTTAGCCAGCAATTTAGCATTTTCATCATTGGGGGGTGGATGAAGAACATCATCCGCCGGAGACGCACTAGTGTCAGTCAAAATGACATCATCCAGTTGAAAGGTTGGATTAGTATTCACTGCAGGAGCTTTGTCGAGGCGGAGACCTTGACGAGTTGGAGGCGGAATCTCCGATTGAGAGATAGCATTGATCTGTTGTTGCTTGGCCATGAGATCACTCATCATTTTGGACATAGCAGCCGTGATCTGCTCATTGATTGTATTCATGTGTTCTTTCAGCTTTTCGTCAATCATGGCTGCAATCTCAGCTTGATTGGCCATCCTTCTTTTGGTCACCGATCGAGTATTATGAGGATGAGGGGGATCCGTGGCAAATTACCTGCAAAAGTAACGATTGAATGAATACAACAAGTAAGAATAACGAGTCGGTCCATGACATCCCTTAGATCCTCAAGATGAAATTTCTTTCAAAAGACCAATTCGTCCAGTAAATCCTAAAATTCCAAATTGCTTCATTCAATAAAAACTTGGACTAATTCCAAAATTTACAAATTATAACTTAACGTTTTTCATTGAATTGCTCAGAATGGAAAATGTCTCGACATCTATTACCAGAAAACGTTAATAGCAAGCTAACATTTCCTCCTAAAAAGAAAAACTCCCTAAACCAAACAAGAAATTAGATGGTCTTCCTCTTTTTAGAGGCCACATGATCTATAGACGAATGGGCCTTCAAGGCACGTCGTAATCGTGCATTCTCTTCAGCCAGAGCATCTGCCTTATCCTGGGCCTTCATCGCCCTTTCTTCGCTGATTTTGATTTGAGTCTGAAGGGTATGCCGTACTGTCACGACCGGGATCTTCGGGAGTATCTCAGCAGGGATGGTATGATACTGAACATACCGATCCGTGGCAAAGTGATGCTTCATTCTTCCAGTGAGCTCATCTGCGGGCCAAATCAGCTTCTGAGTGGAACAATTCTGCCAAGCCTCAGAATGACGCCTAAGCTCGACTTTGTAGGACTCGCCTTTCTCGAACTGGACTTGAAATTCATTGGGCCTGAGTGGAGGTGGGACATCCTGCAGAACTCGGAATTGACGTGTAACCCGAAGGGGCTGATAGCAAGTTGCCCCATAAATGCCCATCAAAGGTATGGGCTTCTGATCGCCATGGTATAATCGAGCCTCGACCTCCCGAAACCACACAGCTTGCCAAAGGAAAATCTTAGAGTTTGGATCTTTGAACAGATGGACCCATTGCGTATAGTGCAAACTCTTAGTTTGATCTTGTATTTGTTTGAACCTTAAAATAGGGTTATCAGTCATGCCCATTTCAAATACAGTCATATTTTCCCCAAATTGAGAAAGGTGAGAGAAAAGCCAGATTTGTAAAAGCTCAATCGGGGCTCGAAAAGTTCTATCTTTTCCTTTCTTGAATCGTGTCAGAGATATGAAAGTTTCTGCTAGAATTGTGTTTATAAAACTAACTCCACCACATATTAGTTTTACCGTCCAAGCTATGACAGGATCAATAGCATTTTGACGGAATGGAAAAATGATGAGTCCAAAAAAAGCTAAGATAAAAATTTTAGATCTCATGAGGACAGAGTTATTTTCAAAACATTCGATAAGAAAAGATAATGGGCATGCTTGACAATTACCCCTTAGCACTTTTTCAATTTCCTTTTTAGTCAAATTCAAAAATTCAGCAAGCACTACCACAGGATCTACCTTAATGGGTGGTTCGACTATATCCAACTCAATCGATTTTCCAATGGCAATACTGTATTCTTCCAGAGTCGGTGTGAGCTCAAACTTACCTCCCAACACAAATGTGGTTGTCTCGGGGCACCAAAAATGAGCGAATGCCTGCATGATCCCGCTTTGAACATCTATGTCTAGGATTGGCAGCATGAATCCAATGCGTTTGAGAACGTACTGCTGACCATCTGGCTTCAACTGGCTCCATAGCTTCTTGAGCTCCAGCTTCGGAGTAGGCACGAAACGGATATCAAGGCGACCCATTCTTATATAGATCACGTGCCAAATGACTCAACCTAAATCATGGACCGACTCAAAATAAGATGAAGAAAACCAAAGATAAAGCTCGAGAAATTACCGTCTTTGGGGAGAAAATGTCAATAACATAGACATGCACATGAATCGTGAGTTTAAATCTTAATCTATCTATCCTAATGGCTTTTGCAAAGTGAAATGATGAACGAAACGACGCGTCGCAGCCTCGCGTACAATCGTCATGACTAGTCGCAGCCTCGCATACAATAGTAATGACTAGTCGAGTCCAATCACTTCGGCTTGGTTCGGTCGACAAGGGCAACCCCATGCATTGTAGCCTCACGTGCATGAGGACGACCCTTGAGCCATTTTTTTGAAAATTTTTCGGGATTCAAATGGGATAACCTTTAGCGAAGCCTTACCGCCAAGGTTAAAGAACCACCTAAATACCATCTTAAAACTATGGATGTGACCCAGGTCCGGTCACAGGTTGTGTGTGATGTAGTGCAAATACTGTAAATCATACACAACAATTATATGCAACCAACACTTCAATAGTACGAAAATTAAATTAAATTTCACTCCACCAAACCTGCAAAACAAAGGGTTAGCCAATCACTACTCCCCTTATAACTCCCATCCTGCAAAAACATTTAACACTTAAAAATGAGAATTCAATTAAATTTTGCCAAATTGAGTGATTTTTGTTTGAAAATTCTTTTTTGGCCTAAGTCCTCCATAAATTTTCAAAAAAATTCAAGTTTGTCCCCAGCGGAGTCGCCAAGCTGTCGCGACCTTAAAAAAAAAATCGAGTCTTCAATCTCAGGCTAATGGATTACTAGATCAATTAAATTAACTAATCTAGCTCGAGTTCTCCCAAACTCTACCAATTCGCAACTTAGGTCCAATTATGAGCATGCAAATATTTTCAATGGGAGTCGCCACTAATCATTTAAGGTAGGTTGATTAGAAACCTAAATAAAATAGCGGGAGTACTATTTTATTTCTACGAATCATAAATTATGAATTCGGGGACTTGGTTACGCTAGATTCCCTAACGCCCTTTCGGTACCAATTTCAAGAAAAATACTCAATTTGGCAATTTTGATAAATCCTGACTTAGAGTTCAAAGGTGCAGAAATTTTTTATTTTCACTTATTTAAATGAAAGCTAACCTATATGTAATGACGTGCAAAAATTGACATGCGATTAATGCAACATAACATGCAAATTATATGTCATGCGACGACGTGACCTATTTCTAATGACGGGCATATTATTTTATTTTATTTTATTAATGAAATTCGGAATTAAAAATGCCAATTATCTAAACACGCAATTTTAAACTAAAGAAATTAACCTATCCTAGAGTAATCCTTTGGTTTTTTTTTTTTAATCAAAATTCGAAATTAAAATCAAGTAAAAAAAATAATCGCTAAATCTTTCGAATTAAGTTTCGATCTGAAACCTGACAGATCGATCCTAAAATTCAAAATACCCGCTATGGAAATAATTCTATCTAAAGCCTGATAGATAGATTTATTTCCACGTGTGCGGTTGCGGATTAGGAAATTTTCCTAATCGATCACATCTTGAAAAATTCTCGATATCTTAAATATCTTGGATATATTCAAAAGATTTTGAAAATTCTAAATTTATCCAAGTTTGAAAAGTAATAGATATCCAAGATTTCAAAAAAAGAAATAAAATCCTAATTGGAATAATGCCTATTATTCAAATATGCAAAATTAGATAAGATAATCATGGAATAGGCAATAAAATATCCAAATTGATTCGGATGAGATATTTACCTGATTTGCAGATTTCTTTCTAAATTTGAATTTGCAGTGGATCGGGATTGCGGATCGGATGACCGGCGATGTGTCGGGAGCGGCGGCGCGGCGTCGGGAATGGCGACGTCGGGAGCGGCGGCGCGGCGTCGGGAGCGGCGGCGTCGAGAGCGGCGACGCGGTGGTAGACGATAGCAGCGACGAGCGGTCTTCGGAAGTCACGGAACAGCAGCAACTCACCACGGAAGGGCGACGAACGTCAAGGATGGCAGCAACTTCGGAGGATTTTGGCGGGAAAGCACTACGATGTGCACGCGGACAACAAGCATAGCAACGAACGAGAACTGCTGTGATGTGCACGCAGGCAGCTAAGCTCACCGTCTATCAAAGCTCCTTTGTGTGTGTCCTTCGTTGACCACAAGAATTTATTGCTTGAACACTGACTTCATGAATGGAAGTCATGAATTCCTTTAACGCGTCTTCGAACGTCAAGCACGGCAAAAAAATTTTCTCTTTTCTTTGTTTCCCACGTGGGTCTTCTTCTCCTCTGTCCTCTGCACGTGAAATTCAATAGGGGTGCAAGAAGAAAGAGGAAAAAAATATTGATGAAGAATCAGCCTCCCCTTTTGTCTTCTTCTCTTCAACAATCTATATTGGGCTCACGAGGAAGTTAAGATTTGGGCAAAAATTGCAAAAATTGTTGAAGTGAAGTGTGGATGACTAGTCCACTATGTCGCGAGCGTCTTCTTCCTCCTGTACTGTGGGTGTTGCCGAGAACTTGCGGGAAGAATAGAAACCTTTTCTCTCTTACTCTTTCTCTCGCTCACGTGTGTCTCTCTAAAAATCTGATTTCTGAAATTCTGAAAGCTCCCCCTTGATTATGAGACATAAACATATATTTATAGTGTAAACCTAGGTCAATTAGCCGGGCTTTTTAGTCCTAACGGGCTTAGGTTTAGGCTTTAATTTAATTCTAAATGGGCTGAATTAATTTGAGCTTTTCTTTAATTAAGCATAATGGGCTAATTTAAGCTCAAATTAAAACAACCAAGCCCTTTTGCGTGTGATTTTCGGCCCATGCTTTTCGAGTGAACCGAGTCTCGTTCGATGCCCGAGCTCGATTCACGTAACGAATTTTAAGCTCGCTTGTCACCGCTGATCCGATGCGGAGTGCAATTAATCTAAATGAACCTAAACTATATGTTATGCAATTTTAATATTTTTGTTTAGGGGTTAAAATTTAATCCCTAATTTTCTATGCAATTAACCACTAAATGATGTGCTAAAATTTAGGTGTCAACAAGATGTTGGGACAGAGAGATGATAGGGCAAGAGAGGCAATGCGCGATGACGCCATTGCCGGAGGTCAAAGGCGGGAGCAGAAGCAGCGGCGACAACGGTGGCACTTGGCCACTTGGGAAAGGAAGAGAGAGAGAGAGAGAGTTGGGAAATTAGGAGGAGGATTGGTTGCACATTACAGGCCGACAGAGTTGGGCCGCGATCTGCTCATTTTTGCATGAGAAACAAAGGAAAGCAAAACAACAAAACCTGTCATGCATGGCATGTTCATGCGATCAAAGGCCGTGTATGACTCACGGACGCTCTTGAATATCTCAGCTGCAGTGTACATCTGTGTCATTGTGTGGCAAAGAAACGAAACTAGGGTGGTCTCTTGTTGAATTTCTGTAGTGGATATGCATCCGAATTGTGAGACTGTCCGCTGGGAAACCTGTGAGCTACTGTGCGAGCGGGAAGGAATAATTAAGGATGCATGTTGTCGATTAACTATGACCTAAGTACCACCTACTACCATGTCTGGTTTGATCTTGTTATATTTGGAAGTGAAGTCTAGTCTGTCCACCAAACATATCTCAATGGTGACTAGGAAATCTGTCTGCTTATTGCGAGTCTTTTGTGGCAGGCTTTTGTTGATTTTATCGTCACATTGGGAAGTACTGTGTGCTAGGGGGGAAAAGCTAAGAATGAGAGAACATTCATTCCGGTTCGTATTCTGTTCGTATCGAGTTCATGTTTGACTTCCCGGTGCGCCAAGTTCGATCTCGACATTTACGTGTCGTAGTACGATTGTTAGGTCAGATTTAGAGTGATCGTCCCTAGAAATTGATATTCGTTTGCCGATTATTGATATAATCCTCACCTGCCTAGGTAAGAAAAAGGAAAAAAAATCGAGGCAAAGCAAGAGAGACTTGCTCATGTGCTAATGGCAGATGTAACTAACCTCACCAACATTTGAATTTTCCTTCTTCTTCTTCTTCTTTTCTTTTTATTCTTGTCATTATGCGTGTGCAATATTTTAGTGAATAAAATTAAATAGAGTGTTAATGGATAAAGATCTTATCTGCTTTTACTTACTCCGTTATTGATTGGTTGTTTTGTCGGTCCCTCTTGTTTTGTGATGTTTCCAAATAAGAGAAACTCGGGAAAAGTGTCAAAAAAGTCTTAAACATTTTGCATTAGCGTCAATTTAATCATAAATCTTTTTTTGATGCCAATTCGGTCCTAAACCTTTTGCATTTGTGCCAATTTAGTCCTAAACCTTTTTTTGGTGCCAATTAAGTTCTAAACCTTTTTAATTGGTGCCAATTTAGTCCTAAGTATTTTGTTTATGTGCCAATTTAGTCCTTCCGGCCAATTTTGAACGGAATTTGCCGACGTGGACGTCTGCCGAACATCGACCGATCACCGGTGCCGACGTGGCGCTGACATAGACAAATTAAATAATATTTTAATATTTTTTTTCCTTTTTTTCTTCTTTTTTCCACTTTGCTTTTTTTGTCTTCTTCTTCCTCTAGCCGATCGCTGGTTCGGCGACCAGCCAGAGACCGGTGAGGTCAACCTCAGTGGCCATTGGTGAGGCTCGACCTCGCCGGATCTAGCGAGGTTCAAGTCTCGCCTAGCCGCCGGCCAGGCCCAACCTCGCCAAATCCGACGAGATTGGGCCTCGCCTGACCATGGCAAGGCTCGCCCTCATCGCGGCCTCCGGCAAGGGCTTGAGCCTCGCCATGGTCGAGAGAGGCCCGACCTCGCCGGATCTGGCGAGGTCAAGCCTTACCCGACCAAGACGAGGTCGCCCTCACCAGTGGCCGACAAGGTTGACCTTGCCAGCTTCTGGCCTCTGGCCGGTCGCCGGACCAGCAACCGGCCAGAGGAAGGAGAAGACAAAAAAAAAAGTGGAAAAAAATGAAAAAAAAAAATTCAAAAAGATATTAAAATTTTATTTAATTTGTCCACGTTAGTGCCGGTGACTGGTCGTTAGCCGGCAGGCGTCCACGTCGGCAAATTCCGATCAAAATTGGCCGGAAGGACTAAATTGGCACAAAAATAAAAGGTTTAGAACTGAATTAGCATCAATTTAAAAGGTTTAGAACTTAATTGACACCAAAAAAAAGTTTAGGTCTAAATTGGCACAAATGCAAAAGGTTTAGGACTAAATTGGCACCAAAAAAATGTTTATGACTAAATTGGCATTAATACAAAAGGTTTAGGACTTTTTTTGTACTTTTCCCAGAGAAACTCTATCGATACACCTGATAAGACTTATTATAGCGTCGGTGTCCCTATCATTTCTTTTTTAATCAAGTGGTGTTAACTAGATGATCATGCTCTATTATCAGCATGTTTAAATCTTTCTCCAATGGGAAAAGTGTCAAAAAAGTCCTAAACATTTTGCATTGATGACAATTTAGTCATAAACCTTTTTTTGGTGCCAATTAAATCCTAAATCTTTTAAATTGGTGCCAATTCAGTCCTAAACCTTTTGTTTTTTGTGCCAATTTAGTCCTTTCGGCCAATTTTGATCAAAATTTGCTGACATGGACGTCTGCCGGCCAGCGACCAGTCACCGGTGCTGACGTGAACAAATTAAATAATATTTTAATTTTTTTTGAATTTTTATTTTCTTTCCTTTTTTTCTACTTTTTTTTTGGTCTTCTCCTTCCTCTAGCCCGGTCGCCGACCAATTCAAAAAAATATTAAAATATTATTTAATTTGTCCATATTAGTGCCACATCGGCACTGGTAATCGATCGCTGGCCAGTAAGCATCAACGTTGGCAAATTCCGATCAAAATTGGCCGAAATGACTAAATTGGCACAAAAATAAAAGGTTTAGGACTGAATTGTTATCAATTTAAAAAGTTTATGACTTAATTGACACCAAAAAAAGGTTTATGATTAAATTGGCACCAATGCAAAAGGTTTAAGATTGAATTGGCACAAAAAAAAGGTTTAAGACTAAATTAGCACTAATGCAAAAGGTTTATGACTTTTTTTGCACTTTTCCCGATGTCAAAATAATTCACCCCAGTTGTCAAAATTGGTTGGGACTCACTCTCGGTATCAGAAGTTGCAATGAGATTGTACCTGCCAAGGTTTTAAGTCACCATGCTTCAAACAAGTTGCAAGAATTAGACCCACAATATGTGGTGGTATCAGATATTAACTCGCGTAGCTCTCTCCGAGGTGGTCCTCTGTATTGCCGGCAGGACAAGCTCTTGAATTTGATAGGTCCCATAAGACCCGCACGTTCCAAGAGCAGGAACAAATTCTTCATGATCCCGGCATGTGAGTCCTTGAATTTAGTGAGTCCGCCGCGCTCACACGTATCCGGTGCAGTCAAGAATGACTCTGTCTGTCAGCAGGCAGGCGAGGAAAAAGCAGGCTTTAGCAGTGAGAGAGCAAGACATGTACTATGACAGTGATTTCGGTTGAAATTAAAAGGCAATAATTAAATAAACAAATAAAGCCAACTGGTGATTGCGAAGGTGTCAGACGAATGATGTTCCAATCACGAAAGGTTAAAGAACTAGAAAAGAGGCCGTGTAAAGTAAAATTGCTTCTTTTTCCTTTTTGCCCTTTTCGACATTTCTTAAAAGCAGCGAAGGATGGAGATTCTGCTGTCCAAAACGAGGATATGCACGACAGATTCGCCAAAGCAAGCTTTGGAGTTATTAAAACTTTAGCTTCAGCAATTTTGCATTAAACACATGGTGGAAGGCAAAATTTCTTGACCCTTTAGTGCACGTTGCGAAGATGGATCACAACCACAAACAATGGAAGTCGCACAATTCACATGTACCCCATGACTCGAGGAATGCGTCCTGTTCGGCACGCTGTACTATTAGCAGCTGGCGACACTTACTCCTCCGAATTAGCGACTTGATAAACATGAGCACCTGTGGAAATACCTAAGCTCGTGAAGAACCGCTAAACGACGCCATGTAGAGTTCAAGGCCTTGGGACATCCTTAATAAGCACACCATTCGGCGAGGCCACACGACTTATGGGTAAGAAATAGCTGTCCTCAAAAGTCAGAAATCAGCATCATATACAGTTTTCAGACAGTGAATGATAGCTACAACACCCAATAATCGCTGGAAACAAGTTGATGAGGTATATAAGTGAGGGTGTGAGGACCATCACCAACGTAGTACACTCGGTACTTCTTGACCATCTGTTTTATGTCCCATCAAACACCAACGGCCTGTTTCGGAGTAAGTGTGTCAGCCAGCTTAGTGACCTGAAAGAGAGAGAGAGAGAGAGACAGAGAGACTAGATCAACCACGAACGCATCGGGTCCTATATCTAATTAGGTACAGCGCTCGTTACACTGCCGAAAAGATTGAAAAAGAAGACATTTGTCAATCTAAAGTACTTGATATCGCGAATGGGTCCTCTACATGACTCTTGCCACAAAACCATTTTGCACGTCAAAAAGTTCTCATGCGTGCCGTATAACAATGTCTTTTGCATGAGGCCTATACATCAGATCAAGCAAAAGAGGCAAAACTAGCAACTGCAATACCGTTATGAGGCGCAACTGAAACACTGCAGATGTTGCCTATCCTGTTCCTTCTTAGTGCATCTGGAAGCACACCGGCCTTGTGAGCTGCAATAACACCTATTGCTTCCCAGTAATTAGAAACCTTTACCTGTATAGACAAATGAGGTTGTTTCGTGCTTTTCAGTGGCAACATATAATCATAAGACGTGAAGAGAGCATGCCATTGCATGGAGTTTCCATTTTTTCTTTGTTTCCGCCACTGATCATTGCATACAATTAGATATTGGGAAAGTCACGGATCAAGTGTTTCCAACAGCTTTTACATTAAATTTCAGCAAAGGGGGAAGTGTTGGATGCCCCAAACATAATATTCCTTAATAATTAAAGCAATCAAAATATGATTTTATTGATATTACTGGGTCTCAAAACTAGCACTTAGTTCTAACTAAGGAAGCCCTTATTGAAGGGCACAACTGTGTGTTTTTGAACCTTTTAATCCAGTTATTGCATCTCTCGAGAAACAAGAATAAGGTGGTTGACAATCTCACAGGCATCAAACTCTTCTCCCAATGTTTCATTGGATCTCAACACAAAAGATTATGGAAGAAGAGTGAACTAGGCTTCAGTTTCATACCACTTCAATCTGCAGCTCGTCTGGTGTGTCATTGAGAACTGTTTCATTCTCCTCCACAACAATTATCAGCGGCTGAAATAAGTAAAGAGAGATAAATGTTGAATAACACTTCTGTTGGCCATATTCAAGGTAACCCAGTTGCTTTTTCCTTTGGGTAATGCTATCAAGTCTTTTCTGTTAGCACGACTTCGGAGAAAGAATGTTAGTAGAAAGCAGTACTGCATTCGTACAATTACCTTCTTTTTCCTTCTTGCAAAAGCCAGAGCACCATCACCTCCACAAGCATCTATAGGAAGAACAACACTATCAACATCACTGCCTAATATGCACCTGTTCTCCATAAACTCCGATTTGTTGACTAAGTACTGAGGTGCATTGCTTAGCCCAGCAAGCACGCAAGGAAGGAATGTATATCCTATCTACAAGACCCATACATTATGACTCAGGATAGTAAAAATATACACAAAGACCCACGTTAAGCACAAAGAATCACACAAGCATGAGCCTTAGTAAATGTGCAAAATTTCATAATTGTTTGAAAAGGTGTTGAGCGTTCCATATAGTTGCAGCCCAAGACCAGTATGGTCTCCAGAAGCTACTCATTCGAACTAAAGTAAGGTCATAACTTGTAAGAATGTAACAATACATCTAACAAACATAGCATTTTGAAAGTTCTATGTAAAGATAGAAATCGACAAAAAGCACTAAGAAGTATTTCAACCTTTATCTCAAGCTAGAAGCAACAATAAGTTAGAATGCAAGGATGAAACCTTGATAAGAGCAACTTATAGATATGCTCTATTCCGGTTGATCTCGTGCCATATTTACAACATCTACCGAGGCAGCAGCACTTTAAATGCTGTTTACTTCACTACTAAGATATTCTGGCTTGTCCATAAGAAATTGATTATTCACAATATTTCCAATAGACATATAAGGTGGAGGTAATTTCATATGCGCATGTGTCACGGACCGTGATTCTGTCGTACTCCTGTACCCTTGTGAATGACGCTCGGGGTTATCGGGTGAAGAGTGAGGACTCATAAGGGATAAAATGCAACTAGGTCATGGGAGTAATGTCAAGGCGGTTGGTGCTAGGAGTTCTAAGATGGAACAAATATACCCTTAGGAACTTTGAAGGCGGGGTCGACCTCCCGTGCACAAACTGGTCGAGAGCTAATACCGCTCTTCTTATAAGGCTATGGCAAGCCAAAACTAGTTGTCGTATTTAAAGTATTTTGTGTGTCTCGCTTGATGGACTAAACGCCCAAGCCAAGCTAGGCGTGGTACGATTCAATACGAGAAAGCTAATCGCCGTATTGTTCTCTGGAATGACTATTGAACGAGGGCTGGCCTGTTGTGAACGACACGCTAGGCATTGCACGGGCTATTCCGCGGCCAAGGAACTGTCGGCCCGTGATAGATGGTATTAGAGCCTTCGGCAAGTGAGTGAGTGGAAGAAAACCTATGGTCTACCGGGTCCTACGAGGGCAGAGAGTGAATCGTCGGGGCCAAAAAATGCTCGAACAAAGTGTGGCTCTCCACTAGCTTCTAGGTTAACAATGGGGGCATAGAAAAGAACTGATTCCTCACTGAATAGGAAAAATGTTCCTTGATTGATTTAGCGAATCTCAAGATGGGTATGTTACCACCTTATCAACAAGGAGAAAAACCTCTATTGGTCTGCCGAGATCATGAGAATTCCGAAGTAGGTGAAGAATGATGCTGTCATAATTGGTGCAGTTGGCGAAAAATGCCACACTTGTCAAGGAAAGCACAAGTGACCAAGGGTGCTGAACGGCTCTGACCGAGAAAAGCTACCAATGGAGACAAATTGTTTTGTTGGGCGAGCATCCACCACTCATGTAAGTCCCGAAAAAGAAACGGCATTGATGGTGAGAATTGACACAGGGAAGCAACAAAACAGCCCACAACGAGGGCATTGTGGAACTAAGTGAGGGAGAATGTCACAGACCGTGATTCTCTTGTACTCATGTACCCCTATAAGTGGTGCTTAGGGTTATCGGGTGAAGAGTGAGGATGCATAAGGGATGAAATGTAACCACATCGTGGGAGTGGTATCAGGACAGTTGGTGCTAGGAGTTTTAGGATGGAACAAATATACCCTTAGGAGCTTTGAAGGCGGGGTTAGCCTCCCATGTACAAACTGGTCAAAAGCTAATGCCGCTCTCCTAATGAGGCCATGGCAGGCAGAAACCGGTTGTCATACCTAAGTATTTTGTGTGTCTCACTCGATAGACTAAATGCCAGAGCCAAACCGGGCGTGGTACGATTTGATACGAGGAAGCTAATTAACGTATTGTTCTCTGGAACAACTATTGAACGAGGGCTGGCCTGGTGTGAACGACGCGCCAGGACGGCCATTACGCAGCCAAGGAACTGTCGGTCCGTGACACATGCATGACGGGGTACACAGCCACCGACCTGCCCGCACCAACCACCATACACATACACACCAACAGATAGAGAAAGATTGTTTCCACAGAAGCACTAACCTCCTCTGCAGCTGATTTCGGGGAGAGAGATAGGCTCAAGGGCAGAGGTGACATAGCAGGAGCATGTGCACATGGTATCTGAAACTCCTTTACCACTAAATGACTTATGAGTGCCTCAACTCCCGCTATATCATCTATTCCCTAAACAGAGGAGTCAATTGATGAGGAGAAGTATTTTGTTAAGCGTCCGCAAAGCTAAGAAGGGCATCATTTCATACACAAATAATCTATAAATGAAGTTGGCTTTCTCATAGAACTCTAATTGGCGAGTACTTATTATTAAACAGGGAATGAGGAATCCAAATCAAATGATATGCATACCATTCCTTGTCGATAATCATCCGTATCATCCAAATCATCATCCGGGAAGCGTCCCACAACGGCAACAGCATTTACCTTTGCTCTGCTAACTAAAGTTTGTACAGCTCTCAATAGTGCACCAGGATGCTTGATCCTCCCAGTAGAATGGCCATTCTCAGGATCGATCCACTTCTCCAACTGAAAGTACAATTTATGAAGAGGAATTCAAGCCTTAAATTCATGAGAACTTGTTCTCATTAATAAAAGGTTTATAATGCTTCAAACCATAAAATGAAGCAACATGAAAGCAATTTAAGGAGACCGGGCAAGAAACACTCTGCAGTAAAGTGACACAAATTAATGTTAAAGTATAGCAAGCTGTCAAACCAAAATATAATTACTGATCAATGAGAGCAAATGTACCATTGACACACATTCATAAAACAATGGATTTTGTTAAAAACTGCTCTTAGAGCATTGACAAAGCTGCATTTAATGCGCATTCGAAATGTAAAAAAAATGTAAGGTTTGCATGTTCCGATGTCTTGTGATGTGTGAAGTCACTAAACTTTTCTCTATCTTTCATATTATCTATAAAAAAATGTCTTAAAAATATAAATTCACTATACATAATAAGCTGAATGAGTGCCCTAAGAACAAGACTCTTTAAGAGGAGGGGAGAGGGGGGAGTGAACAATCTTTTGGCACCACAATTTCAGAGAAAGTATAGTGTCGGACCTCTAGTGGGGTATCTGTTACAATATATTCCAGAACAGGCAAACCAAGGGAAGCTCTTGTTGCATCAGTGACTTGTAAATGACGAACTCGAAGCTCTTCTTCTATTGCAGCATCAAGAACAAGACCAACCTTCAGTGTGTCACAAGTCCCACGCATTCAATTCATGAAGTACACAGAAGATGTTTGATGTTCTAAAGATAAATGAAGTGCACAGTAGAACCTTATTCTGGTGAACAGGCTGCAGTGCCCATAAGCCTTCTGCAAACCGATCAAGAGCATGGCCTTCGACATATAAGACGTTTGGCATTGGCCAGTAGAGCATTGCTGCATTAAGAACCTGTTGAACAACGACATGTTAAATTATGCATTGGCATGTATGATCATTGCAGAGTCAAAAAAGAAACATGCAACCAACAAATATATTCAGAATTGTTCTACCCATGAACTGTTCCACCATATTGTTCATCTGTAATTATATTCATTTATCTGACAATAACCAGTGGATCCAGAATTGCAGTTCAAGGATTTGCCGGGACATCAAGTAGAGGAGACACATGAGCACAAATTTTACATTTCATTCATTTTTTCTTTAGATTTCCATGCTTATCTTTCTATTGTGCCCAGACTCATATTCATACTTGGCAAGAGTTGGTTCCAGACAACAGGTGCTACTACCATACTCTAGGAGTTTATCGTTGATTCAGCTGCACCTGAACATACAAAACAGTCAATCCACTTAAACCCATTTGTTGATTTACATTACGGTTGTGATAAGGCAACAAGATCTCACAGTAGCTCCACGTTGCAAAGATGGCACTTTTGATCATAGTAGACTCGCTATCCTTTAAGGAGGGAAAAAAGGTGTCTCGTTGTCTTAGCAAAGATCACAATCTTCAGTTCAACTCCTTGTCCATTTCATGGGACCTTGAAAGCAGAGATAAAACAGATGCGTAACTTAAAGTCGCTTCTGCCAATTTCATGAGTTTCCCATTGATTACCACCAGAACACAACCAGCCACACAAGAATTTCAACCTGGCAATTCTGCAGCCTTCTCCTTAATCAAAATGTTCTTGAGCGATCCACATTCTTGCAACAGAGAAGTGAACTAAAAGCCAAGAACAGAGCTACCATGAATGCCGAGCATCACCATGCGCACCCACGAGCCGTTCACACACCCCCATCAAACGATACATGGCAACTATACCCTCGAGGAGAAACATAAAAACGGAGAAGAAATCAAAGAGCCGTACATTGGGGTGAGAGATGAGGCAATCGACGACCGAAGAGAGAGCGCGGGCAACCGGCAGGGCATCGCCGGCATATCCTCCGATGGACGCACCGACCCCCGTGGGCACTATCATCACGCTCGTGTAATCCCTCTTCCACTGCACCGTAGCGGCACTTCCCGTTAATCAATTTGCGGCACCGAACCGCCACCATCAAGAAAAATCGCAACAACAAGAACACCAAATCTTAGCCCATCTTAACTGATGGACGGTATGAAGCCATGCAGAACTTGCGCGGCTTCGTCGGAGATGGCCCGCCGTTGGGCGGGAAACTGCCGGCGCCGCCTCTTGAAGGAAATGGCCGGCCGACCAGCGCCGCCATTTCTCGCGCAGCTCGAACCTGCTCCTCCCAAACCTTCGAACAGAAAACCAAAAAGACATTAACCCCAGATAAATGTGAGTAATGCGAGAAAATTTCTTACAATCAGTAAAGTATGGCCCAAATAGTTCTCGAACTTTAGCTCAACATGCAATATAATTTTATGAAATTTTAATTTATTCAATATAATCTCGAAACTTTAAATCAATGTATAATACGGTCCCTAAACTTTTACTAGGGACCACATTGAACAAATTAAAAATCCAGAGATTATATTGCACATTAGTTTAAAGTTTTGGGACTATATTGAATAAATTAAAAGTTCGGGGATCACATTACACATTAGGCCAAAGTACATGAATTATTTGTGTCATTATCCATATTGAATCAAAAGAACCTAAAACCCTCAATTTATTTTGTGGAAGATAAATAATTTAGAAAATATTTTCGTAAAAATAATTATTTATATCGTGTGAAATTATTAGTTAATTGAAAATGTTTTTATTATGGACATATTTTCGTGAGCAACGAAAATGTTTTTTGTTCGTTTATTATTGTAAAAGATGAAAGCAAGTCATTTTAAATCACTTGCTTTTCGCGAAACAAATGCATCGTGAGTTTACTCTTTTGTTTGATCAAGTATCTCAACTTTTCATATTTCTATCGATGTTGCCCTGCTGAATAAATTATTGTGTTGCGTGATTATGCCGATGCGGCTTGGTTACCCCATAAGAGTTAAGTGCAAATAGAGACGCGGCTCGCTTACTTGCCGCAACTATAATAACTAAGTATATTCTAAAAGAATAATTGTAATTTTAGTAATTTGATTAGTTGAATTCGAGTTTAAGCCCATTATATCTCAATACCGACTAAAGTGGGATTTTGCTATTTAGTCCTAACGAATTGTTGAATTGCTGTCGGAGTTCTTTTGGTCAGAGTAATCTTGAGAGGGTGTTGTGTTCTCTAATCCAGTCCATGTCGCTGCCTTGTTAGCGAAAGAGCAACATGTGATTTTGAAGGGGAAAGAACAAAAAAAAGTCCAAAGTTTTTTTCGCTTATACTAATTCAGTCATAAACTTTTCAATTGTCCCGATTGAATCATAAATCTTTTCACGATTTATCAATATAGTCCATCAGATCAATTTTTCTCTGATTTTGAATATCCTTCGGTAAATATTTCAGATTTTTCATGTGTTTACATAGTCTTATGTTTTCTTTTCTCATCCCTCTTTGAATAGTGAAATTGGAATTATGTTTGTTTACGTGTCGATAATGGTTCATTCGTATGAAAGTCATTGGGAGAAATTGGAAACATCTGGCCCATGAAGTATATGACAATGCTTTGTATTGTTAAGTGATATTTTCAGTGCTAACTTGAATTGTACGTACAATCGCAAAGTCAATACTATCTTCATTCTTCTTTAACTATAAGAAGTTTGTTCGTCACTTGCTCCTTCCTTGCCTTGACATGCGACGGAATATCTTACGGGAGGCTGAGTTGAAATCTCATTCGATCTTACGATTCTTGTGGCCTTCCGGCCCGACTTCTTGATCTTAAGAATGATCTTAAGAAAGAGCGGTTGCCCTTCTTCAACCCGAGGGATGCATGAAAGGCGACCCCACAGTCCGCCGACAAAAACATCACCCTAAAGATGAAACAGCTCATGGCTGCCATCAAGAACGAATCAAATCAGATGGCTCCGTATCTCAATCTTTATGACTTGCTCCGTTTCACATGTATCACCTCTCTTTTGTCTTCATTATTCCAACATCCACGACCCTAAAACACAAACGCACAAATAGCCAACATCTCTGGCATCAATTTCCGGCACTACTCTATTTTTTTACTTGGAGATGATCCACGCACATGCTCGCCATCGATGGACGTCGCCCAAAAAGATTGATCCTGCATTTTGCAACAGAAGACATGCCAGTCAATTTCTCCTCCGGAAAACTGCAAGAAGGAAAAGATGAAGTGGGCCTCGTTTTGGGGTTTCTAGCTGAAGTGCTGACCTTGTTTTGGGGCCTCTCCGGCGCAACATGCAGTGGGCCTTCCTCTTCACTTGGTGAACTTCAGAGGCCTCATCATTACGTTGTCCTCGTGATCCAAGATCTGCCCATTTCATGCACTTCTCTTCATACCATAGCATGGCCCAAAACAAAAAGGCACTATTCTAGTTCCTCATTCCAGCATTCACGGTACCGAAAGGATTTCTTTTCGCGAAAAATAAGTGATGATTTGAAAAACTATGCTCGTAAAGACGATCGCTCGCATTGCTTACAAAAGATGAATGCATCATTCGCGAAAACATTTAGAAATAGATTGTTGATATTGATAATAAAAATACTTTTAATCAACTAACTATTTCAAGCGATACAAAATATATTTTTGGCAAAAAGGAAATTTAAATCATTTGTTTTTCTCCAAATAAACGGAGTTTAATAATTTATTCAATTTTTTTAAGAATTGGACAGGACAGAATCAGTCTGAGCTCGTTATCATGTGAACCACAGCCCGTGTCTATCCAGAACGTACTTTTTTCCTGATCCCCACTCGTCGTGTCAGGCTCGCAATTGGGTGACCCAGAGACCTCAACTCTGTCACTGGAGACTGCCCCGATCCAACCCGCATTTCAATCATATTTCCCCCAAACAATTTTCACCCTCCACTTTTTATTCCTCCTTCCTTAATAAATTGAATATTATATGCATACACACACTAATCAATGACGAAGATGTATTTCTATTAAGCCGACGGTCGCATGAAGCAGACATATCGCATTCGGAGCAGGGCTTACAGAACTCGACACACCGATTCTGGAACGACCCACCTCTACTGTCTTTGTCGATGCCGAATTTCATCCCCTTTTTCGCTTTTGTGAAAGAAATCGTTGGACTTAAGTGATTCAGTTCTTGACGGGGGAAAATCGTCCAAAAAGTTTTAAACATATTAAATTTTTATCACTTCAGTCATAATCTTTTAATTGTGCCATTTAAATCTTAACCATTTTCATGCTTTGCCAATTAAGTTCATTTGATCAATTTTGATCGAAAATCCTAACGTGGACACTAATTTTCCTACGTGGCGAGATTGATATTGACGGGAACTATTTTTATTAATATTTTTTTTCGAATTTTTTTAACTATATTTTCTTTTCTTTTCTTCTGTACTTTTTTCTTACTGTGCCCTCGTCCGCCACTGGGCGAGGAGAGTACAGTTCAATCGACAAGACGAAAAAAGATTTAGAATTGAATCGGGCGCAATCTTCGCCGTTTGTGAAGGCAATCGTTAGAGTGAAAGTTATGTAGTCCTTGGG
Source organism: Syzygium aromaticum (assembly GCA_024500025.1). Lineage (NCBI taxonomy): Eukaryota > Viridiplantae > Streptophyta > Magnoliopsida > Myrtales > Myrtaceae > Syzygium > Syzygium aromaticum. The sequence goes on from CM044891.1 coordinate 24,154,134, forward strand.
GCGTGTAAATGTCGAAAATTCTAAATCAGGATAATTTTGGAAATATACGAGAAAAGAAGAAACAAATGACGACAAAAAGACACGAAGGGGATGCTACGCAGATGTACTTACGTGGCAATGGTAGACGTAGCCGGGCTCCGCCGTGGTGTCGAACGGGTACGGCGCGTTCGAGTGGATGTAGGAAAACCGAACCAGTACCGTCGTCACGTACCCCGGGGTCATCTTGTACACGTTCTTCCACCCCTTCTCGTGGGGGCGCACGCCCACCTTCCGGCCGCGCGCGTGCTCGGCCACGTGGCACCTCTCCGCGTCGTTCGATTTCATCATGCAGCCCTTGAACTCCTCCAGGTCGAGGAGCTCCGTCTGGTCCAGCACCCGGAGCAGCCCCAGGTGGATGTGCAGCGGGTGGTTGTCCTCCGTGAGGTTGATCACGTGCCACACCTCCGTCGACCCCTCCGCCGGCGTCTCCGTGGCCGGATCGTCGAACGGCTTGCCGTTCAGGTAGAGGTGCGTCGGCTCGTCGGCGTCGCTCGTGTACTCGTACATCGCAATGTACCGCGTCCGCGAAGCCGCCGATGGGTCCGCCGCCGGGTACTCGATGAGCTTCTCCGGTATCCTCGTCGGGTCGACCTCCGGGTCTTTCTTGATGATGAACTTCATGACCTTGCTGTTGGCCTCGTTGACCGGATCCCCCGACGGGTACGGGTACGCCGCGTCGTTGGCCAGGACGGCGTGGTCGGACTTCGACTTGGAGAAGTCGACCACCACGTCGACGATCTCGGACGGGGCCACGAGGGTCTCGTTGGCCGCGACGGGCTCATCGAGGTACGCCGAGTCGGCCGCCACGTGAACGATCTCCAGCCCGTTGGTGAAGAAGAATCTGAAGAACCTCGCGTTGCTGGCGTTGATGATGCGGAACCGGTACTTACGGCGCCGCACCACCATGTAAGGCCACGCCTTGCCGTTCACTATGATCGCGTCGCCGAAGTACTCCGGCTGCCACTGAGGGTGTATGGAGGGATTGTTTCCGGTGGAGTTCATGTATATGGAGCCGTCCACGCGGAAGCTCCGGTCGAACACCACCAGCGGGCGGTCGAACTCGTCGCAGGCCGGGAGCCCGAGCGGCGACTCCACCGCCGGGTGGCGGGTGATGTAGGCCCCGATCAAGCCGGCCAATAGGTTGACCCGGGTCAACCCCATGGCGTGATCGTGATACCACGTGTTCCCGGGATGCTGCTTGTTGGGGTAGTGATATTTCTCCTTGGTCCACATGGGCCCCCGCTCTCGGAACCCGGCGGTGAACCACGCGTGCGAGTGCCCGTCGCTCTCGGGCTCGTCGATCCCGCCGTGGAGGTGAACCACGGTGGGAATGCCCCTCCGGGTGCGCGGCACCGCGGTCGGGATGGTCGGGTCCCACGGGAGGATGTGCTTCGGGGGGAGGTAGTTCCGCCACGTCACGTAAGTGTCGACGCCGTGGAGGGCCTCGATGGTGGGGCCGGGAACCGTGGCGGTGGCCGGGGATGTGCCGAAGGCGAACACCGGGGTCGGAGGGACATCCCTATGGAATTTCTGAGAAAAGCAAAAAGCAAACACTTCATATAACAAAACGACTGTGACCAAAAAAAAAAATTCAAAAAAAACGACGGATAACATAATTTTAGGATGAGGACGCGACGGCATAAATTATTGTCCTTCATATCAACGGTGTTCTTCACGAATTAATTCACCGAAAAAGCTGCCAACCCATTAATTATCCAAGTTAGATTAAACTTTATTGAAGCCCAATTGTATATAGCAATAAAAAATTCCAGTTGCCAGGAAAGTAATGGCTAGAAGAGTGGTGGTGGGTGGAGATGTCTACAAAAAGGTGGGACAAACCCTACGATTGAATTAAATGTCAGAAGTCAGAAAGATTGATTATCGTCTTGACTAAAAACGCGACTAGTGTTAATGACGAATCAAACCAGAACCGGTAGCTATAGATTGACTAATCGCAGTTCCTTTGGAAGTGCGCTTCCTTCTATATAATTCGGCGAATCTTGTCACTTTAAATAACTAAGATTGGTGCACGATCAATTCCCCCCTCTCCCAACATAATGTAAAATGGGTTGAGTGGATTCATGATTATGATCTGCGATTTTTAATTTAAAGATATGCCCTATCTTATCTTAACTGGAATAGAATGTTTCACCAGCCACTGGCCAGAAGCGAATTGAAATTCATATATGTGAAGAGCCATAGTAAAATGAAAAATCTTTATTTGCTGACCCCCACAAAGATAAAAAATATTTTTTTAAAAAAAATGTCACATGCGGTGCACTGAACAAGCCTTGGCCTGGTCTAGATTTGTGCTGGCAAATACGAGGTTGAGCTCACAGAACAAAAATCACAGGCCATAGCTCGAGAATTCAGACATCTGATTGCGTGGGGGTGTGATGAAAGTGTCAGGATCAACATGCTGCCAAAGTTAGCAAAATATATAAAAATGGCGTGTCTTAGTTTCTTTTCCTTGTTTACAGCGAAAATGGAAATTTCTTGCAGGTTGACCCAAATGAACTCGAATCCATCGAAAGAAAGTGTAAAAAAATATGTGAATGGAATGAACTGCATCATAGGTTCCTAATGGAGAAAGACAAGATTGCTCTATGCCGGGCAAATCCGCGACTCTATGCATCATGGGATGCCAACATAGAATTGTGATGAATCAGAGGGAACTCAAGAAGAATATATAATCTAACACCCAAGAGAGAGAGAGGGAGTTGCAGAGAGACAGAGATGCAGGGAAGAAGATGGAAGTAAAAGAGTGTCTTTCTTTCTTACCCAGCGTGTCTCGTACATGCCAATATTCAGGGATTTGGGCCTAGGAACACCACCCACGACGTCGAAACCTTGGACCTTGGGCATGTCCGGAAGCTTGTCCACGAACATCTCCAGCTTCGATGGGTTTATGAGCCTGTCCTCCGCCCAAACACTGCTCATCATGATGAGCAGCACAAGAAGCACTGTCCTCTTCCCTGGATCGACCATTTTGAGCATCATGCAAACGCACCCAACTCAGCCCTCTCACAGAGAGAGAGAGAGAGAGAGAGAGGAAAAAGTGGTGAGAAAAGTTGGTAATCTTTAGCTTTTATGGCGGAGATCAGCTTCTTATGATGGTGAAAATGGAAGTAGTGCTTCTCATTTTTGGCTCTCTTTTGTTATGGCGTGGTGGTGGGCTTGGATGTCTCCGCAAGAGAACATGAGGACATGCTCAAGAACTAGTGTGCGCGTTGATCCTCCTCTTCTTTAAATATTACATGTGCAGCCCTTGCACTTGTCTTTCCTTTTCTTCCTTTGTCTGAGTGTTGCTGTAATGTTCTGTTTGTTGGTTGTCTGCTAATCGGAGAGTTAGATGATTGGGACGACGGAGTCGGGAATCAGATCGAGGGGACCGGAAGTGGTATCGCATGTGGCTCTAAACTTTATCAATTTTCGTTAGCAATGACTTTGTTTGGTCGATTCGCGCATTGAACAAGACTTTTTGAACAAATAGATATGTTGACTGATATCGTAAAGAAACATTAGTATGAACAATCAAAGAGGGACGTCATACTTCGAACTTTTCAACGGACTTCAGCTCGGTTTTGAAGTAATAAGCCCATTGACGCTCTATTAAAATTTAGGTTTCTAGTTGGTTTGCGTTTGGAGATATCCATGATTGACTTAACGAGCTTTACTGGGTCCAATTTTTAATACTTGATAAGTATGTGCATATGCTAGTGCAATCATTTCCTTTTCCTTTATATGCGAAGGAGTGAAAAGTGGGTAGGTGAGACTCAAACCATAATATACAACTAGGAAAAAGTGATGACTGGCAAAGGACAAAGAGAACCATGATTGAGTTGGGCTTAATGACCGAGGATGGATAAATATGTGCAAATTGCGTGCATGGAGCAAATTCGACCTAGCCATCAAAATTATACATAGACGGTATTGTTTTCGAAACACCGTTTAAGTTTAGATTTATGTATGGTACATTGACAACGTAATATACCTTTTTATACAAACGGTCATGAAATGGAAATCCCTATCTACAAAAAATATGAATGCAAATGCCAAAATTACAGATTGTGTAAGTGTTAGCATTGAATCTTGCTTGTGCAATGATAATTTTACATCGTCAGTGTGCCAAACAAAAGTCTCGAAACTTGACTAGTTCATAAAACAAATGGAAAAGTTCGTTTAGAACATTCCTTGTCCTTCGCCTCCAAGTTGATTAGGAAACTGGCGGACGGGATTGGTTTGGGGAATGAACTGATCATGAGCTTGCCCCCCAGCAAAAGTATATTTAGAAAGCGTTTTTCTCCGTAATTTTCATATCGCTTTCTTTATTGAAGACAACTAAAGCACCGAAGACAGTTATTCAAACTCAGGCCAATTCTCGTCACAAGTCAAAGTTAGTCTTGCCATCGAGATAACTAGCGAACTTAACATCTTAGTAGTTAGAGGAAAGAAAAACTATTCTACGTCTCCCCCCTCTCTCTCTCTTAAATTTTTACTTTATCTCTTTTCGAAGCATGAGAATCCAACGTCACACTTGAAATTAAACACCACAAACCTACCCAATTCCCTTATTGCTAGGCTGCGTGCCCAATGGGTGATCATCATAAAAGTTATCTACGCTACTTATAGGATAATTGTTTGGGAAGCCATACTAAAAAAAGGCGAGAGTCCTATATTCTAATTGAGTCTCTCTTTCCTAAACGCGTAAAATTTGTCGAGAAGGGGAGAAGACCACCTTGCGAGGTTAAATACTACTTAGTCAACGATAGTGACCGTGAGGGAAAGGGTAAAAGAACGCGCGACTATCACTCGACATTTGGACCACAGAGATGGGTAGATAAGCGTTAAGCAATAGTGCGAAACAAACGGTAAAGTACGAGCTTGACTTAAGATTTGTGAGCGATACATTACAATATCACATAAAATACTTTGTCGTGTTTCATGATTTGCTCCTCCACAAACAAACAGAAAGAAAAGGAAAGAACAAGAATTGCCGGAAACATAATAAACGAAAGTAGGTGAAACCAAAGGCCAGTACAATTAGTGTTCTTTTCCTTCTCGACGAGGACAAAATAAATTGTAGTTTTTTTTTATTGTTCAAACCCCATTTCCAACGCAAATCCTCCCTTGACTTGTTCGCAATTGCAGAAATCAATATGTTGAGAAATCTTTGGTTTTTAGTTGTAGCCCTCCAATTGTCATTACTTAAGAGAGTTTCTGGACTTATCAGGTAAACATAACTCTTAGCTACGAGCTGGGTCCATATCATCTAGTGAGCATAGAGCAATCTCAATGTTCATCAATCTTGGACAACGTGATTGATGCCGAGGCTTGCAATAGGTTTATAAATCATTTAAATTGGACCCTTTTGAAACTAAGGCACTGAACTCTGTGAGCAGCTAATTTCAAATTATATGCCTTGGGACATGATAAGATGGAACTTCGAAAATATGTGGTTCTTATGTTACTGATCAGAGATAAAAAACCATTTTTGCTTTCTGGAGTTCATGCGTTGAAAAGTCATGTCAGGATGAGGACTTGCCCTTGCATTGTTTCGTTGCGTGGGGCCATCCTCCCGAGCGTTGCTCCGTAAACGCCAAACCTAAGGGCATGCTCGACTTTTACTTCATGTCCTAGGCTCCACAGGGGTGGACATATTGCCTGACAACATGTGAGTGGTGGTGGTGTGGTGACCTGGGAACGCAACCGGATGCAGGTGACAGATCATGAAAAAGAAAATGTTTAAGTCTTTCTAAAAGCGATGCGTGTTAAAAAGCATAAACGCATGGAAGAACCCGACTGATCCTAAGATGGGTACTGAGCGTACGTACCTGTCCATAGAAGCATGCAGTTTAAATAAATTGAATCATAAAACTCGGACGACTAACAAAGGTTAAGAAATGTGATATATGAGTATTGCTAGCATTGCTTATCCAATAATTTAAATTTTTGGGAAGAACTGCTTGTCTAATAATGAAAATTCCAATCGAGATATTTCTCGATTTCAATAGGTGATACCGGAGTGGCCACGCACGTGATAAGAAATCTTGTGGAAGTGGACCATAACTTTAGTCTGAAAAGATTCCCGGTTGTTGTTTTCTTTTTTCTCCCCAGAGTCCTCAAATTCTTTCGTGTGGTACTTAGCAGATGCTTCCTGTCTGATCTCTTCCACAGGATGCCGAGAATGCAGAGACAAAAGTCTTCCAAATGATAACAATGATTTTTATAAAAAAAAAATCAAATCATCGAAGAGACAATCCTTTCTCCCTACAGAAGTGGGCCATCGATCAAAACATTTAAATGTGAACGAAGATTTTTTCCCCGAAAGCAGAGAGAAAAGATTGCTGTCAAATGATCCCCACCATCTCGAGAGTAAAGTCATGGGAATGGGGTCCTCCTCTCCACTACTTCCTGCCTCTTTTCTTGGTTGGACGAGAAAAGCTTTCCCCTTCGCTTAGATAGAAAACTAGGCTTAAATTTTTCTGATAAGACATGTACACAGAGAATTTCAAGGAAATAAATCTAAAGGCACGTCAGGCGGCCACAGAGGCCGCCGGCCCCCGGCCTCGGTTCGTCTCTTTCGCCCGTATCTTCTATAATCCGGAGTACAATACATTAGAAAACCGTGTATGTACCCACCCTCTTCTAAACTATCACTTATCTTGTTGCAATTGAATATAGACAGAGTATATAACTTTATTGTACTTTAATCCAAACTCATCTACAACCACCAGATGTAGCAGTAGACGGAGGGCCCGTTTGGTTCGACTTTGGGAGAATGCAATTACCTTTTGGCTAAAGGGATTTTCCGAAATACAAGTAGTGTTTAGTAAGTATTTTTTTAAAATCAATTTAGACTAAAGAAATTTTGTTAATTTTTTTTTAAAAAAAAAAGCTCCTGCGGAGCTAAACCACTGGTCACCACTGCTAGCCAGATCTTGTCGCTGGCCAATTGCTGACGGCCAAATTTGGTCGCTAGCCACCGCCGCCTGGGGTCACGCGACCCCGACAACTGTTGCCTAGGGTCGCCAGACCTTGGGCGGTTGCTGGGGTTGCATGACACCCCAGGCGATGGTCGCCGGAGTCGGGCTAGCCTTCAAGCGGCAGTCGCCGACAGCTGAACCTCAGTTTGGAGAAGATGGACAGTGGCGATGAACAGTGCAAATTGCATTTCGAAAATGCAACTTTTCAAAGCACCTCCACCCCTTGCATTGGTCAATAGCCCCTTAGAAAGCATTCCAAATGTAATTGTATCTTTTCAAAGTGAGTAAAAAAGTTGTCAAATATTATTTATATTTGGCTAAGAAATTTTAGAGTTCAAATGAGCATTTCAAATGCTAAACCAACCCAGCCGGAGTATACCGTCGGTTCAAAAAGCTGCTCTACTCATCCATTATCATCATTGGCCACTTGGTTTTGTTTTCGTTGCAGTGCTTCTCGGGACTGTAACTCATGATGGTGAATGTCCACCGCACTTCCACCTCTTCAGGTGAAATGATGAGGGCGAGAGAGCTTTCTGAGTTAGAAGATGAAATATTATTCTGTTCATGTGCTTCGTTGGCAGAAAGGGCCCGAAGTGGCTCATTAAGATTGCTCTCTGTGGGTCTAGCCGTGGAAAGCTCTTGGCGATGCGGATAACGAATTAGTGCCATTCTTGATGAGACCATAATGTATCGTATGTCTGTTGGGTCAAGAAAAGATGGTCACTAATGATGAAGAATCTTGGGCTAATTGTGAGAAGATTATGGCAAGAAAAATGAGGCAAGTGATGATCTTCTACTGTAATTTGTGGTGTATACTGTTCGTGCTGCATGTTTGATAATTCAACTAAGTGCTGAAAATTAAAAACTCCGCACTTAAGGAGATTAAACTTTTTGATAGCCTTACTTAGAATGGACTTGAAGGACTCCATTAAGTCAAAAGTTCACTCATGACCGATTGATAACTCAATTAAGTGATGAAATTTCAAAATTTCTAATACAGGTTAGCACTCTTTCTCCCGTCAAAGCTGCATTTCGAAGGTCGTCTCACTTGGCTTTAAGGTAATGTTGTCTTAAACCAAGAATTACCAAACACGCTAGTTTTAGCACTTCACAGCACGGCCACGTCGCAAATCAAGCTTCAGTAAAGTCACAATCATACCAACCAGATAATAATTAAAGCATTCATTTAATTTGGTAAGGAAGGGAGGGGGCACTTAATTTATTCAATCGAAAAGGGAAAAGTGTTAGAAAAGTCCTAAACTTATTATATTGATGCTAATTTAATCTCAAACATTTTTTTTGTGTCAATTCAGTCTTTCTGACTAATTTTGGCTGGATATTGCTGACTTGGATAGCAGACGACCTACGTGGCACTGCCGACAATGACGTCAACAACTTTTAATGACAACTGGCCAGAGGGAAGAAGAAAGGAAAAGCAAAAATAAAAAAGAAAAAAGAAAGGAAACTAAAAAAAATTCAAAAAATATTATTAAAAGTTGTTTGGCAACCGGCTAGAGAGAAGAAGAAAGGAAAAGTAAAAAAAAAAAAAAATTGAAAAATATTATTAAAAAAATTTTGGCGACCGGTTGGAGGGAAGAAGAAAGGAAAAACAAAAAAAATAGAAAAGAAACTTTTTTAAAAAATAAATAAAAATTTTTAAAAATATTAAAATATTATTAAAAGTTATTCGGCAGCCGGCTAGAGGGAAGAAGAAAGGAAAAGTTAAAAAAATAAAAATAAAGAAAAATAAAAAAATAAAAAAATTGAAAAATATTATTAAATTTTGTTCGACGACTAGCTGGAGGGAAGAAGAAAGGAAAAGCAAAAAAATAGAAAAGAAATTTTTTTAAAAAAATAAATAAATAATTGGAAAAATGTGAAAATATTATTAAAAGTTGTCCGGTTATTGGCTAGAGGGAAGAAGAAAGGAAAAGCAAAAAAAGGAAAAAGAAGGAAAAGAAAAAAATTAAAAAATATATAAAAAAAATTAAAATATTATTAAAAGCTGTCCATATCATTATCAAAGATGCCACGTAGGCCGGCTAGTGTCTAAGTCAGTAATATCCGGCCAAAATCAGCAGAAAGGATTTAATTGGCACAAAGATAAAAGGTTTAGGACTGAATTGATGTAAAAAAAATGTTTATAACTAAATTGGTACAAATACAATAAATTTAGAATTTTTCTGACACTTTTCCTGAAAATAATCGATTACAATTGCAATATTACAAAATATTTTGGTAAAACTTACAAGTAATGATCATTGTTCTATGTTTGGTAAGAAATTAATCATATTCAGCTATCGAGAATCAATTAACATCAAATACCTTTTTAATTATATCGTCAGCATTCATTCAATACTTATATATTCAGCACTTATTTTTCAATTTTATACCCTAACTTGTGATTAATAATTAATGAACTTAATCGACCAAAACATGAAATGTGGCAGTGAAGATGGGCCTAACTCTTTGGTCTAGACCTGCTCAAATAGGCGAGCCAGTCCAAAAGGTTATATAGTCCAATGGGCCAAATAAATTGTTAATAATTCCTAAGAAGCTAGCTCAGCTCAATAAATTTTTTTTTGTCTGAGCTGAAAAAACAAAACCACGTCATTTCATCCCCAGTAAAAATCAATAATCATCCAAATGTATAATGCTTATCCAATCAATGTAAAAATCCCCTAATTACTACTCGATCATGAATTTATGTGACCAAATCGTTTTCCTTATTTCTTTTCTAGCTCTCAAGCATTTATGTTACTTAATCGTTTTCCTTATTTCTTTTCTAGCTCTCAAGCCTTCCCAAATCGGAACTCCAATTAAATAAGCTAGAATCACTCAACCACCCTTAAGGATAAATACCCATGTAATTAATCAATTGACTAGTTACGTCATAAGGCGACTTTTACACCTGTTAAATCGGGGCAATAATGTGACACATGTCACATATAAGCTACGTGGCAGTGCACGGATTCTAATTGATACGCCATTCGAAAAAAGATTGCTAAAATTGCCATCCAATCCATTTAACTTAATCCTCTCTTCCATGCACGGTGATTAAAGAATGCTTGATTGATATGGGGCTAGAAACATAATCACCGTTAATCAAATCAAGTACATCTATACATCATGGACAGATGAGGATGGTGCTGCCATTTCTGGAAAACCCTCGGGCTTCCACGTTTTTCCCAACTTTGGTATTGATTAGCCATAAGCACACAATCATGCCATTTCTATAAAAAAAATTCATTTGCCCTAAACATTTCATTCGTTTGGAAGATTGCCTTTTGGTGATCAGTTGAAAAGACATGTCGAATTTATTATCGATTATTTATTTCGAAAAGACATGTCGAATGAATACATTTTGACTACGTTTACAGCTTGTGAACAGATCGATCGCGATGATCATTATGCAGTCAACGTTTTAGATAAGTACGTTAATTTTAGTTGTTGATTAGGGGGAACTAATTAATTGTATGACTATATAATCCCAAGGGAGATATGTCTAGTCAATTTCTTCGTGTTCAAGGAGGACTGTCTTGCCTATAGCTTAGTAAATATATTAGATCTATGTTTAGATATCTCTAGTATCTCCATTAAAAAAATTATTTATGTTATAAACTTAGGGTGCGTTTGTTTCGCGGAAAATATATGATTTGAAAAATATATTTCTAAAAATAATCGCTTAGAAAAATGAATGAAAGAAAAATATTTTTCGTCGTCCACGATAATATCTAGACGTAAATTATTAATCACGTTTTATACACTGGCCGCTATCACTGCTTGTGCTCAGAAAAAGACCTATATATCTTTTATAATTCAGGATTTAGAGAAAAAAAGAGAGATTGATACTGATCTGTCCTTCAACGCTAGAAACCATGAAATGGTACCAAAAAACACAAAATTACATTAAGCTCCTAAAACCTAAACCGAAAAACTTCGTACTACAACAAGAAGTCACTCACAAGCCAAAGAACCCTTTTATACGTGGAAAAAAAAAAAAACTTAGCTGCACTAATCTTTCTCTTCTATTTTCTTTTGTCTCATATATTGTTCACATGATGGAACATGCATTAGGATTCTCGTCACTGAAGAGGGTGGTGAATTGCTCGTCGGGAGCATTAGGGCTTGGGAGGGCTTGGGGCACGTTCTTGACATAGCCGGAAGGCGCCTTCTTGTCGTAGGCCTGACGCGCGTATGGATATGCCACCAAGTTGTACGGCACATACGGCCACAGCTCCGCCTTCTTCCCCGTGCTCTTCACCTTGGTCAGTACTTTGCCCGCTTCAACGTGGCCGCTCACGCTCACCTTGCTTTGTTTCCTGTTCACTTCCACTGATTTCACACCTATGAACAAGGAAATCAGCTTAATTAATCAGTGAAACCTTAGGTTCGTTGTTCTTTTCGTGGCGCGGATGATATGTAAGGAAAGAGATGGAGGTGTTGCGAAGACATGGAAGTGGACTTGGATGTGATGTATAAAAGGACCTTGAATCTCATTAATGAGCAGCTAGATCCAATTGAGTATATTTACAAAGTTGTTTACCTAGCTATACGTGAATAGATTGGTAGTTGGTTAGTCGCAAAATGAAAAATAAAAAAATTAACCATATTAATGTCATGTATTATCATAAGTTTTGTTTATCGCGGATTTACAGAACTAATACTTTAACTTTGTCTGAGTGACCGTGGCCTCCAAATGGTATGAAATTTTGTCCAACATAAACCAACTATAACGCAACATCTCGATACGGTGGTGCGATATCTCTTAATTCGTTCATCGCGAGATATTACCTAAGACGAAGGTCGGGTTTGAGATACAAATCATAGGTGCGGCGTATAATTGGTGAATTCATGAATGAACCATATGAGATGCTGGCCCCATGATGATAAATGGTATACGTGAGGGGGGGTAGAGAGAGAACCTTTCATTGACGAAACGGCATTCCGGACTCTCCTTTCGCAGCCGTCGCAATCCATCTTCACCTTGATATCAACCGTCTGCAAATTTCACAACCCCAGCGGGGGCTACACAGTTAGAGAATGACACTGAAGTGATCTGAGGAAGAGAGGCCCGCGTTCAAGACCTTGAGCAGCATACTCGGGAAGTACCAAAATTTAAAAGATCGCCGAAAAGCAAAGCAAGGATAGGGGTGGTAAAAAGAAGGAAAGAAACCTGCATGGGCTTGCGTTTCTTCCGTGGCCTTGAGACATCGAAGTCCAAGATGTCAGAGAGACGATCCAGCACTCCCATCTTCTTCTTTGCTTTGTCTTATTTCTTGAGAGCAAAGAACTGATATACAAAACAAGCTTAGCTATAGCGAGAGAGAGAGAGAGAGAGAGAGACAGAGAGAGAACGCAATGGAAGGTCTGGAGTGAATTGGCTCTCTCTCTCTTTCTCTCACTCGCACACGTATATATAGGGGATGAACTGTGACGCAAGTTACGCGCAGAAAAATGGTAATAATGGAGACAACGTAGGATGAACTGTCGATTTAGCGAAAACAAAAAAGGTAGGATGAACTGTCTCTAAGTGTAATGTCGCCGTTCCCCGAAATATCATGCCACACAGGTGGGGGCTTCGGACTCGCCACGACGCACCGGTTTTCTTCGTGAGCCGAACAAAAACTACACTTAACGCTATAATAATTGAGATGTTTTGGGGTTTTCTGATTATAGTATATGGAATGATTGATGAGCACCTGGCTGTCAATCGAGCTGCTTGCTTTGCTCCCAAGGAATGTCATCGAATTGGAGTCGAGCCGATATAGTGCCTATCTCGAGGTCGACTCGACTGGCCTATTCGATGTTTAAAACTCGACTCGAGCTCGATCGTGTATTAAAATTTCCATTCGAGCTTGACTAGACGACAGTTAATTTATGAAGGATATAGAGCTTGTGCTTGCGCTCAATCTTGGAAAAGCTTGAATAAGGTGGATATATTGTGTAATTTTGAGGAAATCTACGTGTATTTTTTATCTAACGTGAAAAAAAATCGCAAAAAAATTAATTAGGCTCGTGAATCTCTCGAGCTGAGAATTGGCAAGTTCGAGCTCAGATCCACGAACCTCAACTAGACAAAGATACTTAAGTATTTTGTTGGGAAAATTACCAAAAAGTCCCGAACCTATTGTATAGCGGCTAATTAAATCTCAAACCTTTCAATTTGATCATTTTAGTCATAAATCTTTCAACAATTTGCCAATATAGTTCGTCCGATCAATTTTGAATGGAAATTGCTGACGTGGTCACCGGTCGTCCTACGTGGCATGGTCAGTGCTAATGTGGATAATTTTTGCAGTTTTTAATTTTTCTAAATTTTTTACCAAATTTTCTTTTCTTTTCTTTTCTTTCTAACTCTAGGCCAACAAGAATCACTAGCTGACCCTACTTGACCGTAGGCGAGGGCCACAAAGCCCTCACTGGCCTAGAGAAGGAAAAAAAGAAGAAAGAAAAGGAAAATAAAATAAAATAAAAATTTAAAACTGTCAACGTTAGCATCAGACGTATCATGTAGGACGGTCAATATCCATGTCAATAATTTCCGGTTAAAATTGGTCAGAAGGACTATATTGATAAATCATTAAAATGTTTAGAACTAAAGTAGCAAGATTAAAAGGTTTAGAACTGAATTGGTCACCGTACGATAGGTTTTAGACTTTTATGGTGATTTTCCCATATTTGGTTGAAACTCGAGCTACACTCACGATAAGAAGAGTTGAATAGTCATCGAGTTGAGATTAATGACTTGCAAGTAACTTGAATCAGTTTCACTCCTCAATCCGACGACGAGAGAGAGAGAGAGATGCAGAGATTTTTAAGTAGTCTTTCCTGTCATTGGATGAGAGACGTCGGCGGACTTAGGGAGGCTAGAAGTCACCTTAATTCTTGTTCCGCCATTGACGAGAGATCTTCAATGTGATGCGTGTAGTTAAATGTTCTTGAACGTGATGGACGATGGTGCAAGTGGGAAGGAGAGAGAGACAAAAGCCACAACAGCTCAACAGCGAGGTTTAAATATGGTCCCAGAGAGAAACGCATGAATCGCATCGTTCAGGATGCTATCTTTCCAATGGTTCCCCCACAAAAATTAATTCCATGCTCATGTTCGCAGATCATTCGAAATATATCAGCATCCGAATTGTGGACCACTGCAAACCCTTATAAAAGTTTACATGGTACCGGCTGAAAGCATGGTTTAACATCTATATATGGGTGTATATATTATCAATTGTCACAATAGAATCGCGGACAAATTTTGTCAAGCATGGTAGGTGCACCCAGTAATAATGATACCCTTGGTTTCTATGGATGTTGTCATGTTTCTTTCAAAATTTCGAAGGGACTCCCAAAGTTTCTAGTAATAATATTATCGAAAATAACCCGACGAAGGAGTTTCCCGGACAATGATTCGCGCCATAAACCCCTTCTGCCGGTTTTTCTATAAGGGTATCGATCCTTTGGATTTACGTCGAAAGTAGAAATAAGTTAATTCACCGTCTATCGTCGTGATCGATTCTCAAAGAAACAGTTATGGATATCGTAACTTATGAGGGTAAAAAACTGAATCATATAATATGAAGGGAATTAATTTCTTCTCTACTACTATCCATCTGATGTGACACGATCGAGACTAAGAGGATGACAACTCTGCAACAGTGACGGATACCCCGTGAATCGAATTGTAACCAAACAACGTTTATTTGAATAATGGCCACACATAAGTCAAAGGAGGAAAGAGTGCATCAACCTCCGAGCACGAGGCCATAGAACCTTGAAATTGGGAAACCAAAAGACAAGAAAAATCAATATTATATATCTAGTGTATCTATTATTTACTCTGCCAATAATGGAAGTGACGAGTGTCAATCACGTAATTAGATGGATTTTTCTTGCTTGTGGTGCGAATTCGCCGTGACCGCTCTCATCAATTGGACGTTGCCTCAGGAACGGTGACCATCAGAGAAGTCAATTTCATGATTAAATGCATGTTTTTGACTATGTTCTAACTTGAAAAGGGGTTCATTAAATTGGCCTTTTCGACACATGATTTGATCAATCATTGAAGGCCAAGGGGCCAGCCATACAGAGAGTTAGTTGGAGTTTGGGTGTACGTAACTTTGGATTAACAAAAAAATATTCAATTTCTATAATCCAGACCACTCATTTTCCACCAATTTCACAAGTAAATGTGTGAAAAATAGAGCCTCCTTCCAAGTATTATTAGCACGTGTCCGGCCTAAGGATTGTGTGATGAGATGCACTTGGTCAAGTTTTTGTTCCAATGATTTGAGGTAATTAATATATATATATATATACAAACACACATGAGATCGAGAAAAATTGACCCTTTGATACAACAAGTTTTTTCCCAATCCCACGTAATTTTTTTTTATATTTTCCGAAAAAAATGGCACTTTCGATCTGACATACCTAATGAGGTCACTTTGTGCCATGTCAACATATATGTGGTTTATGGCAAAAAAAAAAAAAAAAACATCTATGCAGTTCTCGTTTGTCTTTGAATTTAATATCCCAATCAATTAAGAGAAAATCTAAAAGAAATTTCATTTTCGATAGCACAAAGAAAATCTCTTTTAGCAAAGATCGAATATCGTGTACGATATATTAAAATTGCCTAATTAGCATAACTATTAATCATTTCATTTAATAGTGTATTATGCTATAATATTCTCAAGGTTATAATATCACAGTAACTGAAATTATTATTGATTATTTAATTTAATACTGTATATGATTATATGAAATTTTCTGAGAAAAAACTCTATTTGAAAAGTAGCAACTAACCTTACAAGTATAGTAATGGCAATTAGTATAATATTATTATTAGTATTCATAATATAATAATATTTTTAATCGAAATAATATAATAAATTGACAGTTAGATTAATATAAACAACATGTCATGGAAAGGGAAGTAAGTTCCTATTTTTAAAATCCTTGAAATATCCTTAACTAATAATAGTGGCTATATAATATACACGTACACAAACTTAACGGGTTTAATATATGGTTCATTCGAATTCAAAACAAAAACAACATCAAAAATAAAAATGGTTCAAAATCTATAATCACTTCATGTATATTAGATTATCATCTTTAAATATCTCATCTCATTAATATTGATATCCCTAAAAACTCCAAAATCCAAAATCATCCAACTATAATATTTTGGTCTAGTGATAAACAATATATCAGGGATAGTACTATCGTTAAGATATTATTAGATATCATATATATATCCATACGATATTTTAGTTGAGTAATTAACTTTTTCTAGAAAAACTGTTTGTTTTTATGCTATCAAAAAGGCAAATCTTTATATTTCTCTTGATCGACTGAGATACTAAAAATTGAAAAATCAAGAAAAAGCCATATAGAAGCTTACAGATCACAAAATACCCTCGTTAGATAAATAAGATTGAAAGTGCTCTCTTTTGAGAAAAACAGTTTGTAAAAAATGTGGGTTGGGGAAAAAACCTCTTGATATTAATGATTGTTGTTTGTGTATATTGCTTGTGGGAGTTCTCAAACCTGAAAACAGAAATTCTAATTGTGTCGAATTTTATGCGGATTTTATATCTGTGCGAGATACACAGTATCTTATGCATCGCATACGTCGTGTATGAATAACACATGTTGTAGCTGAACTAATACAAGAAATTTGCGTATATCTGAAATCAAAATCCAAATACAAAGACGGTTTCGTTTTGTTACTACTAGCAAAAAAGAGCACATACCATGTATGTGTAGAAAAAGAAATAGAAGCTATCAAAAGAAGAGAAGTATAATTTGGTTTGCTTTAGGAGCGAATTATAATTGTATGAAAATATTTAATAGGAAATTACAATTAGTGAGAGATTTATGGGATAAACACGATTATCTGTCGGCCCTTTGCAAGTCCATTGCAATTACCATTTCATCTTTTACTCAATTTTATATTTTTTCTTCCATTTATTTCATATCAACCATGGACATTATTGTCTGGCCAAAAAAAAAACCATGGACATTGTTGAAATCTATTTAGCCAAAGTTTGAGGCAAAAAGTGTCTTTTAATTTGCTTTATTATATAATCCGTAAAGAGCCAAAAATGAAAATATAATGTTATTTGATAATAGCTGAATATCGAGCATAGAATAATATTAATTTCTCACCAAATCTGGAATGTTATGCACTATTGGTAGGTTTTCAAGCCATTAGCGATACAAATAGGCAAGAACTTAATTGTTTTTTAGTGTCCACTCCATTGAATCGATTGAGTAACCCAACCATATTTAAAAACTTCGGACCTTTTAAAAAACTTCATCTTAGTTCTTGTTCGGACCTCGGGATTATTGGAAAGTAAAACTTTCAGAGAGTATTCCCTCTCCTTGAGAAAACCAAATATTTGGGAGGAAAGAAGGGGAGTGGGGGGGATTGCCGAATTAAGGATATGAGACGTGCGAGTACTGACATATTAAAATAAGAAATGCATTTGTGGAGCCCGCCCCATAAGATGGGGCTAGGCCACGGAGGTTCTCGTAGGAGCTTTGACTCAATTCTTTTAGTAAGGTTACCTCTACACCAAGGATCCAAGGGAAGCTTTTGGTTAAAAAACAAGGGTAACCCAACCTTACTTAAAAAGTTAAGTAATTCTTTTACTTAATTGAACACCTTGAGTCAAAACTAATTATTGTTATTAAACGAGCTTATTTTCATTAATTGTTGAAGGTATCAATATATATATTCTTTTATTCCTAAAATAGCAATAATGTACATTATATCGAATTTAAGGTAAGCATCCGATAACAATGCTTGATAAATTTAATTAGTACCGAGAATTGATACCTTCAACAATTAATGAATATATATATCGGAGAAATTAGTGTGCCAAATGATCCTCTCAACCCTTCCCGGTGGACATTGACAGCGAAAGAGATTGTGCAGAGTGTTAGAAATCGTTTCAATAATTTAAGGAGGAAGAGATAAAGGCGGCTATTATGGTAAATAATTTCTAGAGAGATTTTATTTTGAAAATATCTTTTCGAAAAAAGATATGCTTGGAGGGTAGAATATATATATTTTTTCCATAGGGCAGTCATTAGCTATATATTCTTGATTAAAAACAATTATATTTTGGTAAAAAAACATCTGTTTTGTGCATGGCAAGTGAATATCTTGCAAATGAAACTGGATGCTCTTTCCCAAGAACAAGATCTCCCAAACCTTATTTTGTGAAGGAAATCCAATATTTGCATGCAATATTAATGGACACTACCATATAATAAGTTGTGCAGCTGCTTTAAAAGAAAGAAGAGACATCAAGGAATACGAGACTTTGCATCAACAACTCACCTTTGGCGACAAAACCTCCTCGATTATTTCCACATGAAGCTTTTGGTTTTGTGGGGGAAGATGGGCGGTCATCACTCGAAACCAGAGAGCAGGGGCCAGGCTCCTATGGCCCGGCCGCCCCGGCCGCCGCTGCCGCAGCCATTCCTGTGTCCGTATCCATTCCCGTTTCCATTTCCTCCTCCACCTTTGTCGCCAAAATCGGACTGGGGTCCAAAACCAGTTTCCCATCCGGTTTCGATACCGGCTTCCATGCCGTCCTTAGAAACAGTTTCGGTTCCATCTTCAAAGAGGGAGTCGGCCCCGGCTTTGGCTAAAATAGGTAAGCCTAACCCTTCTCATCTTCGTCGAGAAAATGAATTTCTTGCGCGATAATATATCAATAGACACTTTTCCTCACCTTCGTATATGCGCGCGCGACAAGTATCTACATCGTACGTGTATATGAGTGGCAGGAGCAGAAAAGTGCTGGCATCATAGTGTTCTATTTAACATTCCGAAACTCTATTAATCTTCTTTTGCTGTTTCGATGAAGGGAAATTCATGCGATTGCACATCGTTTTAAGATACGTAAGTTCTAACACAAGTGCCATTGTTCCAGGCATTTCCAAGTCATCAGAAACTATTCAGCTTGAAGACATGAAGATTAAGGTCCGTCGCACTCGTATCAAGACCCTAAGCCGAAGAATCTACCGTACACACTGCGAAATTAAGATGCTCGGTCGCGACAGTGGCTAAGCAGGATCGGCTCGATTCTGAGTGAACCGCGCAAACCCTAGCCACATTGATGCATTCCCTCT
The DNA here is from genome assembly GCA_024500025.1 of Syzygium aromaticum. NCBI lineage: Eukaryota > Viridiplantae > Streptophyta > Magnoliopsida > Myrtales > Myrtaceae > Syzygium > Syzygium aromaticum. The sequence goes on from CM044891.1 coordinate 24,173,312, forward strand.
ATATATAAATATGTTTTTTTTTTTTGGCTAGAACCCTCTATATTTACTATAGGTCGTTTTTGAAGTTTATGATTGAGTGAATACTGTTTCGAGTCCTGATTCCGATAGTGAGTGTTTGCGATAACTGTGAACGACGTTTTTGGCGTAGAATGGCTAGAAAAGATCTAGCTTTCTCGACGCATTGTCGTATATGTCATAATGGGTTTCCATAACTTTGGTTCTTTTGTGAGTGCAAAGGATACAAGTTCTTGGTGTTCTATTATACATTATTGTCTTTGATGCATGTATTTCTGCACCGATAAAAGGTCAACGTGATAGCTGCATAAGATGAACTTCCGTAACTTCGGTTCTTCTGTGAATTCGAGTATGCACTTCAACTGCTAGCTAACCCCAGATCGTTCGTGTACCAAGTGATAATGGCCGTCTGTAGATGTGCTTTTCGAATATCTTATCAATTAGCGTATCAATTTGTAAACCGATATTAACCTAGTTAGCATTATTCGATAGTGAAGCGTCGCATTTTCCTCCAACTGACAGATAGGGAGTACTTATAATTTAGGTATAGAATGTAATCTCTTTGGTAGACATTAAAAAGAATGCTTTAAGAAGGAGAATCGGACATTCCATGAGAGTGCTTAATTCATTTAAAACATTACTCAAAAAGTTGATGGGAGATCAAAATCGGGACAAAATATTGTTTCACATCTCGTTGTATTTTTTTTATTTATATGCATTAATAGTGTTAAAAGTAATACTATAGGAACTGACGTGGCATCAGGGTCAAGTTCCGTCCAAACTTACGTTGCGTGTGAAGCTTTGTCAATTTCACATCTCATTCCAATCGGTATGTGAGATGGCATATTAAAATTATCCCACATCGCTTATTTGAAATTACAATGGACATTCTAACGGATAGCAACTCAGCATCCTGATATGAACCTTTGAAGAAAATGTCAATAAGCTGCACTGTTTCTCTTTTGTAGATCTTGTTTTCATGATTCAGTTTTCGAAAGATGAGAGCGCGAGCGAGAGAGAGGGAGAGAGCGCACCAGCAAGAAAAAGAATTTACTTCCCTACTATAAACAGTGATCAATGACAAGCAGTGGCAGAACCTACAGAATACCAATACAGATAAAGGGCATGCAGACCGCAAGCCCAGAGAGAGAGAGAGAGAGAGATCCTCTTTCCTAGCAGAGAGGCTCACCATACAAACTACTTTCCCAAAAACACAATGCCAGCCCATACTGTGAAGTGAATTTGCTCTGTTTTCACCCTCTCGACCCCTCCTATTATCCACAGAACCAGAGCCCGTGATGAGATCATGAGAGGAACCTTTAAAAGAATCGGTTTCATTCAATCTGAAAGAATGTATGTCCACTGACAGCTACCCTCTTACGCTGGCCTAGGTGACTGCACCACTGTTGTGGAAATGATTCATTCCTTCTTGAGCTACCAAGGCTTCACTTGCACTGATCCAACTGTGACTTCATGTCATCGAGAAGATTCATGATAAAATCTTCAAGCTTCTTTGCCTGCAGGCCAGCCTTCAAGATGTTAACATCACCCCACCGAGAACATGGATCCATCAACCAGCCTTTGCAGCCCGTGCACCAAGCCTCATGGGCAGCTCGGCTGGGCCCACATGTTTGAGAGTATGTGCATCGACCATGTCCAGAGCAGGATCGTCCTTTTTAACTGTCCTGTGAAAGCAGGCCAACTTCGGACCTTTTGATCATGGTCGGAACTGCATAGAAAGAGGGGATCCATCTTAGGTGGATTGTCCCAGATCATGAATCTTAAATCGCTGTTTACAGTGTTCTTGAATTCGGGGGAATTGCAGATGATCGAGTGAAAATATCCTTCTTGCGACAACATCACGTTGTTTAAGTACATCAGAAGGGTTCGAGGCATGTTATCCCAACCAAAAACACAAAATTCAAGATAGGGTTGGCTCAACATGACCCAAGGAGAACCTGCATGGAGGCACACATACCAGTTATACCTATCGAGAGATGCTCAACATGAGTCTGCTTGGAGACCAATTCCACTTCTGCCTTAATACAGGCGACAGCCATTGAAAAAATCTTTACCGGTGAAGACTTTAAATGCTTCAGGGGTTGGTCGTTTCTCTGTCACTTGAAAAATTTGGGTTCACCCGGTTAAATAAAGTCCCGGATCAACTACATAGGTTGGATATTTTGCTGTTTGCACCAGAATAAGAACATAATCAGGATATATTAAGACAATCCTCCCAAAACATCTTCAAAGAGCTTTTTTTTTCTCTTGCTTTGTTCTTTTTTTGTGTGTGTGTGTGTGTGTGTGTGTGAGAGAGAAAGAGAGAGAGAGAGAGAGAAGATTACACTTTCCATCCAAGACCACCGGTGTGATCAATAAAATTGAGATCCCTGCTAACTGAGGAGAAAACACGGGAGGGATCTGCAAGGGAAACCAGAAGATGAAGGTCAGCTGCCAAATAAGTACAAGCAAGTTGCAATGAAAATGATTGACAAGAAACACCGATCGCTTGAACAGTGTGAAAGACCAAATGGCACATGTCACAATGGCAAACTCGAGAAGGATCTTAGAGCACTGATTAGTTTCTGGTATTGGAGTTCAAAAAAGATTGAGAATATAAATCAAGACAGAGGTAGATGAAACTCGACAGGGAAAAAATTTGAAGAAAGTGTGTCAAACAAAGCACAAGGAAGAAACTAAAGAATCTGAGGGCAGACTGCATGAAGGGGAAGATCCTGCAGTAAATTTTCTATGCAAGACTCAGTGAACATCTTAGTCCATCAAGATGTACCGCAACAGTCAAAGCACATAATAGCCATCAAGATGTACCAGCTTCTGGACATGCACAAACAAAGTCCATACATCTCCTGTGTCATAAAAAAGAGGTAATCAAGATTTATCCCTAAGTTTTTTCATTTTTTGTTTACACCCAGACTCCTTCAAAAATTAGCCCCTCAATCAGGGCTAATCCTCATTGTGAAAATACAATGGCACTCGCAACTTGTAACTTAATAAAGACATCTCCTTATATGAGCCCCCCTTGCATATAAATTGTGTTGGTCTCTTTCCTCAGGGGTAGACAACTGGAATTAAAGCAGCCTGGGTTATACCCGTCAACAACACCATTGAAAACAACCAAAAGCCTTCTTGCACTAGATTGGAGTTCGCTATAATGGCATGTTATCACAGTATCAAATGACACAGTCTAATTCTGAATCTTTAATGAATGTTTTCTAGCATGCACCACTCTGGCATGAGAGAACTCCAAAAAATCAAATGTCCGTATTTGATCAAGTTAATACTACGCCAAAAGGCAGGCAGAGCTGAAATATATAGGCACAGTTTTTATGCCCAATCAGATCAGATAGATCAGGGCAGATCCTTGCCTTCCACCATCACACCCCGGGTGAACAATAACAAGAAATACTTGTGCAAGCTCAACTGTATTTGGGTCTGAGTTTTGGATGTAGTTAATGCTGAGCATAGTCAGGAGAACATTTATAATTTTTCGGAGCTATTTAAGCATATTTCTACAGGGAATATGAGTGGATAAGGAGTGAGCAGATGTTTGCAAGGAAATTAGAAGTCTACATTCTTGATGCACAATGGCTCTCACTCAGCAACAGTTCAATCTGACATGATGGTACCATCATGGTGGATCCACATCAACCAACTCAAATGGGGATAATTAGATCTCTGTGAAAGCAAGAATATGGCAAGAATGTGAGGAATGCTTAAAGCAAACGTCATGGACTCCAGGTAGTATGAGAAGAATTATGCAAAGCACAATACCAAGAGGATCATGTTCATGTCATGCATTGCTCAAACACCACAGGGCACCAAATAGATAAAACACAAAAAATGCTCACAAAAGGATATGAACAACACCATGGTCTCTAAGTTATGGAACAAGCAGGGGCCTATAACTGTACCAGTCAGATCACCCAATATCCAGTTCCTGCTTACTCTTAGGATAGAGAGAAAAGTACAATTTGGGCAGCTAGTTGCAATAATCAACATCGGCCTTACAAAGTACAATTTGGCCAATAATCAACATCGACCTTACAATTTGATTGACAGAACATGTCACAGATCCTATAATAACAGGAAAAAATAACAGTTGCCTCATCAATAACAGACCAAATGAGGGGAAGAATTTGTCATTTTTTCTACAATTGACATGTGAAGGCGTGTAATTTTTCAACCCTCACGAATCCGCAATCGGTTTTTCCATATCAAGAGATGAGCCAGAAAAGGAACTTCCCAGCAATAGAAAAATTTTCCAACACAGCATCTGGCTCCACCAATATCATGAGATCACAGACAGAGACGCCAATAACAACCCTTTCACAAACTGGCAAAAAAAAGAACAATGTCACTTAATCCCACATATACCCTAACCACAGAACACAAGCAAACAAAATTGGCTATTTTTCCCAAAATTGCTTACCATCTGGCATGATCAATGGGAAATTGAATGAGCGCTCAGAGCATCAGTGACAAGATGAGACAGGGAAGGTTACAAATATGAAGTAGGGATCAACTGGGAGGTTCTGGTCCTTCTCCCAATGCCAAGCAGAAGGCAGCACTGAAACGATAAAGCAGGTAAAGAAGGCATGCTAAGTTTGGGAATGGTAAAGGTAGAGATGGAGAAGGGCGAAGAGGATGAGAAATTAGGAATGATTTGACAGAGAAGTGTGAGCAAGTGACTTAAGTGAGCATTTCCATCCATCTCCCAACTGATCCTAGTTCAAGTCGTTGCTTACAAAATGGGTTTTCCAGTACCACTGTCGGTCCTTAAGCTACCTACGCAGTTGCACATCCATCCGACAGAGGCTCTAAGAGTCAATATACCCCAAGGCCGAAAATATAAGAACCCAAGGCATTATCAAGAGGCCAGAATCTTTTGGCGTATTACAATGAGATGAGTGGTGTTTTCCTCAATTTGTCAATCTTCCTAGAAAAATTCAGAACATCATCCTTCCGTCCCTCGTCCAGGAGACATTGCTTCAACTTGCTAAACGTATTAGCCGGAGGACGTATACCCACGTCCATCATCTCCTGAAAGTACTTGCAAGCATCATCCAATTTATTTTCATGGCAAAGGCTGGCAAGCACAGTAGAGAACATGTGCATTCCAGGAAGGACACCCTTGTCCTTCATTTGTTTCCAAACTCTCAATGCCATTTCCGTCCTGTCCTCATTGCAAAACATCCTCACTATGATCTCATATGTACTCAGAGCTGGCTCACACCCCGGTTCATTGCTCATCTTCTGGAAGACCGAGTAAGCTTCTGTCGATCTCCTAGCTTTTACCAAGTGGTGAAGGATTATGTCATAAGTCCTAGGGTTTGGTCCGACGCCACATTTTCTCATCTCATTGAGAACTCTATAAGCATCGTCCATCCGCATCGACCAGCAATAAGCACCCACCAAAGCATTGTAAGTCGGAGCCTCCGGAGCAAACCCAAAAGTCTTGGATTGCTCAAAAAATTTCAATGCTTCACTTAACCTCTTCTCAGACCCCAACCCATTAATCAAAGTACAAAATATATGAGGAGTAGGCTTGCAGTTCTTGGCTAGCATTTCATGATACAACCCAACGGCATCATCGTACTTCTTAATCTTGCAATGTGCATTGATCATGATCCCGTAAGCCACAACATCCAGCTCAAAACCCTCGTCCTTCATCTCCCTGTAAACTTCCATCATCCTCAACAAGTTCATTTCTTGACCCCAACCTTCCAGTAGAATACTGTACGATTTGAGATCCAACTCGAACCGCCCCTTCATTTTATCAAACACCTCCTGTGCCTTCGCCACATTTCTCGACTTGCACAAAGTATCCAACAACCTATTGAAATCAGACGAATCCAAGCTCAATCCAAACTTCCCCATCCTCTCAAAGGCATCGATCGCTTCTTTAACCTTCCTGGCTCTTGCGTATCTGCGCGAGATCAACCCAAAGGTCTCTTTAGTCAACAACCCTCTCTGCTTCATCTCATCGACCACTTTCCACACCAAGCCAAACTGCTTGATCTTTCCTAAAGCTTCGATCAGAGCATGGTAGCTCTCGGTGCTATACTCGAACCCTCTCTTCTTCTCAGCCCATCTGAAGAAGGAGAGCGCCAGAGCACCCGCATTGCTCAGCTTCCTCAGCACCTCCGCCACCAGAGCCGGCGGCATCGCCGCCGCCGCCGCCGCTGCGCCATTCAGGGACGACTCGACGGAGGAACCGGAGCCGGCGGCGCTCGACAGGATCCTCACGAGCTCATCCGCGTCACGGGCGGTCCGGTCCGAACGCGGATGGGTACGCCCCGAGCCGCCGCGGATCGATCTGCTGAGGCCGAGATGGTGGCCGGACGGAGACGCGAGCCGGATTCGAGGTGAAGGGGCGGGCGCTCCGGGAGGGGAGGCGGGGGCGAAGAAGGAGCGGGCTTGCGCCGACGAGCGCCGGAGGAAACGACGCAGGTCCATGTGGGTGGGTAGGGAGAGAGAGAGAGAGAGAGAGGGGAAACGAAACGGCGATGGCTGAAGAGAGAGAAAGCAGAGAGAGAAGGTCTTGTGCACAGCGGCGCGGAAGAGGTGATCGTTCGCCCTGGTTCGGGCGGCAGCGTCCGGCGAGCTGATATAGCACGTGACGTGGATTCGACGGCGCCGACGTATATAGAAAGGAAAAAGCGACAAACCGGCTTTGAACTTTGACCAAACGTGCAATTTGATCCTTTAACTTTTAATTTGTTCAATATAATTCATTAATTTTAGCGCAATATTCAATATAATCCTTGAACTTTTAATTTGTTCGATGTCGTCCATAGATTTTTAGTACATGTTCAATTTAGTTCTTGAACTTTATGAAAATGTACAATGTGGTCATTCTATTAATTTAAGTTGAGGGACTACATTGAATATTTTCATATAATTCATGGACTAAATTGAACATATACCAAAGGTCTAAGGATCACATGGAACAAATTAAAAGTTCATAGACCACATTGAACATTAGGCTAAAGTTCAAATATTATATTGAACAAATTAAAAGTTCAAAGGTCAAATTACACGTTGAGCCAAAGTTTAGAAACTGTTTGTATTATTATTCCTATATTGAAAGAGCTGAGCTAAGGCGAACGATGCCGATGACACGTCACGTCAGCAAGAACCAAACGGTGCCGATTTCTTTTAGAAAATCGGCATCTTTTTCTTATACATCATCTTGCTTGGACTGAAAATTTTAACGGTAGGTATTCTCGCCCCTTGCACGAAAGTTTGTGGAGAAAAATATTGAGCTATTTTTTACCTCCACACAGGCAAAAGTTTTCGGCCAATTTTTGGGGTTTAACCTAAAAAGTACGTAGCACTCTGATAATTACGTGACGTTCTTGGAAATCAGAAAAATTGGTCGTTTGCACCCATTGTCAATGGTCAGGTCTATTAAAGATACGAGCCACGTAATACCGGACATACAAAGACTTGTTTAAAACTACTTAATTCTGTATCTATGATTTGTATGCACTAATTGTTAATATAATCCTATGCCGTTTCATACCCTAATATGGTATCGACGTCAATTTCCGCTCAGATAAGAATTATCTCGTATGACAATAACACATGTGGTACTCGGTCCGATAGGTACGTGAGATGGGGTATTGAAATTATCCCACATCGCTCATTTGCCATTTCAATGGACATGCTAACACAGAGCAACTCAGCACCTGATAACCCTGATTTAGTCTTTTGAAGAAAATGTTAATGACCTGAACTGTTTCATTTCAGTAGATCTTGTTTCCAGGATTCAGTTTTCAAAAAAATATGAGCGAGAGAGAGACAGAGAGAGAGAGAGCACCATCAGCGGGTTAAAGAATGCACTTTCCTCCAATAAACTGTGATCAATGAAAAGCAGAGGCAGAACCTACACCATACAAATGCAGAAAAAGAGCAAGCAAATTGCAAGCCCAGAGAGAGAGAGAGAGATCCTCTTTCATAATAGAGAGGGTCACCATACAATCTCCTTTCCCCAAAACACAATGCCAGCCCACGCTTTGAAGTGAATTTGCTCTGTTTTACCTTCTCCGCCCCTCCTATTATCCACAGAACAGGAGCCCGTCAAGAGATCATGAGAGGAACTCTCAAAAGAATCGGTTTCATTCAACCTGAAAGAATGTATATCCACTGACGGCCACCCTTTTAAATCGCCTATGTGACTGCACCGCTGTCAGGGAAATGATTCATTCCTTCTTGAACTACTATGGCTTCACTTGCACTGATTCAACTGCGGCTTCGTGTCATCGACAAGATTCATGATAGAATCTTCAAGCTTCTTTGCCTGCGGACCAGGCTTCAAGACGTTAGCATCACCCCACTGAGAGCATGGATCCATCAACCAGCCCTTGCGCCCCGTGCACCACGGTCCAGGGGCAGCTCGGCTGGGCCCACGTTTGAGAATATGTTCATCAACCATGTCCAGAACGGGATCATCCTTTTTGAACTGTCTTGCGAAAGCAGCCCCACTTTGGACCATCTGATCATAGTCGGTACTGTTGAGAAACAGGGGATCCATCTTAGGTGGATTGTCCCAGATCATGAATCTCAAGTCGCTGTTTACAGTGGTGTTCTTGAACTCGGGGGAATTGCAGATGACCGAGTGAAAATATGCTTCTTGCGACAACATCACATTGTTGAAGTACATAAGAAGGGTTCGAGGCAAGTTATCCCAACCAAAAACACAAAATTCAAGAAAGGGTCGGCTCAGCATGACCCAAGGAGAACCTGCATGGAGGCACAAACACTAGTTATTATACCTATCAAGAGATGCTCAACGTGAGTCTGCTTAGAGAGCAATCTGCTTCTGACTTGATACTTTAATAGGTGATGGCCATTGAGAAATCTTTACCGGTGAAGACTTTAAATGCTTCAGGAGTTGGTCGTTTCTCTGTCGCTTGAAAAATTTGAGTTCTCCTGGCTAAATATAGCCCAGGATCAACCACAATAGGTTGGATTCTTTGCTGTCTGCACCAGAATAAGAAAGCAATCAGGATATGTTGCGACGATCCTTTCAAAATAACATCTTGGAAGAGCTTTTCTTGTGTGCATGTGTGTGCGCGAGAGAGAGAGAGAGAGAGAAGATTACTCTTTCCATCCAAGATCACTGGTGTGATCAATAAAATTGAGATCCCTGCTAACTGAGGAGAAGACGTGGGAGAGATCTGCAAGGGGAAACCAGAGGATCAAGGGACTTCCCAGCTGCCCAATAAGTTTGAGCAAGCTGCAATGAAAATGAAAGAAAGAAATGCCTATGTATTGCTAGAACAGTGTGAAACATTAAAGGGCACATGTCATGATGGCAAACTCAAGAAGGAGCTTAAACTACTAATTAGTTTCTGGTATTGGAGTTTAAAAAAATTGAGAATATAAATTGAGATTTTGGTAGATGAAACTTGACAGGAGGAAAAGTGTCCAGGTCATAGGGGAAATATTCAAAGAAAGTATGTCAAGCAAAGCAAAAGGAAGAAACTAAAGAATCTGAAGGCAGTCTGCATGGAGGGAAGATCCTGCACCAAATTTTCTATGTAAGACTCAATGAACATCTTAGACCATCAAGATGTACTGCAACAGTCGGAGCACATAGAAGCCATCAGATGTACCAACTTCTGGGCATGCACAAACAAAGTCCATACATCTCCTGTGTCATAGGAAAGAGGTAATCAAGACTTATGCCAAAGGTTTCTCATTTCAAGTTTACCCCCCATACTCCCCCAAAGTTCGCCCTTCTCTCTTATAATCAGGGCTAATCCCTCAAAATGAAAATACAATGCCACTCGCAACTTGTAAGTTAATAAAGACATCTTGCATAAAAAATAGGTGGGTCTCTTGTCTCAGGGGTAGACAACTGGAATCATAGCAGCCTGGGCTATACCCATCAACAACACCGTTGACAACAACCAAACTAAAGCCTTCTTGCACTGGTTCGCTACAAAAGCGCACTATCACAGTATCAAATGACATAATTTCAACGTCTAATTTCTGAATCTTCTTTGAATGTTCTCTAGCATGCACCAATCCAGTATTAGTGAACTCCATGAAATCGAATGTCCATATTTGATTAAGTTAATACTAGGCCAAAATACAGGCAGAGCTGAAACATTTTGACATAGGTTTTATGCCCAATCACAACAGAAAAATCTTTTGCGGAAAACCTGATGTAACGCTGCACCTAAACAACCTTACTGACGAAGAGATCAATCCTTGGCTTCCACTTTCACACCCCAGGTGAAAACTAACAAGAAATACTTGTGCAAGTTTAACTGGCATTTGGGTCTGAGTTTTGTATGTAGTTAATGCTGGGCATAGTCAGAAGTACACTCGAAATTGTTTGGAGCTATTTCAGCATATTTCTATAGGGAATATGAGTGGAAAAAGGAGTAATTAAATGTTAGCAAGGAATTTAGTAATCTAAACTGTTGATGGACATTGCCTCTCACTCAGTAAAAGTTCAATCTGACTTGCTGATACCATCATGGTGGATCCACATCAGCCAACTCAAATGGGGATCACAGGATCTCTCTGAAAGCAACCATATGGCAAGAATGTGAAGATTGCTTAGAGCAAAGGTCATGGGCTCCAGGTAATATGACAAGAATTATGCAAAACACGACTCCAAGAGGATCATGTACATGCAACGCATTGCTCAAACACCACAAAGCACCTGATAGATACAACACATAAAGGATCACAAAAGGATAACACCATGGTCTCTAAATGGCGGAATAAGCAGGGGCCTGCAGCTGCACCAGCCAGATCCCCCAAAACAAAGTTCCTGCTTACTCTCAGAATAGAAGGAAAAGCACAATTTGGGCAACTAGTTGCAAAAATCAACATCGGCCTTACAAAAGCCACAGGTTTACATCCCAGTCATAAGCAACCTAAGCCAAAAACGAGGAACCCAGCCTTTCTGTTGCACCATGTAAAATAGACCTTCACTGGATATGTTTCAGATTCCAACTACATCAAATTTGCTCTGATATTATCTCTCAAGTGTGGGTAAGCATACCAAAGACCTCTTGGTCCACTGCGTTTGGTCGTCCGGATTTCTAAATAGAATAGGACCTGATAGGATAGGATAAGAAATCATGAGATTTCTTCATATCTTGTCAACTGTTTGGTGGACTATGGATTTAAAGTTGGATATGATAATTTTTATTTTTTATTTTTTGCTATTCACGGGTCCGGAGGAGTCAGTGAAGGAAAAAAAGCCAAGAAATTTTTTTGATGAAAGCGCACAAGGTGTGGGGATGAAGATGACGGCGAGTGGAGCGTAGAGTTTCTGAAAAAATAGGCATTAGAAATCTTATCCGAGTCTATCCCTCCCCCCCTTGAATTTTTTTATCCGAGCTATATCCGGTCTATATCCAACCTTATCCTATTCTGGACCACCACCAAACATAGGATAGGATAAAACATATCCTATCTTGGCTTTTATCCGGTCAACCAAACGCAGCCTAGAGGATTACTGATTGACAGAACACATAACAGATCCAATAATAACAGGCCAAAATAGCAGTTTGCCTCATCAATAACATACCAAATAAGGCGAAGAATTTCCCTTTTTTGTTATACAATTGACATGTGAAGGCACGTTATTTTTTCTACCCTCGCAAACCGGTAATTGGTTTTTCCATATCAAGAAGTAACCCAGAAATGGAACTTCCCAGTAACAGAGAATTTTTCCAACGAAGCATCTGGCTCAACTAATATCGTGAAATCACAGACAAAAGAGACGCTAATAACAACTCTTTCACATACTGGCCAAAGAAGAACAGCTTTATCACAACATCCGACATATTCCCCAACCGCAGGACACAAACAAACAAAACTGGATATTTTCTCCGAAACTGCTTACCATCTTGCGTGATCAGCGGGTAATCGAACGCGCTTAGAGTAATGAACCAATCCCAACCGCTGTCCACCTTCAACAAAATTGCCGCGGCCCTCAGGGTCGCGGCAATATTCGACGATCCCATGTACGTGAAGGGATCCGGGTTGCCCACCACATCCACATTGCCGAAGCTCCGAATCGCGGGCACCGCCTCCACCGCGGCCGCCAATCTGCTCCTCTCGTCATCCGAGGCCTCCTTCCCGAGATGCAGCAAGTACCGGTTCCGCGGGTGGTAGACCGCGAGCAGCAGCCGGAGGATCCGGTCGTTCTGGCCCCGCCCGCCCGATATGTAGTAAGCGAAGGCGGGCGGGTGGTGCGGGCCGCGGAGGATTATCGAAGGGAGGGGCTTGGGCGAGCTGAAGGCGGAGATTGAGAAGACGAGCAGGAGGAAGAGGGAGAGGAATGTGGCTGAGAAAAGCGTGAACATCCATTTTTTCTCAGCTCCCATCATTGAATAATAATCTCTCTACCTCTTCGCAATCTGGGTCGGTTATGGAGCTCGAGAGCGAAGATGGGCATACGGGTATCGCATCAAACGACGGAACTTTGCGTCGAATTCAGGGTCTGGAGCGGATTTGGGGAAATGGGTATGCACCGATCTCGGCGCTGGTGTAGTTCTTGGAGAGGCAAGGGGTGGAAGAAAGTGAAGGTGGAGTAAATCGAAGCTGAAGATGGGGTCAAAAATGGGATAACGGGGAGAAAACAGAAGCAGTATCACCTGTCACTATTTACTTCAGCGAACCCCACAACGATGACCAGATTCCATGCCCAAAAAAGGCAAGAGATGAAGGCTGAGAGGATTGGATTCCGAGAGGGTGGGATTAGGGTTTTCAGGTCGGATTTGTCAGCAGGATGGTGGTGATGATGATGGCGAAGAGGAGAGGAAAAAGAGACACTGTTGTTCGTGGGACTCGCTCTGTCTCTCTCTACGGGTGCTATTTCGGTGTGGACAAACCAAAAAAATGGGATTTTGATTTGGGATCTTTAAGAAAGGTTTGCTCTTTTTTGAAGGCTTTCTTCCTATTGAGCAGGGGGGAGACTGGACTATACCGCCCGCAAGCGACCGCCATGGTGTCTTTTAGTTGTTTATTACCCTGTCCTTTCCCACATATTTTCTATATGAGTGTTAATTGAATTGTAGGTACACGGAGGACATTTGTCCTTCTTGGGATGTGGGCTCACGTCCTGGCTCATTCCGGCTCCTGAGGAGTGCTCGCCACGCGCGCTGCAGCTAAATTTGTTCTGTCGAAAAATTTGACGTTTCTGTGATCACATGATGAGCTTAATTCTAAGAGGTGAAATGCATGCTCATCCCATCGATACATTTGAAAAGGAAATCGTGTTGAAATGCTTGATCCTTTGGGTGCGAGGCGTTCAAAGTTACGTCAGTCTTGAAGAATTTTCGTTTAGAGTTTAGTTTTCAACATGTGTCCAAGAAATTTTCCTGTATTCATTAGTATGAAACTCATGCACTTCTTTGCCAAAACAGACCTGCATCTCAAGCGTCGATCGTCCAAGATTCGCCAGTCAAAGTACCGAGTTCTCACATTCGGCTCCCAAGTTTGAGGCTGGATGGGGACCCGACTTTGGGCGCCGGGACCTGAATCTAGCATACCTACATCGAAACGTCGGGTTGAAGCGGTAATTGAGTCTCAGGATGAGTCCTTTATAGACATCCCAAGTCTAAGGTCTAGGTCCTAAGTCCCACGTCAAGATACCAAGTCTGTGGCTTAGCTAGGGTCCAACTTCAACCCAACACGGCCTGAGCACAGCGATTTGTACGCAAAGCCATCGGACCAAGGACTCGGATCGGCAATTCGTGCTTCGTCTCTCAATAATACAATCTATATGATAAGATCGTACAAAAACTTTGAAAACACAATACTCGGATTGTCTTAGCGAGCTACCATTCTTTTCTGGAAGGTGTTTGATGACCAACTTCATATTAGTCGATTTAATTTTTCTTCTCTTCCATTAAAGTTGCATTAGGAGATAGGAGAACCAATAATGGAGATCGCTTGCTCAATAATAGGAGATTGTTGGGAGTAGTAGTACCAACGACGTCATCCGTACCATAGTCTATCATTGACTATCAAGAACATCTACATTCAAGTACTACGTCAGATCCTGCGTCATCTATTCAAGTAGCTTTCTTCTTTTTAACATTGACGATGCAACCTAGTAATATATTATTAATCTAGATTACCAATAATTCAATGCACAGAACCAATGAATCATTGACCAAACTTTTGATTTTTTTTGGGTAGGCACAAGCGCATTCCGTCTTCACCAAATTCAAACCTTATGCCAAGAGAAAAACGATGCTTGATACCGGAACCCCGTTTGCAAGTTAAACATCCAACACCCACGTGAATGGATTATAAACGCTCCCTGAATATACTTTTCAACCAAAAGTTGTCAGAAATTAGCTTCTCTATGATGCCCTCTCAGATTGCCCTCACCACTCGATCTGCGCAAACAGCAGAAGCGGCCGCTTTTCCATCTATTGATTGAATTCTGTATGATACACCTCAATCCAAAAAGCAGCAGGAGGTTGATCGCTTGCCCTAATGAGACAACTAAATGCAAGTGAACATTCTTTCAAATCATCTCAGTTTTTGAAGTTCATGCTTTAGCTAATGCAACTGAGAAGGGGGCGGCATTGATGGAAAGACAAAGTTTGTCCCACCACAGAAAAGAAAAATTTATAAAAATCATGTTCCAACGCCGTCAAACACCGGGATGGCTTATTGAGATATTGCTATTATATGACTGTATTCCTTTATGCCTTAAATTTGTTACCTGGTGCCTCTCAGACAGAGTTGACCGAGTCGTCATCGCTCGCATCGCTGTCGCTGCTGCTGCTACTCCCGCTACCGCTTCCGCTCCCACTGCTACTGCCAGACGAAGATGTCTGACCGTCCCTGCCCTCTGCATTGAGTTGAGCTCTGAGGGCATCCGCTGCATTCTGGCCCTTATGCCCTTCGTCACCACTATCGTCCACATCAGCGATCTCGTCATCTGAATCATTGTGACGTGGCTCATTGGCATCAGATCCAAACTCGACCTTTTGCTCGGCATTGTTTTCGTTATCCGGTGATCTGATGCCGAAGAGTTCGTCGATGTCTATGTCTTGATTTTCCTCAGCCTCGTAATTTCTGGGGCCTGGAGAGGCAGCAGGGGCACTTGATGGATAGGGTGAATGAGTAGCAGCTCCCTTCACTGCAGGTTTTGGACCTTTCAAACAATGAATAGCAATTTAGCAATAGAGAATCAACAGAAGGCCTAAACAAGTACCCAATAAAGAAACATCTCATGTTTCACTTCTTTATGCAGTTTTATAGGAACTTAGGCTCTTCATCCCATGTTGAAGTGAGTAACAGGTTTCAGATTTCTTGCAAGTGAAGAACAAGAAATGACAGTAAAAAAATGGCAAAAGAAATAGATTTTCAAACAAAATGTCGAAATTTAATCTTCTAATAACTAACTGAACATTAATACCAAAGGGTGCCAGGGAATGGCCTCCATTCAAAATCAATAAGATAAGTTTCCTGGATTTCATTTGAGGGGAACTTGCTTTTGCCAATGATATAAAACAGCTTCCGTAGCAATCACTCACTTCAATCCACATGATGACGTAAAGATGGAAAGATAATACCAAAGAGAGAAAAAGTAACGCTCAAAAACCAAAGAAGCCTTTAAACACAACATACCTGGATTATGGGGCTCACCAATATCAATCCGTTCCACCTCAACCTGCACAGGTACCAGAAGAGAGCAATGAATGAGAGAAGTACACAGACCAAAAAAAAATGTACTCTAGACATCTAGTACTACCAGCCCCAGCAATGATATGAATTCAATTTCATATAGGAAGACTGGAGAATGGAGATCTGGTACAGGCAGCACTCAAACATAAAATGGGTTTCCTAGGGTGTCGTAGGGAAGAGGTTGGACTTGGAATGAGAGTGGTAGTAGTTGTCAATGGAAGAAAGCTTGATGAAATTGAGTTCAGTCAGTTTCAGACGTGATGCCATTCCAAAGAAAAACAGGAAGAAGAAAAACCAAAAGAACACCACAGATTCAATGACTCCTGAGCTAGATGCGATGTAACCCAATGATTTAGGGTTTGGTCGTATACAAGAGAGGCATAGTGACTTTGGAAGCATAGCTAACTGAGACAACAGTTGGGTAACAGCTCTCATTGATAGGACAGAGACCAGGCCTTTGAAGTAAGGATATATTAATTGTAAAGTCGTTAGGAGCAAAGACTTTCTCTGGCATTGGTGTCCTTTGCTCCCCCGGTAGAATGAACGCAGTGAATGAATGAAGGAATGTAATCCACATTAAGTTGTTTATGTAGAAAATGTATTAAACAAAGTTGAGCATGTGATTGATGGGATATAATTACGTGAATGTAATGTCCGTCTCCATTCGAAGTTGCAGTATGCCCTAAAGCACAAGCGTACAAATAAGAAGACTCTAAACGAAAGAGGAAAAAATAATTGCTAATGGTAGATAGAATACAGAGTATACAAATGCTCGTCTGGTGATTGTTTCAATATCCGAGTTGTCAGGATATTAATTTTGCCATTCCAGGCTGCAATGTAGCACACAACCAGAGAAGTGATCCAAATGCAGATTGCTGATTAGATAGCATCCCACGTATGAAATACTAAAAAGCGTTTTACCAATATTGCTATACTTGCCATCTGAGAAACTAAGTTGAAGGTTTTCAACTTAGTCAGGCGATGTTCGTTATATTCTAAAAATGATCCTCACATCCAACCACTCAGTTCTACCAAAGATCCCGTATCCATATCAGGCCAACATCATTCAAGTTTTGCTCTTTATCAAGGTACTGTCAACTTCTTCTCCACGTGAAGTACTAGATATCAAGCCCAAGCTAATAGTACTTTTGAAACTCAGGGTACACAACTCGTGCCTGTTTTCCCCATTTCCTTTATATTCTTGAAACTACCTCATGTCCTATATAATTAACAAAATTAGTACACACTCCACTGTCAGATTTTACACTGCCAGAATCAAAAGTATAAACCCATAGACACACAATGCAAGCCAACTGAAGTTAACAATTAGAACTTTCTACTATTGATAAGGCCTAGAACTTTTTCCTTTCAGGATTTTTTGGAGAGACTGGCACTACTAAAATGGAGATTCTACTCATGATTGATTTATAGCCTACATGATCAGGTGCTAGATTGAATCAATGAAAAAGCAGCATCATATAGCTGAGTTTAAAAGATTAAGGATCGTTGAATTTGCCTATTTCTTATATCGAGCTTCTCCATCCGTCTCAATCAATCACAATAACTAAAGAAGCAGAAAGATTTAGTATCCCTATCCAATGAGGAGATCTTAAATGCATAAATGTTTTGATAAGTTATTCTAAACATCTATTCAACATCAAGGTAACCGAATCTCAATAAAACTGATGGAGGGAAAAATTATGAAAAGATCATTTCAACACACTTTGTTAAGATCAAATCTAGGAAATCAAGTAGGACCGGCAATACATATGGTTATATAAGATAGAGACGACAAACCTTCAGAGAAGGGAGTCTAAATCTTTAGCAGATAAGTATCATAACTAAGCATAAAAGTTTCTTGAATTAATAAGAACTTTCAAACTAGATTTCAAAAGTAATAGAGCCTACTTGATATATCTCACAAACAAATATACAATTAATGCTGTTTTTCTTTTTAGGCTTTCTCCTGGATTCTATCCAGGATTTTGGCCCTGAACCATGAACCAAAAATGCCACCTGGCGAGCTATTTAAACTTCACATGCAGAAAGAACGCAAATCCTCATTGACCATAACCTACTTAAGATCATGATAATATCTTAGTTTCCAAACCGTAAAAGTCAATACTACTAGAGACAATACGTGAGAAGAGCATGACCTACAATATAAAGTCTTTACTAAAGAAATCACACTATCATGACTGGACTTCATTTCCAAAGCTACCAATTCACCCAGAAAGGTAGAAGATGATACACTGTTGATCACATATGATTTTCCAACTGTGCTTATAACGTCATACGGTGTGCAACTCAAGGGCCACTTCACTTTCTGTCAGAACAAAGAAATACAAGTGCTCGAGGGCAAAGTGAGACATCACATCAATCTGGCATCTCATTCAGTCGGACGAAGTCAAATAGCCAACAAGAGAATGACAATTAAAGGATCAGACATGGAGTACTGGAAGGAACAAAAACTGAAAAGCAGAGGATAACAATAAGAAATTGAATACTAGCACACAAATGCATCCAATCCATCATAAGCAGTCAAACTTTCACAAAACTTCATTCTCGTGGGAGGCCTACTTGAGTAGGTTCAACGAGATAAAGGGTTCGTACAGCAATATACCTATTCAATGAATCATAGACAGCACGATGTTCAGCATTCCTGTTATAAAGAAAACTTAAGACCCCTGGAGTCTCTTCATCTATCCTTTGTTAACTACCGGTCCTTGTAATTACACAACATAATCATAATGGATCAATCTCTCCCTAAGCATAATGATTTTGATTATTATACAGAATAGTTAGAATCAGCAAAGACAAACAACAGTTTACAAAATCCTTACCCAAAAAAAAAACAACAGCTTACTTATTTGCCTTACCAAAAAAAAAAAACAACAGTTTACTTATCTCTAATCCCCATTCCATACGTTTTAGGAGATAGATCACTCTTTTGAACAAGCCAAATAATTAGTGACTGACTAACTTAGCTTAGCAATTGGACTCACCGGAACGGCTGGAATTGTATTCCGAGACGAATGCAACGGTTTTCCAACCTTTGCCACCGGAGATAACCGAGGTTCTACTGCTGGCACAGAATGAACGGCTGCAGAAGCGGCAGAAGAAGCAGCTGCTGCAGATTCACCAGGAAGGCGAACGTGACGCAGCTGCTTCACAGCTCGATGGAGTCGTTCCAATCGGAATGTCTCACCATCAAAGAACAACACAGCATCGTTCTCCTTGTAATCTTCACTGCTGCCCTCAAATGCCACTTTGGGCTTTCCTAGTTGATTATTTTGAAACTCCACAGAAACCCGATTCTCCTTATTCTTTTGCAGCGTACCCAGCTTCGTCTTATCGATAGAAGCGGGTTTAAATTCATCTGGAGAAATGCATATCGAACAAAAGTTCAAGAAAGAGGTAAGGTACTAGCAACGAATACATTGCATCACTACAACTTATCACATACATGTATTAATTCAGAGCTTCACACACTACATCAACTTCCTAGTTCCTGCTATCCAACGATTATTGACAAGAACAAATCAGACAAGTGTGAAATAGGGGAATTCACAATCGCTTTGAATGTTTTAAATAAAGTGGAAAAAAGTACTAAATGCATTTAAAAGAACACCTTTTTCAAACCAACATACATAAACAAAAAAAAAAAAGAATCAATCCAGCCATTTAGAATTCAAGAAACAACGTCCCCAAGCTTCATTACAAGTAGAGAGCAATCATCTCTTCTCCATCTCCTCCACCAATCTCTGATCCTTCGAATTTCCGGGCACACCGATCATCTCTCCAACCAATCACAACAATGCCAACACCCCACGATCATCTCAGGCAAACAAGACAGGCCACGTGACGAAATGGGTTAAGTCCAAAACACTTACATCGGAGGGTACAGTACTTGTTGGAAGAATCGTGCTTGAACGAGGGGCCGAGGGTCAGATTGTACCAGCGATCGGGCTGCGGAGCCGTCCTGGGCTCGTCCCTGTCCTTGGCCATCTTCTTCCTTCTCGCTCTTCCGCGTCGGCGGGCGAAGATCCAGACGACGACGTCGCCGCACTGCTCGCCCCTCGTCCGTCCGGTTCAATCAAGCTGGTGATGGGAATCCGAGACGACCCGGGCGGGACCCACCACCTCCTGCCCACATGTCGGAAGGCGAGTGGCCAGGCACTGGATGCCCTCAGCCGCACTTGCCAGTAGTGGGAGGCGGAAGAAGAAGAAGCAGAGGAGGACGAGGAGGAAGAAACAAGAAACGAGAGCGAGAGAGGACAAAAGGGTTTCTCGAGTGGGGGGAAAGAAGGTGTGGAGAACGATGGAAAGCAAATAAATTTACTCGAAGGGATCGTTCGTCTACGCGCACGACCATCCATGTCCGTGGGCTTTCTTTCTCGGCCATGTTCGTGTTCTTGACCTGATTATGTCGGCGATGGATCCCGAAGCTTGTCCCGATCAGAGTTTCGAATAAAAATCAAATCTTTGACAAGAACGGTCCGGATCCATCGAGGAGGATGAATGCCCCCCAAGCGCGTGCTCGAAGAATTACGTGCTCGCATCGCATTACGAGGAGTTGGTTTGCTGCTTCGGTCAATGCAAGTCGGACTCCCTATCGCTGTGGTCTTGTTAAGTTGCGGTGCGTCGATGAGTTTTTAGTCTATCAAATTTGGTTCGAATTTGCAATAGATGATGATGGGCTTTCCAATCTTTTTCGTGATGCTTGATTTCGGCCCCGCTTTTAATCATCATATATGTATGTAATCATATAATACTTGAAACCTAATATAAGGATCCTGTAACCTGAAACGAATCCTCTCAATTAGTTTCGAGGTCTACTTGGGAATCGGTGAATTTCTTTTTTCTTCATTTCATGTTTTTCTTCCTTATTTTTTTTCATCTTTACTTGAGCAAAATCAAAGTGAACACAACAACAAAAAAAACCCCACTTGTCAATGGCAAGAACATGCAAAATAAAATAAATAGTAAAAAGTTCAAACAATGTCATTGCATTTCATCGATTCCCAATTTTCGGCTTGGTTCTTACCTAAGAATTAGGAAGCAAATTGCACAGTTTTGGCTCTATTTTTTGTTGGAAACGGTAACCACGGGAACCTAAAAACGGATCGAATCCTATGATCGGTTCGGTCCGGTTCCTAATTCTCGATTATATCCTAAATCCCATGCTCGCCCCTAGTTTCTAGAGCTAAGCTGCCACCCTCAAGAACATCTGCAACTCTGAAACTTCTTCCTTTTTCCAACTTTCTTGTTTCGTTTTGATTTGCCGTTTTCAACTTACATAGTTGGTATTCGGTGCATTTCCCCATTTTCTTTCTTAACATTACAAGTCTTTATAAGTCTGAGTATTTTTAAATCTTTATGAATATTAAGATCTCCAGTGTTTATTTGAGTAGAATTTCATATCATATATATACCTTTGAAACATGCTCTTAATTAGATCAAATTTTTTGCACCAAGATAATATGAAGATTTCTAACCCGAACCCAACCCTATCCATAACCCAACATCCGAACCCATCCACATAGGTATCCCTGTCCATCATCACAGCGCCTACCCATAGCTCCATGTTGCTCATATGCCACGTGAAGTATTAGTCAACAGGCCCACCCAAGCACTCGAGTTCTCTTATTAACTCGGCAAACTAGTCGACAGAGTCGCCCATTTTCCAAATGCTACAATTTAAGGAGAAAATTGCTATAAATTAGAGCCCGAGTTAGGTCGGGACAGGTTAGGTCTGAATCGGGTGCAAGTCTTTAAAATTACACAGCATAAAAATGGGTAAAGTTGCCTAATTTGGATTAGACCATTTTTTACTTGTCCCAACTTGATCCAATTTGATCTGCCCATTTGACGAGCTTACTCACAATGATGACAATAACACATTTTCTTGTGTTGGTTTGAAGTTTTGGAGAGTAAGTTGAAACAATTTAAAAAAAAAAAAATTGTAGACTTCAAAGGGGAGGGGTAAAAAAAAAAAACCAATGCCCTAAACACGTGGTTATGCTGCACAACATTAACCACACGCTTTACATTTCAGAATGTAAATGCAGTACTTACAGGGTTAAAATCAATTAAAACTCTATTTAGTGCCGCGGCACACGTCACCCTTTGCTTCTATTAAAATCTTAAATTATATTAATTGTAACTTGCAATATGGTTATTTTTAAAATGAATGCACACGCATCGTATAAAGAATTATAGAAGCAAGAACCTATGCACGTGCACTGCTCTCGCTTCAGCCTTCTGTATCTCCCAGGTTCATCATTGGATCCTCCAGCTCGCGAATTCCTTGTCCAATTGACATTTTTCTACTCCAAAATATTTTTTTTAATTTCTATTTTTTTGAAAGAAAATTAATTTCCAGGGTACAATTATCGAGAGCCTCCTTTGTACCTCAGCTACTCATTGGAAAAACGACAAGCGAAGTTATTTATCGGCTATGATCAAAAGTTTCGGACCAATCAAAACGAAAAAATTTACAATTTTTGTCTCTCACTATCGAATAAAGTTGGTTTTTTTTTCTCTCTCTTCTTCTTCTGCTTCTACTCCCCTGGGAACAAGAGTCCCGTGAATCTCTTCTTCCTTCTCCCTCTCGGCGAATTTGCGATAAGGAAGATAACTTTGACGGAGCAGAGCTGAATTCCGCTCGCGGGCTTCTCTGGGTTTTCCTCTCTCGATCTGTATTGTGAGCTCTCTCTCTCTCTGCCTCTCTGTGGGTGGCGTTGTGTATGGTGTGTTGCGGGCCTGATCAAGCTGCTTCTTGTCGGGTTCTTTGGTGACGATCGCGGTAGCTTCCGTCTCAAGCAGGTCGATTTCGTTTGAATGTTCTCGCTTTTTCTCAATTCGCGGTCCGGGGAGGAAGATGGTCTCTTGTTTCCATTCGTGTTTCTCTGGAAATCGACCGTGGTTGATTGCTGGGACGCAGCTCGTGGTCGTTCTGTGATTTACGAATGGATCAAGAATCAACATTCTGCTCGCAGTTCTCGAGTAGTGGAAATGATAACTAAGTTCTTTTGTCCTGTGTACCCTCGATTTGGGTCGTTCCGTTGTTTGCTACTTACGCAGGATTTATTAATTGTTCGGTGGGCGGACGCAAAATCTTTTATCAGTGGTGGGAGAATGAAAGATTTTGTAGGGGATGTAAAGAGAACCCATATGAATTTCGTACGCTTGAGTTTAAAATTACCCAAAGTCACACCATCCACGTAATTTTTTATTTATGCTTCAATTCGTTTGTGAGATTGTAATACGCCCCAAATCCAATAGTGGTCTGTTGTTGCAATTCAAGCTGTGGTTATTCTTTAGTGTTGATTCAATGACATCTTTAATCTTACACGTGAATGGGTTTTCCTTTAGCCCCTCTGTTTTTGATCTGCAGAAGGTTCTTTAGCTTTTCGAAAGGCCCTGCATTTCAGTATATTTGCCTTTGTATTTGGAGTAATCCTTGACCCTCCCGTTGTCTGATTGATTTCTTTTTTGGAGTTTGAATATCCTTTTGAAAGCTTAGAAACAGCTCCTTTCAAGAGACTCTCTGATTCTTTTTTTAACGAATCTCTTCTTTGATGCATTTCAGGGGGAAGTTCTGGTGATTCGTCCATACTGCAACATTGATTTTGAGGTGGCCGGAGGGTGCTCAAAGAAAAGATGTTTCGAGTTCTGGCTGAAGTATACCAAGACAGTATGAAATCCAGCGGCCAAGATGTGCTGAGTGCAATAATCCCCTTAATGAAACTTCTGTACCTCACGGTTATAGGACTGATTCTTGCACATCCAAAAAAGCAAATTATTCCAAGGGCAACGTTTAAGCTTCTCAGCAAACTTGTATTTGCTCTTTTCTTGCCATGCCTTATCTTCACCGAACTGGGTGAAAGCATGACACTTGAGAATATTGTGCAATGGTGGTTCATCCCTGTTAATGTGTTGGTGACTACCATTGTTGGTTGCATTCTGGGTTACATAGTGGTCATTGTATGTCGACCTCCCCCACAGCTCAATAGATTCACCATAATCATGACTGCTTTTGGGAATACGGGAAATCTACCTCTTGCTGTGGTTGGATCTGTCTGTCATACTAAAGACAACCCTTTTGGAGCTCATTGCCACTCAAGGGGGGTAGCGTATGTCTCATTTGCTCAGTGGGTTGCGGTTATCCTTGTTTATACTCTTGTTTACCACATGATGGAGCCTCCAATGGAGTTCTATGAGATTGTTGAGGAAGAGACAGAGATTGAGGAGCAGCCACCTGTTAATGACGCCAGCAGGCCTCTGCTTGTGGACGCTGAATGGCCGGGCATCGAGGATAAGGAAACTGAGCATTCAAAGACACCCTTCATTGCTAGGATTTTCAACAGCATATCTAATGTCTCACAGGGCACTCTTTCTGATATTGATCTCAGTGGCGAAACTGGTGGTAATAGTAGTCCCAGGTCAATCAGGTGTTTGGCTGAGCCAAAAATGGTCAGGAGGATCAGAATTGTCGCAGAACAGACACCAATACAGCACATACTACAACCCCCAACCATTGCTTCACTATTGGCGATTATTGTTGGGACGGTGCCTCAGATAAAAGCTTTTGTCTTTGGATACGATGCTCCTTTATCTTTCGTCACTGACAGCTTAGAGATTTTAGCGGGGGCAATGGTGCCATCAGTGATGCTTATTCTGGGTGGTATGCTTGCGGAGGGTCCAAATGATTCTACTCTTGGTCTCCGAACCACCATCGGTATATCTGTCGCGAGACTCTTGGTTCTTCCAGTCCTGGGGATAGGTATTGTGACGTTGGCTGATAAGCTAAATCTACTTGTCCATGGAGATGCAATGTATAAGTTTGTTCTCTTATTGCAATACACGACTCCAAGTGCCATTCTTTTGGGAGCAATAGCCAGCTTGAGAGGTTATGCAGTTCAAGAGGCTTCAGCGCTTCTGTTTTGGCAGCATTTGTTTGCTCTATTTTCCCTTTCTCTGTATATTGTCATCTACTTTAGGCTTCTTTCATACATATGAATCAGGCAACCGTAGGTCCATCTGGTTAATGATCAGTATTTGTGCGACATTTTGTAATTAGATATGTAGTCTGTGCTCAATTAATGCTGTTGAGTGATGATGTAGGTGACAATATTCTTATTAGCATTCTAATGAAGTAAGGTTGTTATCTTATATAATCTTTCAGTAGATTTTGCTCATGGGTGAAATTTGAATGTGGAGATGATTCCGTTTTCTTTTTCACATCATTTTGATCAGTGAAATGTTACATCTTTACATCCTTTAGGAAGGATCAGATGTTGATCTTCAGCTTGCTTCTACTTAAGCCTTATGTACTTTAAGCTATTTGACAACCTTTTTATTGTTCGAAAAGAAAGCCAGTGAAAAGGCAATAACGGCAAGATGGTCTATGTATTTTGGACTTTGGATGGTGAAATTCTTTTGGACCTTTCTGATGGTCTAGTTTATTGGACCTTTATAAATAATCCTTTGTCTGTACCATGTGCTATTGTTTGACAGTATTGTAGTCATTGCATGATGACCCGTTTGTGTAAATTGATCTCACAATTGTTAACTTCATATAGTTTGACTCATCAATTGTGTATGGATATGTTCTTGATCTTGAAACTTCCGGTAGAAGGTAACGTCTACCGTGAGATATTTCTTTTCCGTGTTGGACGGAAAGGACTATGCAATTGTCAAATTGATTGCATTTTCTGGCGTATCCGGTGGAACTAGAAATATACTGTAGCTGTGGAAGCACAGGGCAACATGTATATTTTGAGTTTGTTGCCTGTCCATGTGCTGAAGTTGTCCAATCTGCACTAGTCATCTCAGTTTCTGAAGGTCTGCGAGTCAGTTTGAACTAGCCCAGGAGTTCAAGCCCAATAGAACGCTCATGTTAGAAAATTGGAAAAGCACTTCTCTTTCCCTCCTTCAAGTGATTCAATCCAAGACTAGTATTGGAATTTTTTTGTTCATCTATGCCGCTGATGAAAGTGATTTCATCGCGTTTAGGTCGTCAGGACCGTGAGAAGAACCCGCGACGTGCGTATGCTCAGGCTGAAACTCGAAATTGGAGGATAGAAAAGTTGCTCGGGTTGATGCATTTTGCTTGTAAACGAAGCCATAAGATCTTTTTGTGAAGCTTAATTGCTTGTTCTCTGTTGTAGCGGTGGGGTTTTTATAGGATAATTGTCTAAAAAGTCTTAAATTTATTTTACGACGGTTAATTCAATCTTAAACCTTACATCGTATCATTTTAGTCCTAAACCTTTTATTAATTTCACGTTAAGAAATTAACTATACATGCACATTAGATAAAAGTTAAATTGAGTGTGAATATAGTTGTGTCGACTCAAGTTGTATTCTCATGCGGTACATTGTAAGTGTATCTTGTGGTTTTAAATGTGAAGTGCTTACCAGTTTGTAATTTTTAAAATAAATGCACAAAATGAAGAAAAACATGAATAAAAAAAAGCATATAAATTTTTTTTAAAAAAAGTTTAGAAGTGAAAGTAGAAAGTAGGAGTAGGTAAAGATGAGAGTAGCATTGCGTGGACCTATCAATTTTAATGTATCAAACGTGGATTATTTTGCTTATTAGATGGGTTGGCCATGATTCTCGGTTTTGGGAAAACGTGAAGGCCTTTAGTTTATAGAGCTTTTGGGAAATGCAAATTGTGTTTGGTAAAGAATCATTTGTAAAGCAACTTTGGGTTAAATAGTATTTGGTAAAAAAAATTTTGCAAAGGGCTCAAACTGCCGACAAGCCAGATTTGGCGCCATGCAGCTATCGGCCGAGGTTGCACGACCTTGAGCAACCCCGGGGTCACCCAAACTAGGCGAGGATCATGCAACTCGAGCGAGGGCTATCTAGGGTTGTGCGACCTCTGGCAACAATTGCATGGGTCATGCAACCTCGCCGGTTAGATCTGACTTTGTTGACCCTCGCTGAGCACCCTCGCACAAAGAAGATGAACATTAGTAACGAGGGGCAAAAAAAATTAAAAAAAAAAACTGAAGAATTGGTGATGGTAATTTTGGAAGAAAAAAAATCGTTTGACCTTCGTTTTAACATTCCAAAAATGTTGAAAGCTCACGAGAGGTTCCCATTTATTTTGAGCTTTCGGCCTTTCCAATGTTAGCATTTAGAGTGAAGTCTCTTGAGAATGGGTGCTAAACACTTCAAATTTCTTTAATGGGCTTTTAAAATGCTAAATCAAACACAATGACGAGATGATTTGCATCCTTGAATTGTCATTTGGGATTTTTATGGTTCCTCGAGGAATTGATCAACTGTTTGGAATATATTGTATCCTAGTGTATTTCATCGCACTTTCCATATGAAACATTGTACCATACAAACACTTCGAACATTTTCAAAGAACGTCTAGACGGAGATACTTTCTTTTGTACTCCAAAGGTAGATTCATATAAGTTACCAATGTCATGGAGTGAGTATGACAAGGCATGTATGTATACAAGCGCTAAGTAGAAAATTTCTGCCTCGCTTGTCTTTCGCATCTCGCTAGAGATAGAAAATCACATTCTACCCTCAACCCCATTCCAACCCTCATTCTTGTTCTATTTTTATCATGCCTCGGTTGTTAACTCGAAATTACAATCTGGGTCTTTCTAATGGGCACCCTTAACACACGGCTAGGCAATATTCCACGAGGAATAAGTTTCAATATTCAAGACACGGACTGCACTATTTCTCAAAAACCATTGAAAATTTCACATGTTTCCTCGATTGGGTTAGTCAAGTCACTCAATAGTAATGCATCCAAGGTCATCTTTGAAACTCAGCACGAGACCAAGAAACGCCGGCTTTCCTTCAGTCCTAGGTAAAAACCTTTCTGCTCGGACGACCTTGCTCTAAACCCGGTTGAGCTTGGCGTATGCGTCACGACCGTGGCTATCTAATCCCGCGAACACGACAACCACGACATTCACGACAAGGCAGACGATGACACCATCCATTCCAATCCTAGGGGCATTTTGCTTCTTTGGTACGAGGGTGCCAAGCAAAATTTGACTTTCCCAAGAAAAAGATGCCAAACAGAACTGGCAGAGATCTTCCCGCAATCTTTGTTCTTCGCACATCGTTCATTGACGTCTCCATCACCCATCGAGATAACGCCTACAGACACGGGACTCTGCTTTGTGACCATACAATTTTATGAAAGGACAGCATGTAATGATGTTGATTGGGGAGGTGGGAAAAACAGAGGGAGGGGCGAGGCAGAGCATATGCGGAGAATCGTCATCAGTGCCATTCTCCATGCCTTGTTCCCCACCTTCTGCCCTATTAAAAAAGATCGAGATTTGCATCGATTTGGATTCCGTTTACACGGGCCCCAGTTCGAAAGGAACAACGACAGGGTCCGAGCACAGAGAGAGAGAGAGAGAGAGAGAGAGAGAGAGACTCCTGTCCTGACCATTCTTTTTTTCTCGGATGGAACCTGCACCGAAGCTTTGCTCGAAAAGGGCATTCCAACGTATGATTTTCTTTAGAATTTGGCGCACCGAGAAATTCTACATTTGGGGTTTAAAAAACGGAAGACGACCACCATCGATGGAGCTCTGAACACGCCTTGAAGTTGACACCGGGAATAGGCGTGAGGGTCTAGGAAATTGACATGTCAATCAACAGAATAATAACCAAGGGTTGAACTTTCCAAAAAACAAAAAGGAGGGTATATATTTTTTTTTATGTTCTTCGGGGATGTATTACGTCTCCTACAAAATCAATTCATAAGTTAATAACTCATAAAATAATGTTTTTGTTTCCTAAAGAGGCCATGGAAATGACATAAGTGGGAGAAAGGGACAATAAAAGCATCAGTGGGTTCAGACCTCAGTATCATTTTGGGGAGAAGAAAAGACATTCGATGGTAAAATGGCTGATTAGAGCTAATAAGAAGAAGAAAGGCTTAGCAAAACGAGGAACAGTATTCAAGGAATGAAGGCATCAGCATCCGTTGGTAATCACACTATATCAGAAAATTAAAAGTACAAAGAAAATTATTGAATTGGGAATCGAGAAATCTGTAAATATGGATGGATAAGAAACACGGCTCAAACTTGACACGTTAAACTGTTATTCTGACGAGTTTTGTGATCTTATGATTTTGTGTTTTGGTACATAAATGAGTAATTTTATTGAGGATGTATTTGTTTTGGCAAAACTTTTGTCCGAACATAATTAACATTCGAGTTTCAATTCTAATTATGCCATTGCACCCAGCTTATTAGGTCTAGGACATCATTCGAGCCTGCCGACATTGGCGAATGTGCAATATGCAATCTTCTACACCGGTCCTCTTTTGCTGTTTCCTTCGCATGATCGCGGCAAGCATCCATTTTACTTCGATTTTCTATACACTTGGTCAACCCCCACCAAACCTTATCGCACACATACTTGCCAACCCTTGCTCTCTCCCCGACATGCATATGCCGTCGCATCCTCGTCCCTCATCACTAGACTCACTGCCAAGTGTCTTCTTTGTTTGTAGGGTTGCGCCATCGCTTCCCTATCTTGTCCCCTTCGCACATTCCGTACATTCGATCTTGAGGAGGAGGGTCGTACCGTCGCCCGCTTTGCAAAGTCATCGGTGGGAGTGATGGTTGGAGACGTGACGGCAGCGACGGGCTTGGGTCGGGATGTCGGGGGAGAGATAGAGAGAGTGTGTGTGTATGCATTAGGAATTGATCTTATCTTTTTATCTACATGGTATTGTCATCTTATTCATCAGGCAACATACGGATCATGTTTTGATTGACTAGTAGGACGGTGGGTCAACGACCGGCATTGGCGATCACACAGAGCCCAACTTTTCCGCACAAGAGAAGAACAGCGGGTGTGAGTTGGCAAACTATAGATTATCTCTACATGAGAAATATTCAATCCAAGACCGCAACTTTTACTCACGTGCCACCGGCGATCGGGGCGGGCCCGTCGCCCCCCCCCCCGGGCCGCTACGAGGCCGAGCGAGAAGCTCGGAGAACCGGCGACACACCTAAAAAGTCAAGGTCCGTTCGCCGGAGAGACTAATCAAAAACAATCTTAAATATCCAGAAATGCAGGATCAGAAGATTTCACCGGGCAATCCTACGTTAAAGAAAAGGAAAAAATATATATATAAAAATAAAAAGAAGGAGGGCATCTCCCTCGCACGCCGCGAAGACCAGGCGCGGCGCAGCCCCACCACCCACAGCCACCGGCGAAGAAAGGCAGAGAGAGAGAGAGAGAGAGAGAGAAAGAGAGAGAGAGATTGGCTTGGCTCCCACTTCTTTCGAGGAATCTGCCGCTGCCCACCGCGGGAAACACCTCCCTCTCTCTCTCTCTCTCTCTCTCTCCCTCACCTCTTACTATAAAAGGGAGCAGCGTCTCTTGCTTTTCCTGCGCAGAAACCACTCTTCAAAAAATTCCGCCCTTTTTTCAGCTTTTTTCCCTCCCGAGATCCAAACGCATCGCCTTCGTCCCTCCTTCCCTCCCTCCCTCCACCGAAAACGCCCAAAGAAAACCCTATCGCCTCCTCGCCCCCCTCTCTCCTCTCCAGCGCCACACGATCTGACCCCCCGACTTCCCTTTCTTCCCTTCCTTTCCTCCCCCAAATTCCCACCCAAGTTTCCTTCCTTTCCCGTCCATAAAGATCTCTCCTTTTTCACCCGGAGCCTACCCCCCCCCCCACTTCCTTTCGATTCACCATGCTACTCACTCCCACCTCCCTCTTGTGACCGACCACACCCCTTATCCAGTTTCTTGCATCCTTTCTGGGCATTTTTCCTTCGATTCTTCTCACCCCCTCTCGTTCCCGTTCGTTTTCTTTTTCGCGGGGGGGGGGGGGTCTAATAAAAAGCCATGAGGACCATGGCGATTCCCTCCTCCTATCCCCGTTTCCTCGGCCCCGAGAATCCTGCCATGGACCCTGGCTTCTTGGGTCCCCCTCAATCCCCTCCTCCCTCCTCCTCCGCCTCCTCCTCCTCCTCCTCCTTGCCTCCCGCCGCCGCCCTCACCCAGGACGACCTCAAGCGGATCGCCGCCCACAGGGCCGTCGACTACGTCCGGTCCGGCATGGTCGTCGGCCTCGGCACCGGCTCCACCGCCCGCCACGCCGTCGACCGCATCGCCGACCTCCTCCGCCGCGGCGAGCTCTCCGGCGTCGTCGGCGTCCCCACCTCCACCCAGACCCACCAGCAGGCCCTCTCCCTCGGCATCCCGCTCTCCGACCTCGACTCCTGCCCCTCCCTCGACTTGGCCATCGACGGCGCCGACGAGGTCGACCCCGACCTCAACCTCGTCAAGGGACGGGGCGGGTCGCTGCTCCGGGAGAAGATGGTCGAGGGGGCTTGCCGGGAGTTCGTCGTCATCGTCGACGACAGCAAGCTCGTCGAGTATCTGGGCGGCAGCGGCCTCGCCATGCCCGTCGAGGTCGTGCCCTTCTGCTGGAAGTTCACCGCCGAGAGGCTGCGGCGGCTCTTCGAGGACGCGGGGTGCGCCGCCGAGCTGCGGACTTTCCCGGAGACTGGGAGGCCCTTTGTGACCGACAACGGGAATTACATTGTGGACTTGTACTTCAAGAAGGACATTGGGGACTTGAAGGCGGCAAGCGACGCCATACTGCGGCTGGCCGGTGTCGTCGAGCACGGGATGTTTCTCGACATGGCGACCACGGTGATCGTGGCGGGGAAGCACGGGGTTAAGGTGCTGAACAAACGGTGAAGTAGTTTTGATTGGTTCGCCGCGTTGAAGTGGCTATTCCTAACAAATTTATTAGTTTGAGAACCTGAATTACGGGATTGTTTAGGCGAGCCGGCCGGAAGTTTTGGCCGGCGATCATTGGGAAGGGCAAGCTTTTTTATTTTTCCTTTTTCCCTTTCTTTCCTATAGGACGCTAGGAAGAACAGTATGTGGCAGGAGTCCACTCAAATTTTGCTGTTTTCTGGAGAGAAACTTTGGGGGGGACATTGGAACATTCATTGCTTTCTTAGGAAAGCTGATTGACGAGCTTCTGTATACCTTAAATCATGCTCTTTTAAATGCATGTTCTGCTTTATTTACTTGAGATCTTTTCAGTTTTCTTTCCATTCAACTTTGTCATTCCTTTAGTTTGATTGGAGGGTTTTAGTTCTCTTGTGGCTGTGTGAAATGAGGGAGCATTAAAAAGGTTTTCTATTGTATGATTCCGATTTTTTTGTGTATTTGGTCTATAGTCCATCCAAGGTATAAATTGGCATATTGCAGAACCTGTGTGCTGTTCGGGGTTGTTTGATATCTTTGCTTTCATTTCAAGACTGCAAATATGTATGTGTATGTAGACAGGGCCATGTAAGCCTAGTTCTTATGGTTATGGCGTTGTGCCTTCTATTATTGAGGTCATATTTGATTTAATGGACGTCCATGCTGGGCAGATTCAATATAACTTTTTCAATTCTCTCATCCTGTGGAGAGGAATGCAGGTCCTCCACTCTTTATGGAAAATTTTTGTTAGAAACAGGCTGTACTGCTCTGCCCTCTATTCTCTGAGAATTTTGCCATCATATCTGGTAGGTCATTGTATCTCTCCTTCTGTTGATTGTTAATTTATGCCCTAAGTGATTTCAAATTTTCGAAGGTGGTGGAGTACCACTTTGAATTGATCTGTGAATAGCCTTGGATGTCCTTGAGGGGGCGGCAAGTTCTGACACAAGATGAGAACATTGCATTACAAGAATTTATTGATATGTTTTGAGCAGGTTCTTATGAAAATCGAGTCTTCTTCATACTAATCAAATTTGAACTTAATTTAGCAATGTTGCAATATAATAATTGACATGAATATGATGACAGGATGTGAATTCCCACCTCTACATGAGGTATTGATTGAAATGTCATTTTGGTGCATTGAGATACTCCACTTTGCCGATCTGTTTATATATTCTATTGCTGATTAGCATTTAAAGGGAGTTAAGAGTAATTATCTAGACTAGAGATTTTTTTTAGTTGACATTTAACCTTTTCAATACTTGCTCCCAATTCACTTGCCTGTTGCATCCTTCTGCATTTACAGGGTAGGCATATTAGAGCCAGGTATTTGGAAGTGATCCTCAGCTTTGGGTCTGTGTTTCCTCCTTACACAGAGGCGCAAATGTTGGGTTTCAATCCTATCTTACTGGGTTTGTTTTCTGTCATGTTTACCTTCTATTATTGTAGTGGTGTCGTCATCTTTGTTGTTACTATAGAGTAATGTCTTTACTGATTGCCTGCTAACTATTGGGATGCCAAGTGTCTGCGCTGGGGTGGTAACGTCAAAAGGTTAAGATACTAGTTATCTCTCGCTTATGCGAGCTAATTGAAACTGTGCCGGTTGCATGTGTTTTTTTCCGCCGCTAGCCATTCCCAGTGGTTATTGGTGAGGGCACGTTTCTTTAATTTCCGTCTTTTCTTCCAATAGGATGTTAGGAAGAACGGTATGTGGCAGGAGTGCACTCAAATTTTACTGTCGTCTTCTTTATACCAGAAACATGCTCTTTCTAGTATAAGTTCTGCTTTATTTCCTTCTTCTGGATCTCTTCAATATTTCTTCTATTCAACCAATTTGTCCCTTTAGTTTGAGTTGAT
This sequence comes from Syzygium aromaticum, assembly GCA_024500025.1. Lineage (NCBI taxonomy): Eukaryota > Viridiplantae > Streptophyta > Magnoliopsida > Myrtales > Myrtaceae > Syzygium > Syzygium aromaticum. Next base: position 24,206,640 of record CM044891.1, read on the forward strand.
AGTTTTTTCAGTCTATTAATGGTTGAGAGTTTGGAATGAATCGACCCGTTATATGTATGAGCCCTACATATTCTTGGTCCGCATATATTCTTGTGTGAATAGCCTACTCCATCTGAAGTGTAATCAGGGCATTTTGGGAACCAGTGTGCTTTTTAGCATCCAAGCTTTGCTCAAAATCTTTGGACTCCTCGTATAATGATACGTATGTGCTTGTTGGTTTATGGTATCGCCCTGTTATTGAGGTCACCTGTGATTAAGTGGATCTGTTAGCAAATTTTTCATGAGCACTCTCAACCAGTTGAGAGGAATATGTGCTTTCTCAGGAAGTGTTTTAGGCAATTGAGAACGCTGTCATCTTGCTCCTTCTCTGGATTGTTAATCAATCCGCTACTTACATAATTCGACATTTTCAAATGATGGTGGAAATCAAGCAGCGGCAATCGATTTTTGTAAGTCTTGAATCGTTAATCTGTGGAGGCAATGGTGTACTCCCTTTTTAAGTATGATTCAATCGATTGTGGACTTAAAAAGCTATTGTAGCTGTGTGCTACTGTTGGTCGGCGTTTAAGGAGACTCGAAGATATTCCGTTTATCCAAGGCTTCCTGTTAGAGCCAGGTATTCAAAAGCAAAGCAATCCTCCTCTCACCAGCTCTTCTCGCGTGCGCTTGTTTGCATATGCATAATAAGCTCAGCTACAGCAGAGTATCGTCTAACAAAACTGGTTTACACTCTGGGATTTAACATCTTGTGGAGTTCTATCCCTACTTTGGTTCCTTTATTCAGTCATCAGGTTGCCAAGACAACGGCAATTACTCCTCTCAGCGGTCCTGTTCTTCTTCTGTAGTCTTGTCTGTAACCTTATCTGCCTTGTTCAAGTTCTTTGGGTCTTTGAGGAAGAGAGTGAAACAGGGAAGGAAAGATGCAGAAAGGAGAACGGCCGAAGAATGTTTTTGGTTGAATGACTGTCATTTGAGTTCTGGGCAACCCAGTGAGTGCTGGGCCGTTTAATCTCTTATAGGGTGAGTCTTCATCAATCTTCTTTGGCTGTCTCTGAATTTGTTACGCTTCTCTGATTGTTGGGATTCCTTTCCTTCGCATGACAGAGAGGACTCGATGCAGCTCAAATGCCTAAGTCTAGAGTTCTGACGTGTCTTTGAAATTACAAAGGGTGAAGAACAATCAGACCTACTAAATCAACTTACAAGTTTTCAACAGCAGAAGCTCTCGTGGCGTTGGCGAGTATCCCTTCCAGCTCTGATGCCGTAGACAAGAAAGTTTTGAAATGCGATTTGGTTCCCTGAAAATGAACTTTCTCGAGGAAAACATGCTTGATAACTGTGGCTACAATCACCAACCTTTACGTGAGACATTTGACTGCGACCATTGGTCAAACAACGTCACCTCGTCCTTCTTGCCCCAACCCAAGACTTGATTGGTTGAAATTTCAGAATTGGAAAGAGAACGATAGGAACATGGTAACTACGAAAATAGCATCTTTATTCTGGTATCTTTTAAAAGGAAGATGCGAGGACATCTTCCAAAAAGTGGCCTTGCAGAGAGTTCAAAGTAGTTCTAGAAGAATTCTTCAGACTTCGAGTTTTGAGTGAAGCATGTAACAGCAAGAAAGGAGCAACTAAAGCTGATGAAGAAAAGAAGAGGAAGAGCCCAGGTGGTAACCGGATTACAATGACTTGCGAATAGCAATGGACGGTCAATCAACAGTACAAGTGAGCATCAAGAAACGGATGGCAGAAAAGACCTTGTCAGAGTCGGGATTGTGTTTCAGTAAGTTGAATAAGTTTGGTAGAATGAATGCTGATCACAGACTGAAAACACAACGAAACTCTTAACGGGTTTTGCTCACTGGGCTGCTATGCACTGGCTAGGATGAATTTGGGTGTAGAATCGGGTTTCAGAAATCCGGGTGCTCTGATGAGTATGCAAATTCATGAAGCACAGAAGAACCTCCATTAGAAAGTGCTGATGTAATCTGTCCACAATAAGATGTATCGCTTGCAGTCTTAAAGAAATGCAACTGAACTTGAACTTGCCAATAAAGACTGCTGCTTTACCATGACTGCAAAGAAGTGGACGTAAAAGTGCGGCATTCCGAGATGAAAAGATGGTGGCCATGTGGAGGAAAGTGAAACCGCAGACATCATATCTCACATATAGTGAAGAAACATGAAGATCACTCCAATATATTTGATTCAATCTAGAAGTCTGAATATCACAGACTAGCCATTCATCCCAGCCTACTGAACATTTTCTAGTTCAGAATCAGATGCGGACAGAAATCCACGGAGCCAGAGCAATCATGGACCGACAATGAAGAAAATCGCTAGTGTGAGCTATTATTATCTGTACAAGCTTTGAGGACTGCTAAACAGACAGACTAGTGACAAAGCATGAACTGATGTGTGATCACAATAAAAGAGACTCATCTCCGAAAGCAAAAGGAAAAGAAGAGGATTGAAACAAAAGATTCCTCTAGAAATCATTACTAGACTCTGCCACTTTTAGATGAAGCTTCCATCCCAGGCTGTCTGCCTTCTCTTGCTGCGATGACATCAAGAACACCATGGATGCGCTCATGTAAATGTCTGGCAAAGTCATCGGATCTCCGTTAAGCATCAAAGCGTCACCAATTCTCGTGATCTTGATAACAAATCCTTCCACATGAGCATGCACCAATGTCCCATTGTTGAAGTCCAGTAGATCACTTGCCGAGAGCTTGGATGGAACGACATGCTACAGAAAGATCGATGGGTACTTGCTGAAACTCCCTTTGTGATTCACCATCAGATTCGTCTGAAAGAGTGAAAACCATCAACATCTGATTTTCACCCATCAGTTTCATCAATTGCAAACCAAGAAAAGAAGCCATCACAGAGTACCCTTTTGATCTCATTGCCCCACAAGCCTTGGCAAATCTATTCCCACCCGAAAGATCCTCGAAACCGCCATATCTCGGTGCTACACACTCAAGGCCAGGGCTTGGACTCTGAAGTGGGGCCAAAGTTTGGAACTCTGGATCGAAGAACATCTCAATCCCAAGACGACCACCAAGTTCCCGTCGTTGAACACCGGCGAGCCAACAATCTTGATGCCGTTTATCTCAACCTGATAATCAGACGGCGAGGTGCTTAGCAACAGAGAATGGTTGGCGTTAATGGTGGAGATTGTGGCCCCATGATGAAGTGACCTCAAGGTATCGAGAGAGAGAGAAAGAGAGCGCATGGGGCCAGAAGTGGAGCCGGAGGAGAGAGTGGCGGCTGGCCGAACCATGCAAAGGTGTCATCAGAGGGAGAGAAGATGGTGAGAGAGGGGACTTGAGGGGAAATCAGGGTGTTGGAGATGAGATTGAGAATTAGGGACGTGGACACAAAAGCCCGAGATCGAGAGGCTTCTCTGTGGGAGCCGAGAGATGAGCATGAGGGCGACGGTGGAGAGCGGTGTCACCGTTTCTGGAGGCTCTGAAAACGGAGTTTTGATGCTTGTTTTTCCCTTTTGAAAAGGCGCTTGTGTAAGGTTCTTGCGGGGGCGGGGTGCTCTTGCCTTCTGTTTGTGTTCCGCTGAGGAGGTCGCCAGCCGTCATCAACCGTGGGGCAAATTATGGCGGGATGTGGGAGCGTTTGGCAGTAGGGCCAGAACGACACAAAAGCCCCTCTAGCATTTTCTTTTCTTATTGACCATAACAGAAGCATATTCTGTACATACTTTTTGTTTATTATTTAATGATTGAAGCAATAATATACATGTTCAACAGTGGTGTGTGCGACCTCATCCTTCCAAAGCTCCAACTAATATTCAATCTCTCCTTTTCCCTTCTAAGTTTCAACACAGATAGGTGTTGCCCAAATACCGCTGTTTACGACAAAAATGGTTGAGCGTCGACATGGACATGCACGTGCTTTCGGCACGAGCATAAACAATCATGTAAGAAACACGTGAGCATACACGCGATATTTTATCGACGGAGGTGATCGGTTTGTTGTCGACAACCGTGGAAACTCATCATTGATATCGGCAAACATCCGTATCCGGCTGTCACTATGCGGTGATTGAAGAGAGACAGGAAATCAGCAAAGCTTTTAAAAGGCAGACGGACATGGAAGCATAGCTATTAGTCAAGGCAAATTAATCAGGGTGATAGAAGCCACCAGCAAATGCTGATAACATTAGAGTATGACCATAGAGTCGGAAACCGGCATAGTAGTTGAAATCGAGGAGGAACGAATTGACACTTCTGGATGGAACAGTTTCTGCTTGAAAGCTTGAACAGTCGCCGAAGATAGATCGCGGAGTAGTTATCGTGCAACGAAATTGAAGCATTGGTTTAAAAGCAGGTTATGGGCATCGAATTCTCAGAAAGGAAAGGGTGTGGAAAATTCATGATGGAACCGCTTAAGAGAATTCAACCGTCGCGAACTGTCGAGAAGTGGCTCGGAAATGAAGGTACGTGAAGATCAATGGAGGGAACTGCTCCAAGAGAATGCAACTGTCGGGAAACAGTTACTTTTGGATCATTATAAATACCACAAATCATATAATCGAAAACCTCCACACAAATTGAACAAATTTATCTTTATTTTTACTTTCCTGTATTGCAATTTACTTTTCATAGTCGTAACTTTCAGACGTTGTCGATTTAATTCCGGCTTATGTTTCATGTTCGATGCTGTGTCGTCGATCTTAAGGCCTGATGTCTCTCGGGTCCTTCTAATGATCACCACTAGTTGAGTCATCTAAGGGGTTTATAGTGATCAAGAAATCTGAATGAACTTGCACCAATGGATTTGGAGTTTGTAGGGGATCCCAAATCCATGTGACTATATCACGAACAAAATTAGTAAAGGTAATTAAATGTCTCTCTATGATCTCGAAGGGCTACTCTCTTTCACTTCTCTCCTCCCTCTGATTTGGAGGCCATTGAAGGCACTAATTAAGGGTATATGCAGAAAGATTTAATCCCAAACTAGATATCTCATGCAAAGATAATGCCGCCCGATATGTCCACATCAGCATGCCATCAACTAATCCAACCAATCATCTGTATATGTTCACATCACGTGATTTCTTTTTACCATCTCATGCTTGAAGATTGTAACAAGACCAAATATCTCGTCGGTTGCTGATGAAGTTAGCGGCTCTGTCCGTTTAAGAAGAGTGCCTGAACAAGAAAGGAGCAGATAAATCATACTGAAGATCAGGAGAAACGTTTATGCTGATCTTTGTGTGCGATGCCTTTTGCTCATATTCTCACCTCGGTCAGTCCCTCGAGCCAAACCAAACACGTTTTTTTTTTCTTCGGAAAAAAAAGCTATGTAAATGCAATTGGCTCTACTCAAAGGACACTTCCATTTTTCCTTTCTTGGTATTGAAGTGTGTCTTTATTTCGAAGTAAACCCTAACTCAGACATTTATTATATGCATTCAGAACAAATGCCATCATCTCATTATTCTCTCCCTTTCTTCTCGGCATGTCTCAGGGTTTTCTTAATTCTGACAGGATTGTCAATCTCATTTGATGTTATCATATTGTTTTATTTGATGCCAGGAGAATGCCAAGCAAGGCATGAAGAGCTATGTCATTCATCTAACATAATACACATTTATTTAGTTGTTTTTCCTGTTTCTGTGGATAAGTGAGAAAGCTTGGAGGGACCACTCCTCCTCTCCAAGTCCAAAGCTTGACAGAAGGTCATATCAAGTGGGAAATGGTTACCGCAGAAAGTTACATCAAAACTCAATTCAAGAGATAAAACCCTAGAGCTGCTCAGTTCAATGGAAGGAATGCTGAAGTTCAAAGAGAGAGTTCTTACGAGCCACGACAAGACCTGCTCATGGGTTTCGCAATCCATGGACCTCATCACGAGAGTACTTGTGCCAGCGCAAGTAAGATATAAGATCAACCATTAAAGCTTTCCTCTGAGCGGATTAGTTGCAAAGCTAAAAAGCATGCACCTTTTTTGAAATGTTGAAGAGTTTGAAAAACCCCCAGATTGTATGGAAAACTACGGTTTCCAACTTCTATATACACATTCCGAGTATTAATTGCCATTTTCCAGGAAAAGCGATCCCACTAATCCTACTTGATATATAAATTGCAGTGAACAATTTGTTACCAATGTTTACTTTATTTCACCCCAGAGATTGGTTAGTCAAAGGTCTTTTGGTTCCATGAGCAAACGATTAAAGCAACAGAAGCCATGGTATAGACACCTGAATCTGATACGTAGAAACTAACGCACTCATTCAGAAATGACTAGAAATCTTTAGCAAGAGGGACGTATCGGTTTGTCAGCTCTTTATTAGTTGTTTTTGCAAGCTAGGTATGGAACCCTGCAAAACGAAGAATCTCTTGTCCGCTTCTGCACCATGTTGCATACGTTTGAAAATAACTTTAACTTTACCAGCTGATCTTCATTGAAACACCTGCTCGCAAACGGGTTTCTTGAGAAAAACCTTTCGGGACATAATCTAAGCTAAACTCAGCTCTATGGTGGCTCCAGAAAGCCAATAGATTCAGCGTGTACGGATCTCACGACTTTCATCATTTCTTCAAACAAAAAATCTTGAAAAAAGCTCATCCTTACCGTATCAGCTGAGCCATTGCAACTATCAGCCTGTTCTGCATCTCTATAGCCCGACCAAGGTCGCTTTGGATCAATTGTGCTCTGACTCTCTCTGCATCTGCACGTGGGACATTTCCTTCCCAAATATGACGCAATAAAGCCCTTCTGGAACCGTCTTCTGAGATCACTTATTTCCGTTAGCACTTCATCTAGCTCTTCTGTGAGTTCTTGAAGTCGTATGTCTGCCATTTTTAGCTTCCTCTCTCGGGCACTCTCTCTCTGCTTTTGAGATGCGGGAAGAAGCTTTAGAGCTTATGGATGTGTCACGGGTTGGTCGATTCACAGCGATCCCACACCCGCATGGCCTTAAGATTACTTCCAAGTCAGCATTGCGCGCACACACACTCGATTTACAAAAATGGAAAGAAAGCAGCGTAGTTGTATTTCTTGCAAATAAGCATATACAAATGAAGGCCCCCTATATATACAAGTATGGGTCTAATTTGATCCGTTGATTCCCTCATGATCTGACGGTGGTGTTTGAATTGATACAGTCATTACATAGCTATACAAGAAGTTTTAGAGGTCCTAGGGCGTGGGGAAGGACATCTGTCAAGGGAAGTTACAGGGTCGTGTATCAGAGGGAATTGAAAGATCGCCGATTGTGTTCTCGCCTAGTTACGGATGGGCCACGTCCCATGCACGAATGGGCCACGTCCCATACACGGAAGGGCCACGGTCTGTTCGTGGCTCTTATTCGAACTGGCTCGGAGCTCTTCGCTTCCTTGGGCCATGTCAGATACATGAGGATCCAGAGCAAGATGACAAGTGAAAAGCACAGACTTGTGGCCGTTTTCATTTTAAAAGGAGGGCCTTGTTCACTTCTAACTTGAGTATCCAGCTGGACTCCTCGTGATTTCATACAAATTTCGGAACAATATAAAGAATCAATAAATATGGGTGTGTAGTACTCTTCCTAAAATTTTTAAGTAGCGTAATAAAATCCAAAAACTTGTAAAATCAGCACAATCAAGTCCTTATGTTAATTCCGTCAATTTGACTTGCGAAAAAGATGACATGTCATATATTATTTTTTTTTTCTCTCCTACTCGTGGTGATAACTTTAAAGCATTGAGTATAGACCAAAACAGTGTCGTTTGGGTCCAAAGCTTTGTTTTTACCCAAATATTACTTAAATTAGATCAGAAATCGTTTGGGTCCAAAGCTTTGTTTTCACCCAATTATTATTTAAATTAGATCAGAAAAGCTATGTTTCGTCTTCTTTTTTTTTTTTTCAGTTTTATTTCACAATTTATGTTGAGTAGATTTGAAAATAACAGGAAATAGATTTTGGTAAATAATGGACGAGTTAATTTAAATGAGATATTTTCTAAAGGGTGAAGGACCAAATGTGTGAAATTTCACACCGCACGTTGTCTGAAGTCTAAAGCATCAAAGATGTAGTCGTCCCGGAGAATTCGAAACCACTTTCCAATTTCACTTTAGCACCGTTGGGCCAACTAGTTGGGCGGTCTTTCGTAACCACTATCTAATTTGATTAACATTAAAAAAAGGGCCAATTCTAGAAAAAACAAAATAAATCAGCTTATAACAACGGGGCCAAAAATGTCCTCACCCTCAAGTAAACCAAAAAAATGCCTAGACCTTTTTTTTTTTGAGGTACAAAAGTATTGAGGCGAATAGAATTCAGTTAAAAAATTCTAACTCCTCCGGAAAACTTCACTGTGAATATCTTTATCCCTTGAGTAAAAATCGGAGCATTTTTGGACAGTTTGAAAAGTTGAGATACTGTCGGTCGGTGAGTATGGGTGCGTTTGGTAACGTTTCTATTTCTGAGAATAATTTCTTTTCAGAAATAGTTTTTTCTATTTCTATTTCTTGGAAGAGTTTCTGAGCAAAATAATGCGTTTGGTAACTGTACAAAATTTCTATTTCTAGAACAGAAATGCGTTTGGTAACTGCACAAAATTTCTATTCCTGGAATAGAAAAAGAACAGAAATGCGTTTGGTACAACCAAAAAAATTTCTATTTCCAATTTTTTTCATTCAAGTTTATATCTTTTATCTAAGTGTAAGTACAAGTTATAAATGAAAATAAACAAAGAAGCATTGTTTATTGGTTTGTCTAATCCTTTTTAACTCACACTACTTTATATATATAATTAATTATCATAATCTTTTTATTATTCTGAATACCATATTTATCTATTTCAAAAGTTTCTACACAACCGCTATTATAAATACTATTTATTCTCGTATTAAATTACCAAAAGATAAAAAAGAATGCTTACATCTTAACCATGTGTTAGTTATTTTTATTACCAATAAATAAACAAAACAAGAACTCATCCTACGAATGTGAAGAACTCTCTAGGTCAACATTGACAGTGCTATAATATACAACAGCTGGCGTCACTAATTTTTGTCACTTAAGAAGATTACACATTTCTTTCTCTTTATGAACTCTTTCCTATGATGCATAGAATTCTTTGCCTATATATATAAAGAACATTTGGAACTCCATATACGACATTATAATAACACGTGGATGACGCCGATTTTAGTGAGCGCTTGAATATGATCCATTCACTTTATTAATCACTTAAATAGTCACAGTAACTTTGAAAATTGATTTATATAGACATGAATCCTTAATTTTCTTATAACGATTAAGTTTACAAAATCAATTCAAATTTGCTTGTGACTTATACATATAAATATTTACATCTTGTTTTCATCCAATAAAGTTGAACATGTAGGTGAAGGAGTAGTCTTCAATTGCAGCAAGAAAAACGTAGTTGAATGCCAATACTCCAAAGAGATTCTCTATACTCCTAGTACTAAAATATCCCATCAACTCATGCTTTGCCAAATATTCAAAGCTTGCCAAACCTCTGTTTGAAATGTTGCACAGGCTTTGGATTTCAAAAATACAACAATAATAATACCTGCTAATTAACAAAATGTTGCCAAATATTTATAAACAACATAACAAAAGTCAAAAACATAAAGTCATGGAATCTCAGGCATATTGTGATTCCTTGCCATTTGATTTGCAATATTTTTCCTAAGCATGTTCATCTCAACTGCCTCCTCATGCCACTCATCTGCATCCTCTACTTGTGTAGGTCCAAAAGGGTAGTCCGGATCTCCATATAGAGAAAAATTTTTGTCCATCCTATCTTGATCACGAATGTAATTATGGATAGCACAGCATGCAATTACAATACATGCTTGCTTGCGAATTGTAAATTGAGGCATGTGTCTCAAAATGAAGAAGCGATTCTTTAATGCCCCAAATGACCTTTCAATGACATTCCTTAATGAAGAATGCCTATGGTTGAACAATTCTCTTGCTGTTCTGGGCCGTCTCTCTCTACCTCTATAATCATTCAGATGATACCGTTCACCTTTAAACGGAGTTAAAAATTCTTCAAGTGCTGCATAACCAAAATCTACCACGTAGTATTTTCCTATAACAAGGTATATATAAATTTGTTATGACATCAACGCAATATAATCATACAGAAAATTAATCATTATATACAAAGTAAATACCGGGTGGTGGTCGAGGAAATTGCTGTTGAGGAGTCTCGAGTGCTGCCGAGAGCACCCGACAATCGTTGGCAGACCCTTCCCACCCAGCATATACGAAAGTAAATTTCATATCAAATGAACAAACACACAAAACATTCTGGGTGATAGTCCCTTTCCTGCCTCTAAATGGGATTTGCTTCGACACAGGCACAAAAACATTAATGTGGGTGCCATCAATAGCACCTACGCAGCCCTGTGATTTTATAAAAGTCTAATGTCATACAAGATTATCGACACATGTATTTAATACTCCCTAAAATCGACATTAAATTCGTACCTTGAAGTAGAGTTTATGGTTAGGATCCATAAGAATCTCTTTTGGGACAATATCAAAAGAAGGTGGCTTGATAACCTCTTTTGCCAGTTTCATAACGGCTTTCAACACTATGGTAAAATACTTGCTGATTGTTTCTCCCGAACGTTGGAATCTCTCACATAAATCTCTGATGGAGTTCTCGTGACCAACCAAAGATAAGAAAATCCCAACTTGTTCATCTATCCTAACATACCGACTATCTTTCAACCAGCCTCTTGCCCTCATTAAATCACATAGGTTTAGAAAAACATGTCTCTCCATTCTAAATGCTTCATATATTCTCTCTGAATGTCCATAAACAATCTCTCTTACCCATTTGGGTCCTGATAATTTGTTGTCCCTAATAGGTTCTCTCAAATGCACGGACATGTCCATTGAAAAAGTGAACAACCATCCTATTATTAGGTCAATATCAAACTCATCCAAGTATTGTTCAACCGGTGCTACATCCCCATTAGACACACTATTTGTTCCCCCGTCCATAGTACCTATGCCATTTAAACAAATAATAGCACATCAATATGGATATCCAGAAAAAATAACCAACAACAACTAAATAACATAAGTCATAGAGTGAAAGCAAATCAAATATAAAAATCCCACGCAATCCATCACACCCATGCCACCACACAAATACAATAGTCTCAACATGAATATGTTTAAAAACCAAATAAAAAGCAATACCATAAGTCATAGAGTAAAATGAAACACAAAGTCACGAAAATCCTACGCAATCCACGATACAATTCCCAACATCTAGTTAAGAGCTTGGATAAGTGCATTTCTCCATTCAGCTGGGGTTTTGATGAAAGCCTCACTCCATCTAGCACTAGCGCATGCTCGTTCCACTGCTTTGGTGTAAAGATTTTGGTCCAAGTTAGGCATGCTAACGAGGACATCAATCACAGCAGATACAGAGTAGGGGTCTACAGGTGGTGCTGTGACCTGTGACGTGACAGAGCCAATCACAGATTGACTAGCCCTAGCTTTGATCATATCCTGTATAGCTTTGCAGGTGCTGGCAATATTGAATGCATTACATGCTCTTCTCCTCTTTGTATTTGGAGTCCTATCCAATTTGTGCTTGTCATGAACTGGAGTAGTTGTCTTGTCAAATGTAAATACTCCCTCATCAAGGTGGTGTTCACTGATGTCTGCTGGATCACTGTTTACATCACCACCACCATTGAATAGTCCCTCGTCATCATCTGACAACATCAAGTCTTCAGCATTTCCTATTGCATGCTCCCCAGTAGCATATGTATCACCAAATACAATACACAGGTTGGGATACTAAGGAAACCCATCCTTCTTGAATTTTGCCCACTCTTTATTATCCTGCAATTCTCACAATAATGACATACGTTAGCAATATAATCAAACATCTTAAAACTTACATCTACAATGATCTCAAAAACACCAAAAGTTAAATGATACCTTGATGTGAGGTTCCCATATGCTTGGATCATCCACAACAACTGTTTTATTCACATTATCCCAGCCAAATCCGGATTGTGAGAGAAGCTTCTTAAAACTACCATACTATTTTTTCAGTTTGTTCACCTTGTTCTTCAACTGTACTTGGTTATATTGGAGCTCTGTCTGATTATTGAATGCAATCCGTATGTTATTCCACCCTGCTTTGTTGTAAGTAGAAGAGGTGCGATTTCCCTTTTTGACCTCTTCTACCAACAAACTTATCAACAGATCGGTTATAGGCTCGGTCCATTTTGCATTGAATACCTCTTTATGTGATGCCATTTAACCTTCACTAGTTGAGCATCATATGAGCCATGCATTAAATCATACCATAGTTATATAGGAATTACATGCAATACTACATTAAATCATAACATTGTAACCACCCAACATTGGCCACCACAGTTGCCCCTAGAAAGGAATTAAAATGGAAGTGAATTTCATCAAATAAGATTTCTATTATTGGCAACCAGAAAATGTAAGTGCCACATGGATACTCAGCTAACATTTTCCATCTAGTGTCATGAAAGAACCAATTCAACAAGACAGAATGACGAGTGACATTAAGAATTTCCACATTTGAACCTAATAAACAGATATTGTAATCACTTCTGCAAATTAGCATATAATCCTTGTAAGAAATTCTTCAGGATGAAGCATGTCATTCCATAAGACCTCATTTTCTAGATGATTATCCGGCTAAAGGACATATAAAGAAGCACAAAAGTTACCTCTGTTGCCGTAGTTTTCCAGCAAGAGGATCTAGTTGCTCTTGCTTCTCCACTTCAACTGTTTTCCTCTTCTTATCAGCTACTTTTGCCACAGACTTCTTTAGCTGCAAGTGCCTGAGCTCAACAGGCAGCAAGTACCAATTTAATCAATGCAAAATTAATCTGAGGAGTTGAACAGAACAAGCATCACAAACAAATTTGTCCTCTATAACCCTTCCTCTTTGTTCTATTTTCCTCCAAAAACCACACAAGAAAAGACTGATAGACACAAGAAATATCATGCTTCACAGGGAGAATCCAATCAAACAAACCAAGTGCAATTGAGACAAGGAATAATGTAGCGTCCATACACAAGATTAATTTAATGAGTAATGTGGCAAACTCCTTAGAGTAATTGAATATGGCGTACATGCTTATCTTGCTCACATACAGCTAAAACAGAGTACCTTTCTTCCGGGAATAAAGTCGACAGTGGGACCTCCAGTGACTTCTACTGCAACAACTCCTGCTAGCTGAAACAGGCATTTCGCTCGTAATGATCAATACTTGCAAATTGATAAATCATTTTTACTGGTAACCACTAGAATCGATCAGCTATATATAACATCATCCAACCACTAATCAACCAAGAACAATACCAGTTGAACTAAACAGAGGAGATTTCCTACAAGCAACTGAGAACTAAATGCCCAGGGGATTGAAAATAAGATAGATAAAGATTTGCTCTTAAAGCATCTGAATATGGAGAATATGTGGGTTATGCCAATTAAGGGCTTCCATACTTGCATGCACATTAGTTTTAAAGATGTTGCATGCTGGAGGGAATAAAACTTCAAAGTTAAATGGCAAGAATTCGAAGTCTTTTTAAAACTAAGCTAGTCATATCAACAGAGATTTCGTCCACCTATTGGGAGAGGCGACTCGTAATATGTAAGATGGAAGAACAAATCCTTTAAACAGTCTTTTCACCTGTTATAGATCTACGTATGTAATCTTTGGACACTTGGACTTCACCTCCTCTGTATCCAACAGATAAGCAAATGTAAATATACTAACTGAAGTTATATCTCAACTCCATTCACAAAAAAACTTGATTCATCAAAGCTATGACATTATTCATGATGGGTTCGTACAGTTGTATAATTGAAACTCTTATAATCATAACATATCTACAGGGTAACTCATGTAAAACATATGCAAAGGTCTTCGAATTTCCTTGGTCGACAATCATGGAAGCATTAGATTGAATACTAAACCACCCATCTTAAGCGTGCTCTCATAAACTGAACATAAGGTAATACATATACCTCAACTTTATGAAGACTGTAGGGATTTCTTTAAAGAAAGTATCAATGTCTAAAGCAACAACTATCTTCATGCATTCTATACTGATGAATATTGGAAATATATTTAAATTTGGTTAGATGAACCTAACACTATGCCACAGGCAAGTAACAAAAGTAAATCAGAGTACGCAGATTAAATCCCGTTGATAAGTCCAGAGTATAACGTAAGCCAACTAAAATTGCAAACGCACTGCTTGGCCCTTCAAGAACTTGTAAGTAAATAGCATCAGGTTAACAAACTTGTTAACTATCTTCGACATAACAGACGACGCGCCCCACACGTGAGCACTAAACATCGTAAGATGATTAAGTGAACCATTACTCATCAAATGACACAAAAATAAGCAAAAGCAACTCCTCCCATAGCAGCAGATGAAGGAAAGCTATAATTGAAGTATTAGAAGACATACATCCATGGAAATTGGACTCTCAAATCTCCATGAACCTACAATTGGATGCTCATCCTCCAAACTGCCATCGATGCATGAATAGATGAACTCCAGAAACTACTTCAGGCACGGATGTCGAAGAGGCGTAGAGACCACTCCGCCAAACAAATCAACACTGCGAAGGCAGAGAAACCTAAAGGCAGGTAGCTCAGAAAGAGCAGGGAGCGCTCACCACAGAAATCAAGAGCGATCTTCAAGCCAGCATTGGCACCGTGGGAGTACTCTTCCTTGTTCCGAATCGAGCCGTTCGGACCAGCGGTCTTCGTCCTCCCGTCGTAAGTCCTGGCGTCGTGCGACTTGCAAAGACGAATCGCCAGAAACCTCCAGACATTAGAAACCACGGGGGCTAAATCCGGTCAACGGACGTCCGTCGCCGGCCAATCGAGGCGGGTACGGAACCGTAATGCGCGTAATCGGGAGCTCGAGACCCTCAAACCGGGAACGAATGCCGCGCCGGCCCTCGAGGGTATTCGGTCGTTGGCAATCTCATGCGGGGCGTTCCAGCGACCGAGCGAGCGAGAAGGAAGGCCGGAATTGCACCTCTACCACGAGTGACGAGGGTGGTGGCCGGTGCTTTGCAGACGACGGATGATGGAGGAGCTGAAGAAGCCGCTGCTCGAAAGGAAGAAGAGGTAAGAAGTAAAAAATTAGGGTTTACATAACCCTTTTTACCTTTCTATTTCTATTTCTATTTCTGAGAACAAAGAAGTAGATATTTTCTACTTTTTATTTCTGATTCAAATCTATTTCTTGGCCACTTTTTTATTTCTGGGAATAAAAAAATAAAATGCGTTACCAAATATATTTCTATTCTTTTTTTGTTCCAGGGAACAGAAAAACAGAAAAATAAAAGAAACAGAAGCGTTACCAAATGCGCCTTATGAGTTCATATACTTTTTCTTTTGGGATTTGGCAAAACAAAGGCGAGTGTCAAGTATAGATAGGTGTTGCCCAAATAGCGCAATTAGCGGAGCTCTATTGTGTGTCCTAATAGGTAGGTGTTGAGCTTTAGGGGTGATTGGTTCTCAATCCGGTCCTATTCCAAGGTGAAACTGAAAACCGGATTGGAAGAATGGGTTCCCAAAATTGGGAATCGGGGACCAGACCGGTTGGTCCTAGCACCGGTCCAATGGAATCGGTCCCTTTTTTGATTCCCACTATTTGATACCATCTTTTCGTGTTGAATCAAATAATATGCATGCAACAATCCTCAAATTGAAAAGACGAATAAAAAAAAGTGATTCACTTAGGATTTAGTTTACATTTTACTAATTTCTTTTGAAGAAATAAAAAAATATATGTAGTCGGTTCGATCTGGTTCCCTTTGGAACCGGAAACCGGATCACCTGGACACCGGTTCTATTTTTAGGAACCAGAAACTGGACCAAATCGATTGGTCCGGTTTAGGTGTTTCTTGATTTGAGCAGTCCATTTTACACATCCTTATTGAGCTCTACCGCGAGATGCGGTAAACAGTATTATCCCAATTGTAGTAATTATTTTAATTAACCCTTCATTTCTAGAGATTGAAGGTCATCGCCATCCGCAACCATCAAGGTTGAATGATGTGCGCTCGGCCACAAACATTCACATTCCTGTGCGCAAAAAGATAGCCGTACTAACTGTGGGGTTCAGCAGAGGTGGAGGGACGTGGGTGTGTGGCTAAGACAGCGTAGTGAATGGCTCATTTTTTTGTGCAGGCTGGGGCAATGGCATTTATAAGAAAACCCGGTTCACCTAGAAAATTCATATGAAATTTAATTGAGGAGGCTCGAGCAAAAATTTAAGCCTAATATTACCTCGGTCCGCCTAATGATCACCTCTGGTTAAGTTAGCTAAGAGGTTTATTGTGAGTAAGAAAATCTAAATAAACTCGAACCACAGGCTTTGGAGTTTGTAGCTTGTCACTATCCATCCCAGTGGCTGTGTCATGGACAAAGTAAATATAATATAGGGAAAATGATATAAATGGTTTATGAACTTTGGCCTAATGTGCAATTTAGTTCCTGAACTTTAGTCTAATATTCGATGTGGTCTCTAAACTTTTAATTTGTTCAATGTGGTCTTTAGACTTTTTGTACATGTTCAATTTACTATATCAAAATGTTCAATGTAGTCATTGAAATATTAGGCTAAATTTTATGGATCAAATTGAACATTGGACCAAAGTTCAATGACTATTTGTGTCATTATTCTTATAAAATAGTATCTCTCTTTCATGTGAAATGGCTACCCCTCTTTCACTTCTCTCGGCGCTCTTATCTAGAGGCCATCGAAGGCACTAATTAAGGTATATACGGGAAAATTTAGTTCCAAACTAGGCAATCTCGTGCAACGATGATACCGCATGATTCGTACATGTCGGCATGTCATCCACAATAATATCCAACCAGTCGCTAGTATAAGTTCCCATCGCATGATTTTTTTTTTATAATCTCATGCTTGATGATTGTAATAAGGCCAAATACCTCATTGGTTGTTGATATCTTAATTTAGGGTATATGGCTACACAATACACTTTCTCATTATTTTGAACTACTGGCCCCAATAAGCAAAGCCAAATTGACTAAGATAGTATTTTTTTTTTTTTGGTCAGAAAATTGATTAAGATAGTTACTTTGTCCTTTGAGGAAGAGTCGTGAGCAAGAAAGGAGTCGGGGAAAAGACATTGCAAAGTTGGGAGAAAAGTCTGTGGCGTTATCATGCGCTATGCCTTTTCCGCATGTGCTTGAGAGTTGCCCTTTCTTCAGAGTAAACCCTATTTCAGACATCCATGACATGCTTGTCCAGAACAAAATGCGCTTCATCTCTCATTATTCTCTCCCTTTCTTCTCGTTCATGCCTCAGGGTTTCCCAAATTCTGCCATAATCATCAAGCTCATGTAATAAGGACTAACGGTGATGTCATATTATTTTATTTGATACTAGGAGCATGCCAAGCAAGGCATGACTAGCTATGTAATTCATCTACCATAATACACACTTATTTTCCCTTTTCTTGTGGACAAGGGAGAAAGCTTTGGAGGTACCTGGCCTACTCCAAGTCCAGAGCTTTACCGGAGGACATATTAATGGGGAGATAATTACCGGAGAATTACATCAAAACCCAACTTAAGAGATAAACCCCTATAGCTGCTTAGTTCGATGGAAGGAATCCTAAAGTTTAAAGACAGTTCTAAAGAGCCATGACAAGATTGGACCAATCAAACGAAATTGGATCAAGAGAAGAACCAGGTTTCTTCTTGGCATGACAACCAAGAGCGTAACCCTAATTACGGCAAAAAATAACACTCGCTTGGAAAGGGTTGCTTTTGGAAATTTTAATATTCCACAATAATACTAGTCTCGAAACATTATTTTTGCAAATTTGGGTAAAAAGTTCTCGAAGCGTTACTTTTGTAATGATTTTTTGCAAGTGACAAAAAATATCATTTCATTGCCTGTAATAAATAAAAGAAGAAAACGTGGATAGAATAAATCCTTGATTTGTTAAAAATTAAGGGTCCCGGCGTCGTTCTACTTTCGATTACACATTAGAATTTGCAAGATTGACTAAAAGGAGAATTTATGGCCGAGTAGGTAACCGCGCTAGTTATTTCCCTCTCTAATTAATTAATTGTCCTAGTTTTGAGTTTCCAAATTGTCGCATTCTCTACTTTCGCTTAATTATATGATTCATGCAATGTTTTATGGAGTGTTGCTTTAAAATTTACCCAACAATGTTGGAATTGTCTTCTCACATTGAAAAAGCGTCGGTAAATGAAGATATTATGCATCATTTTTTTCTTTTTAATGATGAAGGTACGCGTAAAAAGTCAGGCTTAATCTAAGGACTCGCCTTGCTCGGACGTGCCTTCCCAATAATCATATCTAGCCATGATCTTCGGACGAACCTCGACACCCACTTATTTTTCCCTCAAATATATCTGTTTTCTTGTGAACACTTTATGATTCAACGCAAATAAGCGATCAGATAAACCATTGTAGTTTTTCTCCGAGTGTTATAATCTTCTACTTTGCAAAAAGGTCTTGCAATCTAAAAGGCATGCACTTTTTTTTTAAAATGTTAAGAGTTTGAAGAAACCCAAAATTGTATGGAAAACTAGGGTTTCCAACTTCAATCAAGTAGAAATTGCCATTTCCAGAAAAAAGCGATCTCAGTAATCCTACTTGATATATAAATTGCAGTGAACATTTTGATGCCACTCTTTACTTTGTTTTACCCCAGAGACTGGTTAGTCAAACGTCCTTTAATTCCATAAGCAAACGATTAAAGCATTATTTGATATGTAGAAACTAATGCAATCCTTCAGCTCTAGCCGACTGTTTCCATTAACGAAATGAAGGGGAGTATCTTACTAATTTAACAACTAGAAATTTTTTGATCAGAACAGCTGCCGCAACTGCCAAACTGTCGCCGAAACCACGACAGCAACATCAGAAAGCGGCGTCGACGACATGGTGATGCCGCCCGATGCCCCAGTTGCCACGTCATATTCACCCCCCGCCGCCTTGACACCAGTAGAAGGTGTCGGGCAAAACGTGATCTCGTAATTTGCCGAAGCGCAGGTGAAGGTCTTCGTGCCACCGTCGTAAGCATAACTATAGGCCTTGGGCACTCGCTCTTGAAGAACTCCGAGTACTTGCTCGGCTTGCACACATCCGGCATCCCGTACGCGCCGGTGCAGCAGTACTGCGTGTCTCCGAACGCACCGCACGCGCTCCTGCACTCCACCCCGCCCTCGCTTCCCATGCTCGTCACCTTCAGCTCCAGCTCCTGCGGGCACACTGCGTTCAGGTCCGCTGCGCGACCTGTTGCGGTGCAGTTCCCGGCCCGGTGGGTGCGCTGCCATGTGGCACCACCAGCATGGGGAGGTTGTACCCATCAACAAGGCTGACGTCGTAGAAGTCGAGGCCACCGGAGGTGTGAACTCGGCGAGGGTGGCGGGAGGGGTGGCGCCGCTGCTGGAGCACTCGAGGGTGCAGGAGCTGCAGTCGCCAGTGAGGGGGGGAGGGGGGTTTTCTTGGAACGCACCGCACACGCTCCTGCACTCCACCCCGCCCTCACTCCCCATGCTCGTCACCTTCAGCTCCTGCGGGCACGCTGCGTGATCTGTCGCGGTGCAGTTCCTGGCCTCGGTGGCTACGCCGCCCTGCGGCACCACCAGCATCGGGAGGTTGCACCCGTCAACAAGGCTGACGTCATAGAAGTGGAGCCCGCCGGAGGTGTGAACTCGGCAAGGGTGGCGGGAGGGGTGGCGCCACTGCTGGAGCACTCGAGGGTGCAGGAGCCGCTGTCGCCGGTGATGGGGGGGGCGGTTGCCTCGGAAAGCACCGCACATGCTCCTGCACTCCACCCCGCCCTCGCTCCCCATGCTCGTCACCTTCAGCTCCTGCGGGCATGCTGCGTTCAGGTCCGCTGCGTGACCTGTCTCAGTGCAGTTCCCGGCCCCGGTGGCTGTGCCGCCCTGCAGCACCACCAGCATCGGGAGGTTGCACCCATCAACAAGGCTGACGTCATAGAAGTGGAGCCACCTGGAGGTGTGAACTCGGCTAGGGTGGCGGGAGTGGTGGCGCCGCTGCTGGAGCACTCGAGGGTGCAGGAGCCGCGGTCGCCGGTGAGGCTGGCGAACTTGCCAGTGGCGGGGTCCCTGGGAGCAGAAGGTGCAGCCCCATAGGCAGCAGAGCTGCGGGTCTCCGAATGCACCGCACGCGCTCCTGCACTCCACCCCGCCCTCGCTGCCCATGCTCGTCACCTCAGCTCCAGCTCCGGCGGGCACGCTGCGTTCAGGTCCGCTGCGTGACCTGTCACGGTGCAGTTCCCAGCCCCAGCAGCTGCACCGCCCTGCGGCACCATCAGCATCGGGAGGTTGCACCATGTTGCGCCGTGTTGTTTAGGTTTAATAATAAGCAACTTTACTGTCAATTGTTTATAGTCTCAATCTGCTTGTCAGCTGGGCTTCTTTAGCCAAGCCATCCTGATAACATACCCTTAAGCTAAACAGAACTATTAACTACTCAGCTCAGCAATGGCTCGAGAAAACCATTGCCTGAACATTCAACATGTGCAAATCTCACGACTTCATCATTCCTTCGGACAAAAAAAAAACTTGAAAAAGCATCATCCATACCGTATCAACTGAGCCATTTCAACTATCAGCCCGTTTTGCTCCTCCATAGCCCAAGCAAGCTCTTCTTGGATCGCCTGTATTCTCACTCTCACCACATCCGCGCGTTGGACATTCCCTTCCCAAATATGACGAGACAAAAGCGTTCTGTTGTGGCGCAGCCGCTGTTGGAGAATCCTTATTCTCCTTCCCACTTCGTATAGCTCCTCTGTGAGTTGATGAATTTGTTCATCCGCCATTTTCGCTCCCTCTCTCGAGGGCTCTCTGTGTGTGTGTTTTTGCCATTCCAGTAGTTTTCAATTTGTTCAGGATGGAATCTCAAGTACCGATAGGCAATAGAGGAGAAAATGCAAACGAAATGGCCCCACACTTGAGGACCACAGTTGAGGATTAAAGAAATAAGACATGGTTCCACCCGGCGTTGAGTTGGAAGGGACATCCCCAAATTAGATAAATAAAAATAGTTTTAGTTATCGTATTGTTTAGTACAGAGTATCTAAAATGGCTTTTGTCCTAGCAAAGTTAAATTAAAAAGTGAATGTGTACATTTTAGGTTTTTCTCATGATTATTTTTTAAATTGATTTGTATTTATTTTAACTAATATTATCCAAGGAATGAAACGAGCTGGATTTCGAGTTATAAATCTTTTATGCGTAAGTCATACACTATTAATCTTTTATCCTTCATTTTATCTATTAAAATAGTCTGTATGTTTCCTTTTTCCAGTTTTATTATAAAGCTTATATCGAGTAGATTTGAAAAGAGTAGGAAATAGATCTCAGTTGATAATGGACGAGCTAATTTAAATAACATATGTCTCTTAATATTTTTTTAAAGAATGAACTACAAAGTGTTCACATTTCACATCGGACGGGTCAAAAGTCGAAGTTGTCAATAGTGGCTCCATAATTCATAAGTGACGATAGTGATCGTCACTTATGAATTATGGATCGTCACTTATGAATTATGGAGCCACTATTGACAACTTCGATCGTCACTTATGAATTATGGAGCCACTGTTGACAACTTCGACTTTTGACCCCGTTCCCACAATGGTCCTTTTTTTTTTGGGGTCGAAATTCCCACTCGTGATCTCTTTTTTTTTTTTTTTTCTGGTCAGAAAAAATTCTCCCGTTGATCTCAATCGTGTGCTTTCCTCTGCTTTTTCACTGCATCAAGATTTTTAGAATTAAATCGGCTTTAGAAAAACGAATTAACAGCGGGACAAAAAATTGCCTTACTTTGAAAAAAAAAACAGAAAAAAGCTTTAACTTTTTTTTTTTAGGTACAAAAATACACGTGCTTAGGTTTCGCATCAGTGCAAGCCGATAAATTCACCTAAAATCAATAAATTGTTGATTTGGAGCACTGATTTGTTATTTGGGGCGATAGCATTCGGTTAACAAATTCTAACTCCTTCAGAAAACTTAAATGTCGATATTTTTATGTCTCAAGTAAAAATCCGAGCACCTTTCGACTAATTAAGAAAGGGAAAAGTGTCAGAGAAAAGTCTTAAATCTATTGCATCAAAATCAATTTAGTCCTAATTTTTTTTTTTGTCAATTTAGTTATAAACATTTTGACATAGTATCAATTCAGTTTTTCCGGCTAATTTTAGCCCGATATTGCTAACGTGAACGTTGGCCAACCTACGTTGCACCACCAGCACTGACGTAGATAATTTTTAATAATATTTTTTCGATTTTTTCTTTCTTTCTTTTCTTTTTTTCTTCCTTTGGTTGGGGACCAGACATCGGCCATGGCCGGCGGGCAGGCCTCAACTGGGTGAGAGTCGCTATTGCCCGTCACAGGCGAGTCCCAGCCAGGCGAGGGCTCTTGATGAGATAGGCCTAGGCTAGTGAATTGGGTAGGCCGGGTTGAAAATGGTCAATCTAAATTAACCGAAAAAAGTGTCAGAAAAGTTTTAAACATATTGCATTGGTACCAATTTAGTCATAAGTCTTTTATCTTTGTGTCAATTTAGTCATTTCGGCTAATTTTGGGCAGATATTGATGACGTAAATGCTAGTCAGTCTACGTAGTCCGCCGGTGTTGACGTGGACAATTTTAATAATATTTTTATGTATTTTTTTATGATTTTTTTTTCTTTCTTCTTCTCTTTTGCCCGGCCCGGCCACCGGCACTTCGTCTTTGTCGACGTTTGACCCTTGCGAATGGCATCTCATTTGGTCTCTTTCAAATTGACAACAGACATTCACTAACGTACAAAAATATATTCTGTCAACTTAATTGTGTCCATGGTTTGCCAGTTAATAGCATACGAACCAATACACATCGGTCGTACTCTGGCGGCGGAATACTTAGAGCATGCTGCGGAGGAGCACTAGGAGGAACCCACAGTAATAACTCATCGGCGTGATGCGATTCCGATGCGAGGCTATGCGATGACCCGTCCACGGATGCAAGCTGGGACGGTATCCATTTCACGAAAGCAGCATATAAGATGGATTTTTAACAGCACAGCGGATGGTCCATCTACTGTCCCTAAATTGGACATTTCTTGTCCTTCACTAACTTGAATGAGCATGCATTGTCCGAGTAAGTAGCCATCTCATTTGAGAATGGATACATGATATGCCATTTGTTTCATGGAGTGAAATGGTGTCTTGTCTGTGCTGTATGTCAAATGATCTTCCGTGTGGTCCTTTTGCAAATTGCCTATGATTTTCGCGAGCAGCAAAAATCTAAATTTCAACCTACGACAAAAAGTATACCAAACCTAAAGTCTCTCCATTCTAATTGCAACAAGGAGTATGGAAAATTGAACCGATTATTGTAAGTGGTGTGTAGTTATATAGTCAAAACCATATCGATATTCGATTCGATGAGAT
The DNA here is from genome assembly GCA_024500025.1 of Syzygium aromaticum. Taxonomy (NCBI): domain Eukaryota; kingdom Viridiplantae; phylum Streptophyta; class Magnoliopsida; order Myrtales; family Myrtaceae; genus Syzygium; species Syzygium aromaticum. The sequence continues at coordinate 24,230,139 of CM044891.1, forward strand.
CGGCCTGCCCATTTTTTTCCTTTTCGTGAGAAAACGTTGAGAGGTAATGTTAATAATTGCAACATACAGAAAGAAATATCCTCCTTTTTTTTTTACTTAGTTATCTACATTCTAAAGATTTAAACTGAAATTTAAAAAGAATTCTGAACGAGCACTTCAAATATCGGAGTGGCAGGAGATAACTAAAATTGAAAAATCATCTAAGGACTGAACAAAAAAATGAAAGAAGGTACAAATTTAATCTAGGTTCAAAACTGCAAATGAAAAAAAAAAACAGAAGAGCAGAAATTTTTCGAAGTAGCACTCAACATCAACAATGGTAGTCCTGATGATTTGTGTCTCTCTAATATAGGACCAATGAATTGAGTTGGGTCGATGCTATTGACCCGGTCCAGCATGAATCAAACACGGCTGTCACTAATTGAGACGACTAAAGACTTTGGTTACCAATACTTTCACTTTTTTCCTAACGAAGTTTTCGTACTTTTAATTTATTTTCTACTTTCTTAAATTCACTAATCAATCATTTCAGCACCAAATCCGATCAAATTCAATTGATGCGACCGTTGAGCAACATCAAAATATAACTTGGTAAAGTATGTAGATGTCACGTTGTCCATATCGATGGATTTAAAAGCAAGTAAAATCAAGAAAGTCCGACCAAAAGATGCCATTGACCACCGTAGATTCACACTCAAATAGGGATGAAAGTGTTGGGAGCGAGTAATAGAAGCCGAGATTACTAAGAGGAAATTTAATTTTGAGCCCGTCAATATATCCAGTTAGACTAACATTTACTTAAAAGTTTAAACCTATAAATTATGAGTCAATTATGATACATTAACTACTCCACACAACAATAATTTTATTACGTGGGATTTTTTAACATAACTCTCACGTGCAACTCAATAATCTCCCTCTCACGTGCGATCTAACGTTAGGTTTGCTCCCCTTAATTTAGGTATCATTTTGCATTAACTTATATCAACTTAAATCTCTAATGCTCACACTCATCCTGATCTCTTTCTTCATACTGAACCATAAAGGTTTGCATTAAGATGGTAGTGCTACGCCATAACGTGCACCGCCCGAAAATCACGTTAGTCATTAGGTGCCTTCCTTGAGATATTTACTAAATATTGAAACAGATTGGAAACCACCAATTTACTATTGACTATGATATCATTTATTAGAGATGTGATTTCAAATGTTGAGTTAAGGTGAAGAATTATTATATTATATCTTGAGTTTGAGCCCGAGCGAAACCGGCCTGAATTCGTAATATAAGAACGATTTACCGGAGAAATCAGTGTTGGTCAGATGTGGGGAAAGAAATCATGCCCTTGCCTATTTTGATTGAATTTGAGCTCGTGAAAGGTGTTGTTGCTGGACCAAAATAAAATAGAAAGGTGTTGTTGACTCTTGCCTTATCGATATACATACACAACAGCAAGAAAGCACGGAAACGTAGGTCTCTGAAAGATAGATGAGGCTTGACTGTGGACTCAATCCCTTTCAGCCGTTGCAAACGTGGGAAAGGAAAGAAAAAGGTGGAGTTTCTCTTTCGAACCACGCAGAGAAGAGGAACACACGGTGGTGATCCTTGTTGTGCGGAGGATTTAGATCCCAATTGAGGTGATATTTCTTCGTGAAAACGTGAGTGTTTCAAGTCGTGAGGTAATTTTAGATGATTTATTTATCGAGCAATTACGTGAAGTCAAACATTATGGATTTGGGCGTGATCTAAAGCTGAGAAATACTTCATATGCAAGCGATTGTAAATCTGCGATTCTCTGATTATTATTGGATTATTTGCTGTTGGCTCATCTCGTAAGATACGAATCGATACTCGGACCAAATTACGTGGTTCCTCGTTTGTAAATCTCCGGTGTTTTTTAGCATTGATTTAATTGCAAGATTCCATTAGCTACCGCGTTATATTACAACAGAAACACCCAAAACCAAAGATTTCCGATATCCACCATAACCCAGAAGCAAAAAGAATAGAACGAATTCATGAACCCATCTTTGAAAATAAAAAATCATTGAAAACTTGCGTTGCCACGAAACCAACGTAATTCTCACAGTTTTTTTAATAGAAATATTAGCTAGGTCGGACGAATTTATACAGCATTTATGGGTCTCTACCACGTGAGTGATTTTTATTTATGGAGTCCGACGATCAGAATTGTTGAAAAACAGGGATCTTAGCGAAAATGAACACGAACGTTCCATTGCATTCGACTTAGCCAATTCAATAAACTAATCAAAACGACACATGCTCGCTCGCGTGAGCGCCGTGAAGATCAACAAAAGTTACGTATAAAAAACGAAAATTGAGGAAAGAAATCTCCACCAACCCGCCGTCCCACTGTTTGTCCATTACTGTGGAAAGCAGAGAGCAAGAAACAAATTTGCGTCCCGAGACTTGATCTTTCGCTTTGGCAACCCGGCACCAGGCGATGACATCGGGTCGTCGCGAGTCATGACCAAACCTTATCATGGCTCACTACGACGTGAAGGACCTTAGACCGAAAATAATTCACCGTTTAAGAATACATATGTTAGCGTTGTTACGATGGATAGTGTTGAAAGTATTATCCCACATTGCTCGATAACGAATTCTAGATATTCTTTATATTCATGTTGTCTTACTATAACTATCAGCTTAAACTTCTAAAATGAATTTTCTAACTTGGTACTAAAGCTGAAGATCTTAAATTCACTTTACACTTACCATAATTTTTATATTCATTATGTTGCTTGTTATAAAATAAAGGTTAATACCACGAAAAATTTCCCAACTGATATACCGGTGACAAATTTAGCCCAAATAATATTTTTGACCACAAAAAATCTCAAATCGGTATACCTATGACAATTTTACCCCGAACTAATTTTTTGACCACCAAAAATCCCAAACCGATACACCTGTAAAAATTTTATCCCAAACTAATTTTTTAACCACAAAAAAACCCAAATTGGTACATCTGTGATAAATTTACCCTCCATTAATTTCCGTTAAATTTTACTGTCAAATTGCTAAGTTTGATGGCATGTGGTAGTTGACGGGTGTACCAGTTTGGGGTTTTACCCCTTTGTTTATCACAAATTTATCAATTTGTGATTTTTCATGATATTAATCTAATTTAATAGACACTAACGAAGGAAAAATGTACCAGTTTGAGATTTTTAATAGTCAAAAAATTAGTTTTGGGTAAAATTATCACAGGTATATCAATTTAGGATTTTTTGTGATCAAAAAATTACTTCTGAATAAATTTATCACAAGTGTATCGATGTAGGGCTTTTGGTAGTAAAAAAAATAGTTTGAAGTAAATTTATCATATGTATATATGTTTGGAATTTTTTATGGTAAAAAAATTAATTCGGGATAAAATTGTTATATTTGAGATTTTTTATGGTATTAATTCTAAAAATAAAAGTAGAAAATGGTAATCCTGATGATTTGTGTCTCTCTAATACAGGACCAATGAATTGAGTTGGGTCGATGCTATGGACCCGGTCCAGCTTGAATCAAACACAGCTGTCACTAATTGAGACGACTAAAGACTGGTTACCAATACTTTCACTTTTTTCCTAACGAAGTTTTCGTACTTTTAATTTATTTTCTACTTTCTTAAATTCACTAATCAAGTCATTTCAGCACCAAATCCGATCAAATTCAATTGATGCCACCGTCGAGCAACATCAAAATATAACGTGGTAAAGTATGTGGATGTCACGTTGTCCATATCGATGGATTTAAAAGCAAGTAAAATCAAGAAACTCCGACCAAAAGATGCCATTGACCACGATAGATTCACACTCAAATGGGGAAGAAAGTGTTGGGGGCGAGTAATAGAAGCCGAGATTATTAAGAGAAAATTCAATTTTGAGCCCGTCAACATATCCAGTTAGACTAATATTTACTTAAAAGTTTAAATCTATAAATTACGAGTCAATTATGATACATTAACTACTCTACACTACAATAATTTTATTACGTAGGATTTTCTAATATAACTCTCACGTGCAACTCAATAATCTCCCTCTCACGTGCGATCTAACGTTAGGTTTGCTCCCCTTAATTTAGGTATCATTTTGCATTAACTTATATCAACTTAAATCTCTAATGCTCACATTCATCCTGATCTCTTTCTTCGGACTGAATCATAAAAGTTTGCATTAAGATGGTAGTGCTACACCATAACATGCATCGCCAGAAAATCATGTTATTGAGTTGAAAACACATTTACCCTAAACTTTACCTCCTGTGACACATTTACCATAAACTTTTTTTGTGACACTAAAAATCCCTCAAACTTTACTATTTGTGACACATTTACCCAAATGTATTTTGTCCATGGGCACTTTTGTCTTTTTTTTCTTTTTCTTTTTTTTTTTTACTTTTTTTCCTTTCTGACAAGGGGGGCCCTCGCCGGATCTGGCGAGGGCGAGCCTTGCCCGATGCCGGCGAGGGTCGCCCTCGCTAGATTCGACGAGGGCAACCCTCGCCCGACGCTGGCGAGGGCGGCCCTCGCCGGATCCGGCAAGGGCTGCCCTCGCTCGATGCCGGCGAGAGCCCCTGTCGCCGGAAAAGAAAAAAAAAGTAAAAAGAAAAGAGAAAGTAAAAAAGGTGAAAATGCTTATAGACAAAGTACATTTGGGTAAATATGTCACAAATAGTAAAGTTTGGAGTTTTTGGTGTCACAAAAAAAAATTCAGGTAAATGTGTCACGGATAGCAAAGTTTGGGGTTTTTAGTGGATTTTTTCCTTTTTTTTTTGTATGAAGTTCTTGTACTTTTAATCTGTCTAATCAATCTACTTTCACAAACTTAATCTAATTAAGTTCTTTGGACATCAAATTCGATCGAATTCAACTGATGAAACCATCGGGTGACACCGAAACATAATGTGGATAGATTATGCGGATGCCACCTCGCCCGAGACGATGGACGATACCCATCATCGTTGTCTCCATCTACAAACATCAGATCCCTAAGGTATTCATGGAGGTCAGGGACCTGGGATATGAATGATGCACGATCAGCCACAAAAATTCACATGCCTATGCATAATAAGAGGTGTAGTAACTGTGGGGGGTCACTGGAGGGGGGGGGGGGGGGGGAGGGGGGCGAGGGCGTGTGGCCAATCCAACATGGCCACTAGGTAATTTTCTGGGCAGGCTTTGATAAGGGCATTTTCATTTAATGAAAAGACCTGGCTATGATGAAGGCTCGAGCAAAAATTTATGCCCGACCTAAAAGCCCGGTATCACCCAGGTCCGCCTAATAATCACCTCTAGCTGAGTTATCTAAGAGATTTATTGTGATTAAGAAATCTAAGCGAACCTGAACTGAAGAAATGTTTATGCTGATTATTGTGCCTTTTCCTCATGTGCTCACCTCCATCAATCGCTCAAGCGAAGGCAAACGCGTTTTTCAAAGTAAAAAAGAACTATATAAATTTGATTGGCTTTTCTCTAAGGAAACTTCCACATGCCCTTTCCTGGTGATGAAGGGTTGCCCTTTCTTCTCCGTGAGCCCTAAAACTGAAGACATCCATTCTATGCAACAAACATGCCTTCATCTCTCGTTGTTCTTCTCCCCCTTCCTTCTCGGTCCTGTCTCAGTGTTCCCTTAAACTCTGCCATAGTTATCACTAATCAAGCTCTTAGTTCAATCGAAGGAATGCTAGAGATTAGAGACAAAGTTCTCACGAGCCACGACAAAACCTGATCACGGGCTTGACAATCCTTGGACCTCACTACGACAAAAACGACCTTAGGCAGGACCGTAATTGCAACCATACAATATTTGGTTGCTTGAGAAGACATATGCCAACGCTCTTTATAATGCGTTGCCCAAGAGGTAGTCTAAGGCAACGAAGAGCGCAAATGTTGCGTCTCCGTTTGTTTTGCCTAAGAGGTAGTCAAAAGAGAATCTCCTCTCGCCAGCTCTTTTTCTGTGTGCGTGTTCGCATATGCATAATGAGGAAGCTCAGCCGCAGCAGGGTATCGTCTAACGAAACTGGTTTACGTGCTGGGATTTAGCATCTTGTGGAGTTCTATTGCTACTTTGGTTCCTTTATTCACTCATCAGGTCGCCAAGACAACGGCAATTACTCCTAGTCCTCTCAACTGTCCTGTTCTTCTTCTGTAATCTGGTCTGTAACCTTACGGTTGCTGTCTGTACAGCTAAAACGGCTTAGCGGGGCCGTCGCAATAGTGAACCTCACACGGGACTTGCTGAATGGACCTGCCTGGTTCAAGCTCTCCGTAGGAACAGAGTGAAGAAACAGGGAAGGGAATATACAGAGAGATAAAACGTGCTCAAGAATGTTTTGGTTGAATAACTGTCGTTTGAGTTTTGGGCAACGCAATGAGTGCTGGGCCGTTTCATCTCTTGTAGGGTGAGTCTTCATCAATCTTCTTTGGCTATCTTTGAAATTTGTTACTCTTCTCTTATTTTTGGGATTCCTTTCCTTAGCATGACCAAGAGAGGACTAGACGTGGCTCAAATGCCCAATTAGAGAGTTCTGATGTATGTCTTTTAAATTTCAGAGGGTGAAGAACAATCAGACCTACTTAATCAACTTACAAGTTTACAAAAGCAGAAGCTCTCTAGGTGTCGGCAAGTATCCCTTCCAGCTCTGTTGCCATTGACAAGAAAGTTTGGAAATGCGATTTGGTCCCTGAAAATGAAGTTTCTCGTGGAAAACATGTTTGATTACTGTGGCTACGATGACCAACCTTATGCGAGACATTTTGATCCAGTATTTGAGTGTGACCATTGGTCAAACGTCGCCTCGTCTTTTCTTACCCCAATCCAAGAATTGATTTCTTGAAATTTCAGAATTGCAAAGAGAGTTCAAAGTAGCTCTAGAAGAATTCTTCAGACTTCAGGTCATGGTTCGAGTGAAGCATGTAACAGCAAGAAAGGAGCAACTAAAGCTGATGAAGAAAAAGAAGAGGAAGAACCCAGGTGGTACCTGGATTACAATGAATAGCGATGGAGTGTCGATCAACAGTACAAGAGAGCATCAACAAACAGATGGCAGAAAAAGACCTTGTCAGAGTCTGGATTGTGTTTCGGTGAGTTGAATAAATTTGGTAGAATGAATGATGATCGCAGACCGAGAATATGACCGAACTCTAACAGGTTTTGCTCACTGTGCTGCTATGTACTGGCTAGGATGAATTTGGGTGTAGAATCGGGTTTCAGAAACCCCGGGTTCTTTGATGAGTATGCAAATTCACGAAGCACAGAAGAACCTCCATGAGCAGGTCCCGATGTAATCTGTCCACAGCAAGATGTATCGCTTGCGGTCTGGTCTAAAGAAATGCAACTGAACTTGAACTCGCCAACAAAGACTGCTGCTTTACTATGACGGCAAAGAAATAGATGTAAAAGTACGGCATTCCGAGATGAAAAGATGGTGGCCATGTGGACGAAAGTGAAACCACAGACATCATATCTCACATATAGTGAAGAAATATGGAAATCACTCCAATATATTTGATTCAATCTAGAAGTCTGAATCTCGCAGACTAGCCATTCATCCCAGCCTACTGAACATTTTCTAGTTCAGAATCAGACGCAGACAGAAATCCACGGAGCCAGAGCAATCATGGACCGACAATGAAGAGAATGGCAAGTGTGAGCTATTATTATCTGTATAGGTTTTGAGGACTGCTAAACAGACTGACTAGTGAAAAAGCATGAATGTGTGATCACGATAAAAGAGACTTATCTCCGAAAGCAAAAGGAAAAGAAGAGGATTGAAACAGAAGATTCATCAGGAAATCATTACTAGACTCTGCCACTTTCAGATGAAACTTCCATCCCAGGCCGTCCGCCTTCTCTTGCTTCGATGACATCAAGAACGCCATGGACACTGAGCCACTCGCTTTTGTAAATGTCCGGCGAAGTCATCGGAACTCCGTTAAGCATCAAAGCGTCACCAATTCTCGTGACCTCGATAACAAATCCCTCCAGATGAGTGTGCACCAATGTCCCATTGTTGAACTCCAGCATATCACTGGCCGAGAGCTTGCAAGGAATGACATGCCGCAGAAAGATCAAAGGGTACTCGCTGTAACTCCTTGTGTGATTCACCATTGATTCATCCGACGGAGTGAAAACTGTCAACATCTGATCATCACCCTTCAGTTTCATCAATTGCAAACCAAGAAAAGAAGCCATCACAGAGTACCCTTTTGATCTCATCACCCCACAAGCCTCGCCAAACACATTCCCACCCGAAAGATCCTCCAAACTGCCATATCTCGGTGCTACACATTCAAGGCCAGGGCTTGGACTCTGAACCGGAGCCGAAGTTTGGAACTCTGGATCGAAGAACATCTCAATCCCAAAGACCACCAAGTTCCCATCATTGAACACCGGCGAGCCAACAATCTTGACGCCGTTTATCTCAACCTGATAATCAGACGGCGAGGTGGTGACCATCAGAGAATGATTGGCGTTCATGGTGGAGATCTTGGCCCCACGAGGAAGCAACCTCAAGGTATCGAGAGAGAGCGCATGGGGTGAGAAGTGGAGTTGGAGGAGAGACAGTGGTGGCTGGCCGAACTTTGCGAAGGAGTCATCCAAGGGAGAGAAGATGGTGAGGGAGGGGATTTGAGGGGAAATAAGGGTTTTGGAGATGAGGTTGAGAGTTAAGGACATGGACACGAAGCCTGAGTTGGAGAGAACATGGGTGGCTTCTCTGAGGGACTCGAGAGGGAGCGGAGAGCAGAGACGGAGAAGAGAGAGGAGCACGAGGGCAATGGCAGAGGCCGGAGTCGCCATTGTCGGAGCTCTGAAAATGGAGTTTTTCTCTTTCGAAAGGGCTCCTGCTTGAAGTCGTTGCAGAGAGAGAGGGCAAGAAGTTTCTTTTCTTCTGTTTGTGTTTCGCTGAGGAGGTCGTTAACCGTTATCTAGCCTGGGGAAGTTTTGGCGGGAAGTGGGAATGTCCGGCGTAGAACAGAATGACACAAAAGCCCTTCTAGCATTTTCTTTTCTTATTAATCAGAACAGAAGCAGATTCTGTGCATCTTTTTGTTTATTAATTGGTGATTAAGTGATGATATACTTGTTCAACAGTGGGGTGTATGCAACCTCATCCTCCAAAAGATCCAATTAGAACTAAATCTCTCCCGTCTCTTCTCTTCTGAGTTTCGACCATAGAGATAGGTGTTGCCCAAGTGTCGCCATGTCCGGACTCTATAGTGAGTGCTCGATTGATGTCGTGCTCTTCCGGGGGATGCCGTCGATGATGTTATCCCAACTGTGGGGAGCGTTTCGATCAGCCCTTTATATCTAGAGATTGACGATTGTCTCCACCGGCAACCATCCGAGGTCAATGCTCATCATCGTTGTTCTGACCAACGAACATCGAAGGCCGACTTTTTTTTTTTTTGGGTTTTTTCAAACTCAAAGGCCAACTTCCGCCACTCACCGGCGATCTCTAAGGCATTTATTACAATCCAAACGTCTTCATGGCAGAATAGACCGAGAGAGTAGCCGAGATGACTCGGCGAGACTTGAAACTTCTATGGGGAGGAAGATGGTTGACCCGATCACCATTTAGATTTCTGCCCAAGAGCCAATCATCACAATTTGAGAGGTACAGGCAACAAGGGAGGTCAATTGCATGGGCTGGCTTGGTTGCCTTTGTTTTCTTCCTCCTGAACAATGCCTTGGGAAGTACGTTGACGCAGAAGTAAACAAGAAAACAGGGCCGCTCTCTATCCATTCAAAGATCACGAGCACTTCTTCACTGTAGACGCGGAGGACCAGTTACCCCGTCCCGACTTAAGGCTTAATGGATTAGAGATCAATTTGGATCATCAATCATTTTTAGTAATCCAAAACACGGTAAATCAACGAATCTCCTGCACGCAAATTGATCAACTCATGTTCTTTGGACAAGATTTTGCCCACTGGAAACATGACCTCCTGAGTTATAATGAGCGCGAGATATTGTAATTAGAATATGGAATCCACTGCATCCAAATTTTATGCTCGACCTCTTACTTCCTAATGGCCATTAGAGGCACTAATTAAGGTATATATATATATATATATATAGAGAGAGAGAGAGAGAGAGAGAGAGAGAGAGAGATTTAGTCACAAACTAGCTATCTCATGGAAGGATGGTATCAAATGATTAACTGTCATCCGCAATAATATTCAGCCAATCACTTGTACATGTTTGCACTGGCCGATTCTTTTTACCATCTCATGCTTGAAGAATGTAATAAGACCGAATATCTCATCGATTGTTGATATAGCAAATTAGGATATCTGCAAATCGGCTACATAATACACCTTCTCATTATCTTAAAAGGTTCAAATTTTATTTATTATACCGGGGATTAAAGTTAAACCACTCAATAAAAAAACACCTAAACTACTGGCCTCAATTGGTGTGAATCGATGAAGTTTAAGAAACTTTGTCCTTTTTTAAGAAGAGTCCATGAACAAGAAAGGAGCAGTGTAAATACATCGAAGATCATGCCTTTTTCATCATGTGCTCACCTCCATAGCAAGTGCTCAAGCGAAAGCAAAGGCTTTTTTTCTATATGGAAACTTCCACATCTCCTTTCTTGGTGATGAAGAGTTGCCCTTTCTTCTAGGTAAACCCTAGAACTCAAGACACTTCCATTCTATGCATCTCACCACAACAAACATGCCTTCTTCTCTCATTATTCTTCTCCCCCCTTCCTTCTCGGTCCTGTCTCAGTTCGTCCTTAAACTCTGCCAGTTGTCATCAAGCGCTTAGTTCCATTGAAGGAATGCTAAAATTTAGAGACAAAGTTCTTACGAGCCATGACAAGACCTGATCACAGGCTTGACAGTCCACGGACCTCGCTACGACAAAAACGACCTTAGGCAAGATTGTAATTGCGACACTACAGTATTTTGTCGCTCGAGAGGACGTATGCCAACGCCGTTATAATGCGTTGCCTAAGAGGTAGTCTAAGGCAACGAAGAGCGCAAATGATGCGTTTGAGGGTTCTTAGTAATCCTACTTGCTACGTAATGTCATTAATAGACTTGTCCAAATAAGTCATGAATAAATTTCTTAACCCATATTTGATAGGATGAATTGTTATTTAGGTTAATTATATTCAGTAATTGAGTCATAAATTAGTTAATAAGGATAAAGCCGAAAAAACAACATGGGTGCTAAATGAATTTACAACTTACTTAAATTGAATGCACTTTTATGACTCTCTCTTGCCCTCACTTGATTTCATATTGCTCACTCCGCGCTCACCTTAATTTGGGTAAAAGTTTTCCCATATTGGGTTAAATATGTGCGTAATTTAGCAATATGAGTTGGGTCGGATAATAGTCATTAGATTTATTTTATATGGAAATGGATCAATTTGGACTGGACCATTTTCGACTCTACTCAAACCCGATCCGACCCACATGTTTGATAGGTCTAGACATTACATTTTGGGATAAGTGAATTCAAAGTCTTGAAACTTGTCACGAAAGTGCAATTGAGTTCTAAAACTTTTATAATGTGCAATTAAGTCCTAAAACTTATTAGGAAAGTGCAATTGAGTTCTAAAACTTTCAAAAAGTGCAAATAAGTCCTAAAAATTGTCATGAAAGTGCAAACAAGTCCTAAACCTGTCAAATTGATTCAATCAAGTCCTTCCATTGATTGTATTTTTTGAAAGTTTTAGGACTTGATTGCACATTTGTAATAAGTTTTAGGACTTGATTGCACTTTCGTGATAAATTTTAGGACTTGATTGCACTTTTTGAAAGTTTTAGGACTTAATTGTACTTTCGTAATAAGTTTTAGGACTTGATCGCATTTTTTGAAAGTTTTAGGACTCAATTGCACTTTCCTAAAAAGTTTTAGGACTTCTAGTGTACTTATACCTTACATTTTCTTATATTTGTTGCAACTCTTTACTTCATTATACTTCAAGGGCTGGTTATCCAAAGGTCCTTAAAGCCTTGAGCAAACGATTAAAGTTAGAAGCTACAGAATAGCCACCTCAATTTAACATGTAGAAGCTAACGCGACCATTCAGCTTTAGACGACTGGTTTCGATAACGAAATAAAGGGGAAAACCTGATTCCACAACTAGAAATCTCGAGTACGAGAACATTAGGGTTGTCAACCCATCCTAACGGTTTTTTGCACGATTGATATCGAAACCTACGAGAAGACGCAATGTCTTGTCCGCTTCCCCGCCAGGTTGCGTAGGTTTAATTATAATCATCTTAACTTAAACAACAAATCTAAGAAAAGCAACTCTAATAACATGCCCTAAAGCTAAACCCCTACCATCCAATAATCTATCTACTCAGCTCAATAATTGTTCAAGAAAACCAACAGCCGCCATATCCCACACGTACAAACCTCACAAGCAAACCCTAGAATTCGTAAACCCTAATAATGGCTTGGAGTTTGCTTTAGGTTGGCTTTGTGTTTGCCATATTCTCGCTAAGCAAGTCATCATCCGGCTAATATGGTAGGTCAACCACGCCGTCCACCGCTTTTTCTAAAGCACATACACGATCATCCTCAAGGAATAATAATTGCATTGAAATCGAAGGATGACGAGTGGTTTCATAGCCCCTTTTGGAGCATAACATGAAGGAGGATTAGGGTTCCTTTGCTTTTTGGTACGGTTGCCAACCAAACCAATCAGATGATTTTGCATGAGATCACGCATGCAATTTCTTTCCCCTTATGTCATTATCGAGCGTCGACCACGAAGCACTTCGACCGGAGACTAAATTGTGTTTAATTTCGACACGCAAACCTGAGTTTTGATGAGGAGAGGATGGATGAGATCGCCACCTAATCGGGTCAACCAAACCCTTCTCCGACCTACGACCATTTAGAAATGGTCGTGGTCAAAGGTGTCCACCTTCCTAATGAATCAAAGTTCAAAGCTTAGTCCCATGAAAGTAAGAAATGTACTATTTCTCTTTTAAGCCGAGATTGGAGTTGGAAAGAAATTTCAATTGCACGAACTTTGGGGTTGTCCTAGCTATTTGTACATAGTTTCGAGGTCTCGAATGTTGTCGATTTCTATCAAATTAATGAAAGACAGATCACCTTGGAAAATTCCCGGGAAGGGTAGCCGGATTCGAGGAGTCCACGAGAACAAAAGAAAGGAAATTACAAATACCATCCTAAACTTTACTCCTCATATCAAACGACGCGTTTGAAGCGATAAACATCTTCACATATCGATTAATTATCTTGCTAGGATATGAAAAATTGACCCACCGTCAATAACGTTTGTAATGCTAGAAGAACCGCCCATGCACTCCTTCACCTAATCAATAACGAAACCAAAGTTTGTTTCCTCTATGCATCTTACGGTTGGCATAATCGTCCGTTCTTTCGGTTGTTCTACGGGGTCGTCCTTGAGGATTTTCTAGATATGTAATGCGCGACTTCTTATTAGTTTAAAATAATCTCAAAGTATGAATTGACCGATTGATTAATCTTTCTCGTTGTCTAGCTGACAAATGGACAATTTCAAAAGAAGTCAAGCTTTGACCTTCTAGTTTAGGTAAAAGAGTTACGACATTTTTACCTAAGGAAATGAATTTCATGGAGATAATCCTTAATTCCAGTTTATGCGCACCGCGAATTATGGAATTAATTATAATCCCGTTGACCTTCCTAGCTCGACGACTCGTGGCATTTGGCTCTTCACCCGCTTGCGTTACATTACGTTCACGCGTGTCAATTGGAGAATCAACAGTGTGATCCCATGCAGGTTTCCATTATCTCTAACGATAGCTAAGCAAGGATTTAATATGATAAATATCGATTTCACTCATAATTATATATGTGTGTGTAGCTTGCATTTGTGGTCTTCCATTGCTTTCGATATAATGTGAAAGATTAAGTCCGAAACGCAAGGATTTGCGCTTTGTTCGTGTTAGTAGTACAAGCCAATTTACAAAACAGGGGCGAGATCCTCATCCATTCCAAAACCCTTCATTGATATATTCATATTTATTTGCTCAAAAACAATCTCACTAATCAACGGGTGCACGAAATATATGGAAAATTAACAGGAGAAAAAGAGTAAGATAAAAAACGAGAATCGGGATATACCCTCAATATAAAGAGGTAAATATATCTCGTTTATCATATATGATTGCGTCTGTAGATGCCGATCGCAGAAATTGTCAGATTAAAAATCCATGCCCGGGAAATCTTTTTCTACCTATTGTGGACAGAAAAGTACTGAACAAGAAGAGATTCAGCGGAAAAATAAAAATATATCTCAAGAAAAGGCAAGATAAAAGAATTCGAGGGATCGTTGAATTCGTGTCGATCGCTGGTTGTTCTTTGCCTTTACCGTCGGAATCTATTTGCTTTTTTATCTCTCTTTTCTATTCTTTCAACTGTAAACTAACTCGTAACACAATCCCTGAAAGGAAGAGGGGTTGTTTTGAGCTGACAAAGTTACTTGATTTCTGTCCCTGTTTATTTTAATCCACAAGCTTTTAGCCTCTCTCTCTCTCTCTCTCTCTCTCTCTCTCTGTATGTGTCTCTATCTGGTTTCCTCTGTATAACTATTTTTAGTGCTTCTTCACGAGTCCCATGTCCCCAAGTCATTTGCAACACTCCATTCTCTCTTCCCCTTGCTTCAAAGAAGGAAGAAACTAGAGAGAGGTTTTCATTCAGAGAGACTTTGTTTTTGTCTAAGCTTGAAGATATGCCATGCTCTTCTTGTAAGTCTCTCCTCCCCTTTTGGCTTCCTTCCCTTTTCCCCTGGAATCTTTTTCCCTTTTCATAAGCCAAAAGCTATTCAATATTCACCGTTCAAGGCTTTTGGATTGATGAAACAAGGGAAGGAAAAGTGTTCGGCTTTTCTTGTTTTGGCATCTGGGTCTCTTTCCTTTTCCGTCATACTTTGTTCTCTGGTTGGTTTCTCTGACACCGGGTGCTCTGTTTCTCGCTCTCTCTGTACCCCGCTTTTGTACCTAGAAAAAAAAATGACGTCTTTTGAGAACGCCCCTTTCCCTCGGTTGTTCGTTTTGTTCGGTAATTAGGTACCATCAAGAATGGCTTTCTGTTTTGCTGTCAAGGGAGGATGCTATCTTTTGCATCTTTTAATTCTTCCTCATCCCCGTTCTTGTTTGATGATCTCAATTTTTCGTTGTAAAGTTGGAAACTGTTTGTTTCTGATCATCACGATATGACTACTGCGTTCCAATCCATTTCTGAACTCATTTGTTGATATTATGAACAGAGGCTATTTGTCTTCTGTTGATAGTCTTCCTTTCTGTGATTGCACTTTACCTTCAGCACGTTCATTTCAAGAGTACAGCTTTTCTTTAGCTCTATATTGATTTAGGAAACCAGTGTCAATTTTTGAAATGATCTATTCGTTGTTTTGTTGCCACCTCTGTCTCTGCGATTGGCTTCCATCGTTTTCTCTTTGGATGTCTCCTGGCTTTGCTGTTGCTAGCTATTAATCATCCTTATGGTAACAGTTGATTGGTTTTCTGTTACATAAGCTTTGCTAAAAGAGAAGGCATCGGATTGAGTTGTTCTGGCCATCATTAATACAAGTTTCTTGCGAAGGAAGCAATTTGCTTGTTGGTTGAAGTAAATGGGGGATCACTTCGTGTTGTTGGTGGATCGCTTGCTCACCGAGTCGACTTTGGGAGCCGCAATCGAGAGCCAGAACCGATATCTCGAAGCTATGGAGCTGGCTTCAGACTTAAAACCAGCTGAGAGCGCCTCGCACAAGGTCGACTTAGGCAATGTATCTTCTACGGGGAAATTGGTTGAGTGCCGTATATGCCAGGACGAAGATGATGACAGAAATATGGAGACACCATGCTCTTGTTGCGGCAGCTTGAAGGTTAGTCGAGTCGTCCTTTCTACATTTAGCAAGATGATGTTCATTTGCTTTTGTTCAATGGTGATTTTTATCGATCAACTTCTTTGTAAGTTCCACGGAGGTTGACTTCATTTGTCTGCACAAGTATCATGCATCACCAACCTGGGTCCATCTGCTTTAACCGGTCCAACAGAAAAAGTACCCGGAATGATTTTGTAAATGATCTTCCTGTGTAATTCTTCCTTGTATCAAACATGAGCTTGAATCCTGCACCCTAAGCGGGCCCTTATATTAGGATAGTCTCATTAGAGACTTTTAAGGTCTTTATCATTATTAAGGCTCAGTAGCAATGCCATAAGGCATACAGAATGTACCAACAATGCGGATGGGATGTATTTCCTCTCATGGAAAGAGACCGTTTTCAGTTTTGTTTACTTTATCCGCGAAAGGTCCCTTTTGGTCATGTTTAGGTGGCATAGTTGCTTTGATCACCAATTGCTCTGGTGCAATCACAAAGTTATTAATGAACTTTATTGTTGATGTCGTGCTTGTCCTGCCGCAGCAGATGATCTGTGTCCTGTTGCCAGATTTTTCATATCCAAAACTCTAGCCAGCTAACAAATCAATTCTGTCTTTCGTTTATATGGTTTCTCCGGATAGTTTTAGCCCTCTGACTGAATTCTTTTTAATCATTCTTTCCTCTTTCTTGAATCGTTCAGTACGCTCACCGCAGATGCGTACAGAGGTGGTGTAATGAGAAGGGTAACACTTTGTGCGAGATCTGTCACCAGGTAAGATTTTCTGCCTTTTCTTTCACCATGCATCATTGCTGCAACATATATCAATCCTTAGCTTAAACTCTTGACTCTATGTTACATTGCTTGGCTGGTTTCTCTGCATTTCAGCAATTCAAGCCTGGTTACACAGCCCCGCCTCCATTATTTCAGTTTGGTCGGGTTCCAATGAACTTCCGGTAATCTAACAGCCAATCTATCTAGTTTACGCTCTCTTATCAGGTTGCCGAAGAAGATTGGTTATTGCGATTGCTCCAATTTCAGCATGTTCTTTCTTTTTCTATGTTTTAGGGGAAACTGGGAGGTATACCGAGGAGACTTGAATGGGCCGCGCATTATAGCTATGGTTGCACCTGATCGTAGTTTCTCTGAACCAGCATACAACGAGCACTCACACTCGGTATCAAGAAGCTTAATGTGCTGCCGTTCCATGGCTTGCATCGTAATCTCTCTCTCTCCCCCCCTCCACTCTGAAAACACGATCGAGCACGCATCTTACTACCCGAAAAATGCCCGTCTCTTGCATAGACTCGGTTATAAGTTTGCCTTGAGATGCTCTGTTCATTCATTGGATAGTTCAGGGATATTTCGGATACTAAACCTGCCACACTTTGATGCAGTTCACGGTTCTTCTGGTCTTACGGCACGTTCTTCCGGTCTTGCTGAGCGGCACTCATGAATACTCGTTGACATTGTTAATGGTAAGCCGAAGAAACTAGCGCGTACATTTTTTAGCTCTACAGCAATGAGACTCGCGGCTAATGTATGATTTCTTTGCGAGACAGCTACTGTCTTTACGAACCGTGGGCATAGTCCTGCCGATTTACATCATAATAAGGGTGCTAACTGCCGTCCAGCGACACCGGCGTCAACACGTACAGGTACAGGGCACGTCCATAGTGCTGCTGATTTTCCCCAAACTCGACACATTGCGCTTCGTTTCTTTTCTTTTCCTCACCACGAGCGCTTAACGATAGGCGACCGGATTGTTATAATGTTACTGATATCGGGAGTGACCCACAGGTGTCTCCGAGCTCGCCGCTCGCTTCATCAGACGAGGAGACCGAGAATCCTACCCAGCAGCCTTCTCCCGTATCACGCGACGGCAGATGAAGAAAGAGGCTAGGCCTTGAAAATGGAGTGTTTGTTTAGTCTTCGGAGCGATTACAGCACAGGTCACCAGATCATTTCTACTGGTTTTTTTCATTTTCATCTCGTGGGGAAAATTGTACAGTCGAAAGGAAAGTATCACAATGTACATATACATATATGTATGAATGTATACACAAGAAGCAGCACTGCTGCGCGCAGCCAATAATGCAAAGTTATCTCCATTGAATTCTGGTATTAACTGTCTGGCTTTCCGTCTCGAGAAGAACAAAAACACCAAGGTTGTTAAAAACGCTACAGAAAATAGTCCCGCGGCATGTCGAGATTGACGAAGAATTCCGTGCACTTCTCCCCGTGCTCGATCATCTTCGTGGCGAGGACCTCGCCAGTCACGTCGGGCCAGCAAGACAACCCCCGGCCAACCCCTGCCACCCGCTCAATTTAACCTCGATGTGGATTCGATCTTCGAAAGAGGCATCGAGATCGCGGATTCTTTGGGAATCGAGTTAAATGGATGGACGTGATGAAAGAGTTTTGAACACTCGTCGAAAGATTTGGTCCCCGTGATTTCCCTTGACGCCTGAGAGCTTATAACTCGATCTTCAGGTCGGACTAATTGATCAGTCAAGAACATAAAATTTCCCATCACCCTTTCAATCGGGCGGTTGTGAAATTGAGTATAGTTAAGCAGTACCTCGAGCTCACTCGTGAACGACAGAGTTCTTTCGAAGAAAAAAGCAATGCTAGGTATTTACTAAAATCGAACTGGAAAATTGATGTACCGAGTAATGCCACAGAGATCATTAGCGGGACATTCCAGTTCAATACCAATGCAGAAAGTGTCGCGATTGTTTTTGGTACATCGATTTCATGAATCCGATCCAGCTGCCACCCAAATCACGGTAACTCAATCGGCACGTGTCGGCATTAGCCTCTCTTGAACTGAATCGCCGTCCAAACCCGACCTGACCCGACCCGACTCGATCCGAAACACCAACCAAGCCAAACACAATAAATTTATTAAGGGTGAGCAAGATTGATTGCCCAAATCGAGATCGGACCAACCAGTTTGGTTTGATTCTTGAGATTATCGGTCTGTTCCCAGTTCTTAAAAGTAAAACCAGTTTTCGGGCGGACCGGTTCCCGGTTCTAGGGTGGGAACCGGACTGAACCGGACCGGATCAATAAATATATATTTTTAATTTTTCATATATATATTTATTTAATCTTTAAAATTTTTGAAAAAAATAAAAAGCCTAACTAATTTTCATAATACCCTCTTGCATCTACCAATAAGTGATTGGTCTCATTAAAATCGGTCCACGATCTCAAGACTAGCCGATCTGGTCCCCGATCCTAGAAACTGAGAACCGGTTCGATTCTCGATCCTTGAATTAGACCGAACGAGGCTGAGAACCGCTCACCCTATGTCTTATCAACAACCGCGCACGCGGAGCTTCAGTTCAGAATATTCCAATTAGGGTTCCATCCTCGATCCCCCGATTCCTCCCACCAACACCGAAGCCGAAGAAGGCTCGTCGATCCCCTCGTCTTCTTCCCCCTCCTCCCGTGTTCTGAACAATTGCACCCACCGTCTCGTCGACGCCGATCCCGGAGGAGGTGAGTTTGATCTTCCGATCTCCATTCTCACTTGCTCTCTCGCTCTCTCTTCTTCTTCCTCTTCTCCTGCTGTTTCCGCTCCGTTGCCGGATGAATCGTCCGCGCCGCCGTCGCCGCTTCCCTGCCTTTCCCGTCGCGGTTTCTGGCCGGGATCCCCCGCCGTTTCCCTTCCACCTCGTTAGGTCTCGGTTGGGCACGGGGGTTGCGCGGGACTTCGACCGCGCCGTGTGGCTTGTTGAGCGTGCTCCTCGGTGGCTTTTTGGTGGGGGGTGGCTTTGTGGGACGGTGCTGGGAATGCGCCTGGGGGTCTTGAGCCGAGCGGGGGGCGCTGCTCATAGATCGCCCCCCTCGGATGCGTCGAATCGTCCTTACGGTTTGATGGTTAGTGTACGGAGGAGATGTGTGCGGCTGCTGTGTCGAGTTTTTTGTGGTACTTTAGGATCGATCTTGCGTTGTTCTTTCTTACGGGAGACGGGACTCGTGCGCGTGCCGTAGCCTTGCGCTTTAAGCGCTGCGGGCGCTGACTGAGCTGGTAGATAGATTAAATTCACTATGTGTTGGGACTGATTTGGACTTCTTGGTTTAAGTATCGGAGTTGAAATCATTGCTACTGCGTCCTGTAGGTGCCGAAACGCACTTACCATCGAGTTTTAAGTCGCCCAGGTAGAGCTATGATGAGATGACTATCCTCGCAGGTTAAATAAAACCTAGAAGACAAGAGCTGTGGGGAGAAGGGGAATATTTTTATCGATAGGCCATTGGGAGATTTTTGGAGAGAACACGTTTGTTTTAGTAGTCCAATGGTTGATGAAAACTATATTTAACCTGCTTGGTGAAATGTGGGTAGACGCCTAATATATCATTAGTAGATTGGAAGGAGCAACCTGGACGCTGTTTTCCCCTTTTCATCATGTTAATTGCTGCGTGCTTTACCGTTTCCACTAAAATGAGGTTATTGATTGCTCGATGTACATGTATTCAAGGTCATAATAGTAATTACGGGGGGAATATCTTGCATGAATTAAGCAAATCTGATTGTGTCGTGATGGAGAGCTAAACTCTTCTTGAGGATTGCTTGATCTCCTCCTTCCATTTGGCTAGGAGAATATTTGTGCTTGGTCTCCTTCTTCTAGTTGGCTAGGAATCTTTTTTATCAAATGTGCTGTCATTTATTCCTTATTTTTCTCCTCTGGAATTTATATGGAAGAGTAATATTGAGCTGTGACCATATACAACAGGACCTCTGAGAAGGCTGTTGAACTCATCGTACTGCCTGCACAATGAAGTTCCTAGAATACACCCCTCTGGAACGGTAATCTCCTAGGTAGTCTTTTCAGAATCTCAGAAGCTTTTCTGGAACGGTTAAGTGAAGCTTCCTAATCGAAATATTGCAGAATAAATGATTACTTGGATCATTTGAGTCTTGGCGAATGTACCATTAAAGGGTGCCTTGAAGCTTACTCTTGTACGTATTATTTGCATTTTTTTTTCCTTTTTTTTTTTTGGTTTACTTCATTTTCAATTGTTGACTGTGAGCTCCCGTGCTGTTCCTTGTAGGCAAGCATACGGGAACAGATAAGAAACTCTCCATCAGTTTAGAGCATGAGGTAAATCAAGGACAATTTAACATGTCGTTTAATTTGAATACAACTTTATAATTGTTGAAAGGAATTGCTTTGTTGGTTACATAACCTTCTCCTTTTCTCCCATATAACATTTATTGTACAGATGGGATCGATTTCAATTAAATTAACAGCTGAGTTTCTATGTCACAGTCTGGGCTTGTTATCACGATATGTTTCGTTTGTTTTCTAATCCAGATGCAGTAGTTTAAACGGTGTGCATGGTGAAAGTTCATGTAATTGCTGCTGAGAAGATTATAGTAAAGAATCTTTTAATGAGAAATGTTCATATTGGCTGAGCATCGCTACTAGTATAACTATACCTTTCTGTCGACGTTGTTTCTGGTACTGTTATGAGATGGATTTTCAAAAGAATTCTGCTAACTCTTTAGTTACATATTTAGTTGTGAAGCTTAGAGTCAATTGTGGCTCGTGTTAGAGTTATCTTGAACATTTGAAATTGTAAAAATGTATTGGATAAAAGATGTTCTTAGTCCCATTTTATTCTGTTTAAGATGTGTTTCATTCCCACAATCCTAACAGAATAATTTCTATTCCCTGTGCTATGTACTTCCCACATTTCATTGATAATGATCAAAAAAATGCTAAAAAATGCATCAAGAGATTCGAGACCTGTATTAGTGGACTGTTTATCACCATCCTAGCACTCTTTTGTGTGCTTTTGGTTCATTTTGTCAGGTTGGGCCTTTACTTTCTCACTCCCAATCCCATTTCCCTTGTCTCTCCTTATGTGGACAGAGGCCTTTGGTTTTTTGAATGCATGTGTAGCACTCGATCGCGTTTTACAATTTATGTCCTTTCCTTACAAAATTTTCCTATTCAATTTCAGATGCTTGATTATCTCGGAAGATCTTCAGACACGGATTCTTCTTCACCAGTTGATCACTTGTTGAGCAGATCCAGGTGCAAAAGAGTTCTTGACTTCACATATACGGGGTTTTCACTTGTTATGTTTGTTTGACTGGATTTTTGCTTATGGTCAATGCAGCCGAAAGACATTGATCTATCTGGTTCTTACGCTTTATCACATGTATCCGGATTACGACTTCAGGTACATCTGTATGTTTGTTTCTACTTTGTAACTGCAATAGAAGGGAGGATTATGGGTAATGACTTCGTCAGCTGACTAGGCGACATGGCAACCCGTTTTATAATCCTTTCTTGATCATGTTGGGAGTGTTGTCAAAGGTTGACAGACAGTTCAGAGAACTGTTGCTCTAGGAGGAGCTGAGAGTTCAAGTCTCTCCATTTCCCAAGCTGATATTGCTTCTCTCACAATCAACTTGTAAACCGATGACATTTGGAAATAACATATGACTAAGCAGAGTCTTTATCAGGATATTGATTGTAGCAATTCATGTTCTAGCAATGGTATCAGGATTACCTGTCTGTTGGTTTTCCAGTGCGGTGAAAGCTCATCAGTTCTTTACTGAGGAAAGCTGGGACAGTTTTAAGCAGATCTTTGATTCATACATGTTTGAAGCATCCAAGGTAATTCCTTGTGAATAATCTTGGTTCACTCATATCTGAATGCATTAATGTTGGTTTTTATCAATTTGACACTCAAATGTGTGGTGTGACCTATCTTTCCATCTTATTCCTTTTCCCCTTTATTCTTGTTGCAAGTTCCAGTGTTTTTAATAAGTCTTCTCTACGGGGGCCATTTACATGTAGTTGGTTATAGTCAATAGTTACTGTCATTGCTATTGTTTATTGCTACTATTGAGAGAGCAGAGGATCTCCTTTAATGTCAAGAGGTTCCGGTTTTTCTATCTACATAGCTATGAATGAGGAGGAGAAACTTGGTTTAAGGTTCTTTACCCTTCTGAGTTCTCCTGCTTATTCCATAAATTTTTTACCCAATTAAGTACACTATTTATACCTTTCGTTGCTTGTATTTGACTTTGAAGAAGTTGTAATTGTCTCGCTGTTAAAATTCCAGGAATGGGTACAGGCAAATGGTGATGGTTCCCTTATTGAAACCTTAAAAGAGGCTCTGGATGAGGTGACTTTTACAAGAATATAACTGCATGTTCCATCAGCAAGTGTTTTTTCTCCTAACTCATAGCCATGCAGGTTGTTAAGCTATCCGAATGTGAAATATACAGCTATAATCCCAATTCAGATGCAGACCCGTTTTCAGAGAGAGGAGCAATGTAATTGTCTGCTCATCATCTCCTCACTTGTGCAAGTGGTTCCCATTTTTTATGTTAATTATTAACTCTCTTTTTTGGGCTCCTTCAGATGGTCTTTCAGCTTCTTCTTCTATAACCGGAAACTAAAGCGCATTGTTAGCTTCCGATTTTTATGCTTAAGGTGGGTTAAGTTTCAGTTTACTCATCTCATTCCTTCTTTGATGAAACTTATATGTTTTCACCATGACATTGGCAGTAACTTGGTGGTGGAGGGACTGCTTCCAAATGAATTAGGCTACGGTGAAGACGAGGAAATCTTCGACGACATGGACATGTAAATACTACGCTTAGTTGTTATGTGTATACTGTCCAGAGTAGAGACTTTTAGACTTCCAGCTGTACATGTCTCGTGTGAAGCTGTGTTCGGATAACTCAATAGTAGGTCTAGCTAGTTTAGCTTTTCAGTGTGCAGTTGCAAATGTCAATTCAATTGGATTTATGGGTGTAAAAAGTTGTTTGTAATGCTTGAAGACTGGAGGATCATGTCCAGACTTGTTGATATTTGGAGCTTCTGTTAAGAGGCTTTGGCCGAACAAGTTAAAAAGCAAAGACTATGGAGGCATGCCCCCGTTTATTCTTCTATGTTCGGACTCTGCCATGGTACACAGCCATGGTGGTTTTTGAATTGCGGTTTGGTGGTTGACGAGTGTTGGGTCTAATTTTCGGGTTTTGGTTTGGAGCACCATTGAAAAGGATGGGTGATATCATGTCGGTACGTGGTGTTGGGATTCTCATTGAAAATACCTTTGGACCCGGATGGATTACTCCAAAGTTACCTCTATGGAGTTACCTAAAATTTGATGAAGCCAATTGTACTCTATGAGAGCCCTCATTGAGAATACATCGAGCCTAAGTTTCCTCTGGTCCTCCGATCCTCAAGTGTATGAATTTAAGAAAACCCACCCTCCGATTCTCCATTGTATGAATTTATGATAACCCGCCATACAAATCCCGTTTGGGGTTTTTTGACGTATATTTGTGGGTGCGGCTTTTGATTTCTGCGGCCATACTCATGCAAGTTAACACTTTCTCCTTGAGGTCGTTCTGAGTGATCTCATGGGCAATCTGAATCTAATAATTATGAAAAAAAAATCTGGAAAAAGCTCTAAAGTCAAAATCCTGATAAATATGGAAGTCTCCTCCAATTATTTTCTCCCTTAAAGTCGGCCATCATTGAATCGAGATGCTCGGCCTTCCTAATTTACACCCTTTTTTAAAAATCTGCCTAATTCCATCATCAGTTAATAAACTACTAACGAAAACGGCACTGCTGATTATGGTACACCTGTTCATCGTCTCATGATTGAATAGATATAAAAAGTTAAAGAGAAGGTCAATCATGTCGAGATGACTTATATCTATTGCCGTCTATCTCTCTCCAACCGCCGCATGTCGTTTGGACATTTGTGCTACGTTACGTGGGCTTCTTTTAATAAAGACGAAAAGTGACTAAGTGCATCCCTCATTGATCCGTGATTAGGACTAAAAGATTAGTTAGCATAATGTGTGTCGACACCTGTGGATATTCGGATCGCTTCTTCTTTTATCCTTATATAATTTATTCCTTTCTTTGGAGCCCGCAAAAATGGGGATTTGAAGCAGATTCACGTGGCATTTATCCAATGAAAACTTGAATAATCAAAGTTGTTGTCATTCTTGAACCCAGGTCCACCATGCAATCTGACATGAGCACACGAGTTCGTCTAAACCCATTAACAGTCATCACGAGACCATGATCGATGCAGAGAGATTAGTATTTATTAGAACTAGAGGCACAAACACAATAAATAGAGAGTAAAAGTAAGAAAGAAAAATCAAGACACACGACAATCACAAACGTCTTCGATTGTTAGATTGTAGTTCATACCTCTGCATCTTCCTATTGACGGAGAGTGTGAATAATACCCTAATAATATCATTGATCACATGTGTCCTAAAATCGTGGATCTTTTGTGTGGTGGATGACAAAACACAAGCGATCCGGATTCAACAACAGAGTATTCATGCATAACTCCCCATTATGTTTCGAAGCTTTGGTGCATGTCATTAACAAAAACAAACCTAGCAAGCAAAAGATTGCAGTGTCCTCTGTTGTGTGACAGATGTGTCTCGCTTCCGAAGAAGGCAGGAGTTACGTTGTCCAGAGGATACGTGGCCAAATCAAATTGTTAAAGGTTTCTTTATTGCTTTTGTAAACGCCAGCCACTCCATCGCCATTTGCTTGCTCATGACCGGGGGAATCATCCCGGATCTTCACGCACTTGTCTCTGTCACATTTTGTCAAATCTTAAGCTATCTCACCTACCCTCAAAGCCTATGATCAAATTCCCTCTGGAATTTCCTTTGTTTTGGTGAATGTCCCTTAATTTCTACTAATGTCGGGTTAGGCATGAGACATCACTAAACCCTAAATCACCAAGTTTTGCATGATTGGATAAAGAGATATTATCTAACTATTTCCCGCGGCATCTGAAAAAGTTTAGAAGGATAATTCAAGCAGAATATGTTTCCCAAGGGTAGGGAATTAGTGTTGCTATGCCCATCTTTCTGTAGCTAGATGGAGATGTTCATAAGATACAATTAAGCAAAGAATGAACACCATCATCACAAGTACCTAAGCAACTCATTTGATGTTTCTTGTTCTATCGGCTAGCTAGCTAGCAGTTTTTATCAGCCATATTTGCAACTAAAATACCTCTTAGATTGATAAAAATGTACGAAAATGTATAGCAAAGTGATATTATATATATGTCATTAATCGTGTCACAACAAGAAGGGCGAGGTTTGACCCTCTTTGCCATTATGTGTATGCTAGACAACAAGCTCAATTTGTTTCTTCTGCTTGAGTCGTAATGTGCTGCTAATCATTAGTTTGAATCTTTCACCATGTAACTTGGAAAAAAAAAGGGATTACATAAACCCACTAAATGGGTTAATCAAGTCCTTAATCTTGGTTAATCAACTAAAGGATAAAGCGCATAGGTTGGGGACCTAACATTATAGTGATATTCAATGCCTTTTGGGGATTTTCAATAAGGGCTGGAGAGTTTAATCAAAGATTAGACATAGTAATTAACATTTAACGTTAAATGTGCAGAGCCAGTCCTTTGAATTAATCTTCCTTCAGAGAGAGAGAGAGAGAGAGAGAGAGAGATTGCGACAATGACTTCTCCATCTCTTTCACAAATGTTGATAATTCTGAACCAAACCACTTCTTTGTTACGCAATGATAACCTAAATGTTTATATTATAATATCACCTGACTACTCAAGCTAACTTAAGGATTATAATGATTGCTTTAATCAACAATACGTAGCATAATATAATTCCATTTTTTTATAACTCAAGGGTAGGAGCATAATGGCTTTGGCTACTTGGAGGTTCACGGAACACTCTATAAGCCTCACAAACTGATTAGGGCCAGACTTTCAGTTTGTGTAGGCAGCTCTGATCCAAAGCAATATTTGCTTACCTACTATAATTGATAATGTCATATTATTATTTCTTTTTTCTTGTTTTTCCCATTTGATTTTTGCTCATTTGGCGTCGTATTGGCATCACGCGTCATTTTCTATCTCATAAGCAAGGCGACGTCATTAATTAATTTGAGTTTGTTGTCACTAATAACACTATAAAACATCCTATTCAGTAACAACTGAAAATTCTTCATTAGGGTATACATTTCCTTCCTTCAGCAAATCTCCAAACGATGTGCAATGTTGCTCCTAAGTGTACCATGGATGTACTTATTGTAAATAACAAAAAAAAAATCTATATTTAAAACTTTCGCTATTTTTTCTTTCAATAGTCTTTATTCTCTTTAATTTGTCCTTTTCTTTTTATGACATAGATGCAGGAAAGCCTTATTTGTATATACATGTTTCTAGATAGAATATATACACACATGTAAACAATTATTCTAAAATAGTTATTACCAAAATATGTGCGATCGTGGAACATAACTTTTACCATGGACTATACATAAACAATATATGCATAACAATTATATATGTTAAAATGTCCATTCAAAACAAATCGTTAGATAAAGTTTTAATTAGAATCTATATATGGACAAACAATATATGACAAGAATTAGAAACTGGGTAAAACCTAAAATAGAATCTATATATACATAAATAATACAAGCATAAGAATTAGAAATTTGCTAAAATAACCATCAAAAGAACATCACTGGGTAAAGCTGGCTCATTAAAAATGTCTAGAATAAGAAATATATTAAGCACACATTGAGGGGTATTAAGAAGGTTTTGCCATTAGTTAAGCTTAATTTGATGTTGATATTAATGTATTGGGTATATCTTCATATTTATATTTCACCTAACAGCATAAAATCTTGCGACTCTAATCAATAATCTTATCATATAATAAATAAATATTATATATATCAGACATCATGAGTTAACAAGAACTCAAATTAATATCACCGTGCTGTAAAGTTCATGCATGATGTAGTATGTACGCATGTATCCTAGGACAACTGTACAAGTGTAATGTCAAGAATAAGAACATATTAAGCGCACGTTTAGGAGTATCAACGAGGTTTTGACATTAATTTAGCTTGGTTTGATGTTGATATACATGTAATAGAATAAAGGGTTAATACCAGAAAAAACCCTAAACTGGTACACTTGTGACAAATTTACTCCAAACTATTTTTTTAACCACAAAAAACCCTAAACTGTTACCCCTGTGATAATTTTACCTCGAACCATTTTTTTGACCATAAAAAACCTCACACTGGTATACTTGTGATAATTTTACCCTCGAACTAATTTTTTGGCCATCAAAAACCCCAAACTGGTATACCCATGACAAATTTACCCTTCGTTAGTTTTTATTAAATTTTACTGTCAAATTGCTAAGTTTAATGACACGTGGTAATTGACATGTATACCGATTTTGGGTTTTACCCCTCTGTTTGTCACAAATTTACCAATTTGTGATTTTTTGTGATATTAATATAATTTAATGAACACTAACAGAGGGTAAATTTGTCACAAATGTACCATTTTTGGATTTTTAGTACTCAAAAAATTAGTTCGAGGGTAAAATTGTCACAGGTATACCGGTGTGGGATTTTTGGTGGTCAAAGAAATAGTTCGGGGTAAAATTGTCATAAGTGCACAAGTTTAGGATTTTTGGTGATCAAAAAAATAGTTTAGGGTAAATTCGTCATAAGTGTACCGATTTGGGGTTTTTTGTGGTAAAAAAAAAATAGCTCGGGATAAAATTGTCACAGATATATCAGTTTAGGGTTTTTCGTGGTATTAACCCATAAATCCTGCAGCTCTAATCAATAATCTTATGCTATAAGGAACAATACATTAGACATGATATGTTCACTAGAACTCAAATTAATATCACTCTGTGTTGTAACTTTCATGCATGACTTTTTCATTTCTTATAGAAAGCCAAAATATTAAGCATATGTGTGATTTAATAAACTACCAGAAGCAAAAACATAGTGCATATACAAAGGATGAAGTACAAAAGACCTTATGAATATATAACAAAGTGATACATCATATTCATATGATGCAGTAATATGCATGTATCTTAGGACAACTGTACAAGTGTACATCTGTCGAGTACGACTACTTCTTGTTAACCTTATCTCTTTGTTATAAATAAGTAAAAGGGCCAAGTGAGAGTAGTTGAATCTGGAAACTTGCAAGCCCTTCAAAATATGTACCCTCCACACAATGGCCTGTTCATCGTCTCCACCAAGCTTTTGCAGAGTGAAAGGCCCAGCTTGCACTTGCAGGCATAAGACATCGATCATGTACCCAAGAGTGATATCGCGAAGCTTTAAAGACGAAGGTAGGTTTGAATTCTCTTGTAAACTGGCCATTATTTTATCAAAGCAGATTAGTTCATGATTTCAAGGGCTGGGTCCTATCAAGCATAATATTGGATAAGTTTTCGGAGCAAGAAATTTCGTTAGTGAATCACGTATATTGAATCAGAAAACATTGAATACCTCCCTCGTTCTCTCTGTGATTTATCCTGCCATAATTGTCATTAAGGAAATCTAAGACGAGTCTTCGCATATAGATGGTTTAGGATTCCTGTGCTATGTTTCTCATGGGATTAATCTGTAAATAATCTTTGGTTCTACAGGCAAGGCAGCGAATATGGTGGACGAAAACTTGGACGTTCTAAGACAGCGGATAGACGAAGTAAGGCAGAGGGAGAGACTGAAAGATCATCCCCGGGGCCAGCAAAACGGCTGGAACTATCATCCTCATGTCCATGGCTACGATACTCAAATAGTGAACAGGAAGAAGAAGAAGAAGAAGAAGGCGATGTTGGTGGAAGCAATGGAGCTGGTGATTCTAGCAAGTAGTTCCCTAGGGCTCGTCTTGCTTTGCGGTTCTTTAAGCATGTGCCTTGTGTCGTTTCTAGTTCGTCTGAACTACTAGCGCTCTTGTGCAAGCTTAAGCTGCTGCTTCTTCTTCCTCTCTGTCTTCTTCTTCAATGCATTATCAAGAAGATTTTTGATCTGGTAGAAGGAAAGGAGTCAAGGAACAAACTTTATTAGTTGGCCAACACTTTATGCATGGTGATATCTCGTCAACTTCAAGGTTTGTATACTTCTGAGCTTGAAAGAATTAGCAGAACTTAGATTTAACAAAATAAAAAAAAGAATTGGGAATCGAGTTTTAATTTCATTTATTGGCAGTGGGAAAATTTTCGCAAACGGTAGCTATCAGTACAACTCTCGAGTATAGCTATGATCAAAGAGTTGATTACATCTCGCTGCCAAAAATGTGTAAGTTACATGATTCAAGGTAGTTTGTCGCCACCGCTTGTTGAAAGTGACATGTGGTTTTTCTACTAATGGTAGGCTGTCTAAGAATTAATTGCAATTTTATCAACTTTCTTTGCTAGTCATAAGAATCATCTAATGTCCTTCCTAGTTTCAAATCAAGAGTTTGAGGTCATTTCCTTTATATATATTTGTCTTCTTGTATTACCAAGACATAAGGAAGAATGTGTTTTTCGGCCGTCTCAAGTCGGCACAAGGTTATCGAATGATTCTACTCTTTTGAGCCAAAATATAATGATTTGTATCTATGCAGGTAAATCTCTATAATTATTGATGAGTGTAAACAAACTGTGAATAGATCAAATATTATTGATGGCTTTTGTCCAAGTAAGTTATAAGGGAGTATCTCTCCGCGTTCAACCTGGGAACCCTCCCCCTCCAAACCGACTTGGCCGGTCTGGTTCAAGGCCGATTCTCAAGAGAATCGCGTAGATTCACGGATTAAAAACCTAGGAACCGATCAGATTCGGTTCATTTCCCAATTTTGAGCCTTGAACTCGCCGGTTCTACCCGAGAACCAAACTAGCCTTGAACTCGCCGGTTCTACCCGAGAACCAAATTGACCAAGCCGGTTCTTGGGTAGAATCGGGTTTGAACCGGCTTCGAAACCGGTCAGCACATTCAGAAAAGGAAAATCACTCTATTAAATTACAAGTTAACAATCTAAAACTGAAAAAAAGAAAATAAAACAACAAAAGGCCCTAGGCCCACACTTAAACTCATGCCACTCTCAGCCCACAACCCCACCGCCAGACAACAAGACTTACAATTCATAAAGCTAATAGGTAAGCCCTAGCACGACTCTCGATCCCCTCTCTCTTCTATTCCAAGTTGGAGCCGGCTCTCCCAAATAAAATTAGCAAATTAAAGTGGCAACTCAATGAAAAAACCGATAAATCTAAAAGAACCAAATAAAATTCTGTACAAACTCAAATAAGGGTCGGTGACGCAAAACTATAGTTGAAAAATTAGTCGGAGAAAAGTCAGTAAATCATACTAAAGTAGTTGGTGATTTCGTATGACAGATAATAAATTTAAGGTGTTGATGAGAAAAGTAAATTAAAGTTTTCAAAAGACAAGAAAAGTTGCTTCTTTTTTAAAGAGGTGTTAGTAATTTAAACTTAAGCCAAATAAACGCTGGTCACTAATCTCTCTGCGGCACATGCTAGCAAGTTACGCCATCTTTGGAAAGTGATTGAAACCATCATCATTGGGCAGTCTCAAGTGAATGAGTCTGCACAAATTCTTAAGGAAGAAGTGCTGCTATCTTTTACAATTTCAGGGTATATGATGGATCCTCGGCTCCACTGGTTGAGACCCCTTGAATTTACTGCGAGAAAGTGGAATGGGAACTTCTCAAGCTTCTCAGAAAATTGTTTAGAATCCACAACTGTCCTCGAAAAATATGCAGGCTCGTGCTTATGAGCATTCTCGAAGCAGCTCTCCGCTTGGCTAAGAAGACAGAGCAATAAGACACTCC
The DNA here is from genome assembly GCA_024500025.1 of Syzygium aromaticum. NCBI lineage: Eukaryota > Viridiplantae > Streptophyta > Magnoliopsida > Myrtales > Myrtaceae > Syzygium > Syzygium aromaticum. The sequence continues at coordinate 24,261,691 of CM044891.1, forward strand.
TCTTCTGAAACACCTTGGGACACTGCATGCATTCTCTGAGGATCGACCACGTAACAAGCAAATGGATGAGCGAGCATTCTCTGACTTCACGTGAGCGCGAAAGTCGATTTCGGTCCTCTGCATGAATCCAAGACACCCTTGGAACAGGACTGCCACCCGGCACAGTACAGTTGCTGTAGGAGAAAAAACCGATGAACTGTACCGGCAAGCTTAGGATGCTCCTTCCCAGTTCTTGATAAGATTTCTGGGGATGTACTGTTATATTAATAATGTGATCTCACATTTAGGGATATAGTTTTTCAAATAAAAACTTATCCATTGAGTTTGATCTACATTTTTTCTTTTAAGTGACGGTTATCCACATACGATTTTTTCACACTTCCTACCCCTTCGGTGATAACCGCCCTTTTCGGTAACCGCTTTTATGGGAAGCGATTTATAAAGACAAACGTTCATTTCATAAGGGCAGATACAAGGTTTAACACAAACCTTCTCATTCGGTAATACATCATCAGTACGCGAGGGGATTGGGTTAGTAGAGTGTGCCCATAATCGCTGCCGAATTGACGTCGAACTACCGTGGATTTTCAACAAACGTAAAGTTGAACAATGGCTGGAGGTTAGTTTATTTTTTATCATGTTTTCCGCATTTGATTCTAATTATGCTTAAATTTTATTCTTCTATGCATAATTAAAATCCTTCAGTTTTAGTCTTACATTTGATATCAGATCATGTTTAGTGTCTCTGCCTTGTTTTTGTTGAATTTTGGGTGCATTTTTCGAAGCTTTTGAGATGAACAACAATTCGGGTTTTTTGGGGCTAAGAGGAAATCGCCAATTCCGGCCAAATTCCGACGACCCAACGCTAGACTTTGGACTGGCACGGTCGCACCGCCTTGGAGAAGAATAGCCCTAAGTTAATTTGGCATATCGGTGATCGCCAGAGACTGTTTGAGCGGCGGAAGTTGCGAGTTAGGATTTGTGCGTTTTAATAGAATTTTGCTTGATTCGAGCCAATTTCTTGGTTGTTTTTGCCGAATTTTGGGTCCATGTGGTTGCGCCGATGTGGTCTCTGAAACCCATAAATTATTTTGGTGTGAGATGGGCTACCGAAGGAGACCCATTCGGTCCCAGGCGTGGCGGAACGGCAAACAACGTCCAAAAATTGGATTTGCTCGAGCGGAGGAAGAAGGCGCGTGGCCTCACGCGTGCGCCGCACACGCCCGCGTGTTGGATGAGGCGTGTGTCGTGCACGCGCCAGCGCAAAGGGAAGGTGCGTGCGTGGCACGTGTCCTAGAACCGGCGCCCCTTTCATTTTTACTCTTCTGCCCCCGTTTTTCACCCGTTATTACGATTCTGCCCCTTGCCCAATTGATTTTATTGTTTTGCCCTTCATGCATTATTTGTGAATATTTTATGCATGAAATTAATTGTCTAGTGATCCATACATTTTAATTAACTAGAGAATAGTCCAAACATCTTTAATTAATTAAATTATATATTAAGAGCCTCCGGATCACATTTGGAAATGGACATTGATTGTAATTAATCTTATTAATATGATGAATTTTATCTCATAGGAATTTTCATTATATTAATTTGATTAATTAGGTTGAAATATCATATTTTTCTTAATTTACCCACAGGAATTAAGGAAAAGAATATAATATGATAGTTTATTCATGAAATATATATGAATCTATTTAAATTAAAACTTAGCCCACATGCAGTTTTTATGTTATGTGATTCATATTTTGTAACATGTTTTACGTTGGTAAAACATGATTTATGTATACTTTACCTCAAATTTTGTGACATAAGCATGATTGTTTGATATGCAATTTTGCAACTTGTGAATTTCTCTAAATTTAAGGGTGATGTTCCCATATTAAATGGTGAAAACTATAAAGTTTGGAATGAGTCAATTCTTCTTCAATTGGGGTGCATGGATATTGATTATGCCATAAGAAAAGATGAACCACCTGCTCCTACTGACACGAGCACTACAGCTGAGATAGCCCTTTATGAGCAGTGGGAGCGGTCTAATCGCCTTAGTGTGATGTTCATAAGAACTAAAGTATCTCCTAGTATCCGTGGTTCAGTCGCTCAGCATAGCAATGCTAAGGCTTTATTGGAGACCATTGATGCGCAATTTGAGACTTCAGAAAAGGCACATGCCATGACCTTGATAATGAAATTTCCATCTCTAAAGCTCACAAGTGTTAGAGGTGTGCGTGAGCACATCACGAAGATGAAGGACATTGCAGCTCAGCTGAAAAACCTTGAGGTTGAGATATCTGAATCATTTCTACATTCAGAACACTCTCCCACAACAGTATGCACCTTTCAAGATCTCCTATAATACACATAAGAATAAATGGTCAATTAATGAACTTATAACCATGTGTGTTCAAGAGGAAGAGAGACTGATTATGGAATTGGGAGAAAGTGCTCATTTGGCAATACAAGAAAAGAATAATGGTCACGGCAAGCAAAAGGGGAAAGGTAAAATACCTCCCTAAGCTGACATTAAGAAGGAATATAAATGTTTCTTCTGCAGAAAGAAGGGGCATATGAAGAAGGATTGCGTTAGATTTAAGGCTTGGCTCGAGAAGAAAGGTAATCCAACTTCTTATGTTTGTTATGAATCTAATATGACTGATGTGAGTTACAACACTTGGTGAATTGATTCTGGTTCTACAATCCATATTTCGAATTCCTTGCAGGGTTTTCAAAACCACAGGAAGCCAGTGGAAAGTGAACAAAGCATTTATTCGGGAAACAAGATGCGTTCGCATGTAGAAGCTATTGGGACATGTAGATTAGTTTTCAATAGTGGCTTTGTTTTGAATTTGGAAATGACCTTTTACGTTCTAAGTTTCTCTAGAAACTTAATTTCAATTTCAAGACTTGTACCTTTGGGCTATTCTTTTAACTTTTCAGATTCAAACTTCGGTTTATTATTTTAATCTGAAATTGTTGGGAGTGGTATTTTGTCTAATGGTCTTTTTCGAATTAATTTACAAGACAATGCATATTATAATGCGATGCATGTTCATGATAATGCTGGTATAAAACGATGTGTTGTGAATGAAGATTCATCTATGTTGTGGCACTGAAGATTGGGACATATCTCCATAGGTAGAATTAAGCAATTAGTAAATAATTGAGTACTCAGTACTTTGGATTTTACTGATTATGATATTTGCGTGGATTGCATAAAGGGAAAGTAGACCAACAAGACAAAGAAAGGAGCCAGGAGGAGTACAGACATATTAGAAATCATACATATGGACATTTGTAGTCCTGATATGGAATCATATGGTCAGAAATACTTCATCTCCTTCATTGATGATCACTCACGTTACATGTATCTCTACTTGCTTCATAATAAGCATGAAGCGTTGGATGCCTTTAAAGTTTTTAAGGCAGAAGTAGAGAAACAATGTGGCAAACAAATTAAGATCGTGAAATTAGATAGAGGTGGAGAATTTTATTGTACATACACTGAAGATGGATAAGCACCTGGTCCATTTGCAAAGTTTCTTCAAGAGAATGGGATAGTTGCCCAATACACTATGCCAGGTTCTCCGGACCAAAATGACGTAGTAGAAAGAAGAAACCGAACTTTATTGGACATGGTACGGAATATGCTTAATAGTTCCAAACTTCCTAAGTCCTTGTGGACTGAAACTCTTAAGACGGTAGTGTGCATATTAAATTGAGTTCCAACCAAGGCTGTCCCAAGGATGCCTTTTGAGTTATTCAAAGGTTAGAAACCAAGTTTGCGACATATACGCGTTTGGGGATGCCCGTCTAAAGTAAGAGTTTATAATCCACACTGTAAGTGGGTATTTCATTAGATACGTTGAAAAATCCAAGGGATACAAGTTTTATTGTCCATCTCATACTACTAGGATTGTGGAATCAAGAAATGCTAAGTTTCTTGAAAGTGACTTGAATAGTGAGAGTGATCGATTGAAGGACATTGTTCCCGAGAGAGATCATTTAAATACTCAACCTTCCACTTCAAGTATTAGGTTGGTTGTTGTTAATAATGCCTCTTCAGTTCAGCCGGCTATTGAACAACCAACTATTGAAGTTCCACAACCTGCTGATATTCATCCGGTAGATCGAGTTGTTCAGCAATTACCAAAAACTATTGAACAACCAGTTGAACAACAAGCTCCTCAAGCGAATGTTGATACAGCATTAAGAAGATCTACTAGAATGAGGAAATCAGCAATTCTTGGTGATTATATTGTGTATCTACAAGAGTCTGACTATAATATTGGAGTTGAGAATGATCCTAAAACGTTTTCACAAGCCATGAGTAGTGATAAATCAAATTTGTGGTACAATGCCATGAAGGATGAGATGAGTTCTATGGCATCAAATAAAGTCTAGGATTTGGTTGAGTTGCCTAATAGTGTAAAAGCCATTGGTTGTAAATGGGTCTTCAAAACTAAGAAGAACTCATTGGGCAACATTGAGAGATATAAAGCTAGACTCGTTGCCAAAGGATTCACTCAAAAAGAAGGAATCGATTACACGGAGACTTTTTCTCCTGTATCTAAGAAAGATTCTCTTCATATTGTTTTGGCCTTGGTTGCCCATTTTGATATGGAATCACACCAAATGGACCTGAAAACAGTGTTCCTCAATGGAGAACTAGAGAAGAAGGTTTACATGAAACAACCTGAAGGATTCTCCTCTAGTAAAGGTGAGCAATTGGTATGCAAGCTTAAGAAATCTATATATGGCTTAAAACAAGCATCCTGTCAATGGTACTTAAGGTTCCATGATATCATCTCTTCATTTGGTTTTGTAGAGAATATCATGAATCAATGCATATACCAAAAAGTCAATGGGAGTAAGATTTGTTTTCTTGTGCTATATGTGGATGATATTCTACTTGCAACCAATGATAAGGGGTTGTTGCATGAGGTGAAACAATTCGTCTCTAAGAGTTTTGACATGGAGGATATGGGCGAGGCATCTTATGTTTTTGGCATTAAGATTCATAGAAATAGAACTCGAGGAGTTTTAGGACTATCTCAAGAAACCTATATCAATAAAGTCTTGGAGAGATTTCGGATGAAAGATTGTTCACAAAGTATAGCACTTATTGTAAAGAGTGATAAGTTCAATTTGAACCAGTGCTCGAAAAACGATCTAGAAATGGAACAAATGAAGAACATCCCATATGCTTCTGCTATCGGAAGCTTGATGTATGCTTAAGTTTGTACTCGACCTGACATCACTTTTGCTATGGAAATGTTGGGAAGATATCAGAGTAATCCAGAAATAGACCACTGAAAAGCTACAAAGAAAGTGAAAAGATACCTTCAAGGTACTAAAGGCTACATGCTTATGTATAGACGGACTGACAGCTTGGAAGTAGTTGTTATTTAGATGCGAATTACGCTGGTTGCGTTGATTATCTAAAATCAACATCAGGATACATTTTTATGTTAGCTGGTAGAGCCGTGTCATGGAGGAGTGCAAAGCAGACTTTGACTGCTACTTCCACTATGGAGGCTGAGTTCGTTTCTTGTTTTGAGGCTACCTCGCATGGTGTATGGTTGAAAAATTTCATTTTAGGGCTTAGAGGCTACCTCGCATGGTGTATGGTTGAAAAATTTCATTTTAGGGCTTAGAATTGTTGATTCTATTTCTAGGCCATTAAGAATATATTGTGACAATTTAGCTGCGATTTTTATAGCTAAAAATGCTAAAAGTGGCAGTCGAAGTAAGCACATCGACATTAAGTATTTAGCCATAAAGGAACGTGTTAAAGAGAATAAAGTGGTTATTGAACACGTTCGCACTGAATTGATGATAGCCGATCCTTTAACTAAAGGCATGTCACCAATGAAGTATAAGGATCATTTGGCTAGTATGGGAATAGTTTCCATAATATGATTTATTGTCGCACGGACGACTTTTGTTGTTTGAAACTCTTATTCATTTATAATGTTATTCTCAATTTCTGGTGTACACATTCAATTGTTTATGAGAATAACAATTATCTTTGGTTTTGGAATAAACATAGGGTTTATTCATTAAGATATGTTATCACATATGGGCTAACATTAAAGAATAAGATGCATTACGATACATGGAAGATATTACTCGCTCTTAGAGGAGATGTCGCCATGATTCATGTGTCTTGTTTCTTTTCTTAAGCATATGATTTTCGTGGATTTGGTTGGATAATCTGTATGATGAAAATGTTAGGATCAAGTGGGAGAATGTTATATTAATAATGCGATCCCACATTTAAGGATATAGTTTTTGAAATAAAAACTTATCAATTGTGTTTGACTCATGTTTTTTTTTTTTAAGTGACGGTTATCCACATACGGTTTTTTCATGCTTCGTACTCCTTTGATGACAACCGCCCTTTTTTGTAACTGTTTTGATAGGAAGCGGTTTATAAAGACGAACGTTCATTTCATAAAGGCAGGCACAAGGTCTAACGCAAACCCTCGTATTCGGTAATACACCATCAGTACGCGAGGGGATTGGGTTAGTAGAGTGCTCTCGTAATCGCTGCCGAATTGACGTCGAACTACCATGGATTTCCGATGAACGTAAAGTTGAATAATGGCTGGAGGTCAGTTTATTTTCGATCCTGTTTTCCGCATTTAATTCTAATTATGCTTAAATTTTATTATTCTATGCATGATTAGAATCATTCAGTTTTAGTCTTACATGTACAGTTCCCATCCTGGATCTTTTGGCCAACTTCAAAAGAGTAAATGCTAATTCTTCATTGACAGCAACCATTTTAGGAAGTTGCTTGTGTTTGATAACTTGCCAAATAGTTACCGATTCTATTCTTTTATTCCCAGTAACCAAAAAAGAACAGAAATATATTTGGTAAATTTTTTGTTCCAGGACACAAATTTGTTCTGAGAATCAACAGTAAAACAAAAGTTGATTCTTGATTTTGAGAACCAAAATCAGAAATATAAGAGATTTTTTTTTCTTTCCTGGCTGGCCACAAGCCAGGGCTGGCAAGGGCGTCGTGGCTCTCGCGGCTTGGGCAAGGGCCGCCCTCGCTGGATCCGACAATGGCTGGACCCTTGTAGCCTAGGCAGCCCTCGCCCAAGCTGGTGAGGGCCGCCCTCGAGGCTCGCGGCTTGGGCGAGGGCCGCCCTCGCAGGATCTGGTGAGGGCAACAGCAAAGGTCCAACCCTCGCCAGATCCGGTGAGGGCGATCCTCGCCCATGCCGCGAGCCTCAACAGTGGCCCTCGCCAGCTCGAGCAAGAACTAGAAAAGGCCAGCGAGGGCCACGACGCCCTCGCTAGCCTTGACCTATGGCCGATTGTTGGTCATGGCCAAGAAAAAAAAAAGACAAAGAAATATCAAAATATTTAAAAATATTATTAATAAAAAGAAATTATGTGCAATTATCAAATGTATTTTAATTTTTTTTCTATTCTAAGAATGAAAATTTTGAGCTATTACTAAATGTTTTCAAATGCTTAGAAATTATTTACGAAAACAGAATAAAAAAATTATTTCTAAACTGAAATTATTTTCGAACACAAAATAATTACCAAATGCATCCGAAGTCCAAAGCTACGAGTACTGATACATCACTGGACAACCATTACAAGACAAAAAGGTAGGCTCTAAGGGCAAATCAGGTCGTAAAACATGTCTGCTGACTGCTCTTCACAGTTTCATTTGTTTTCAAAAGCCAGCTTAGCATTGTGACTGTGATAACAACTAAAGATTTTATCTACCAACTAAAGATTTGATCTACCATTTAGTGAAAAGGAACCATTTATCAATCATTCTACTTTGGAAAAATCCAATTCAATGCTTACGCTTGTCTCATGTGGAAGTTTTCCTCTTTATCATTCAAAAGAGCGCATGGCTGTATATAAACTGATTATAGTGATTGAGAAATGTACCTTACTTAAAGTTCTATTTGTTTAATGGAAAATGAATAATTTGAAAAATATTTTTTTAAAAATGATTATTTGAGTCGCTTAAAATAATTAGTCAATGAAAATATTTTCATTATCAATAACAATATATGCCTAAATATTTTTGTAAACAATAAAAGAGATACATGCGATCATTTTAAAGAAAATATTTTTCTAAATTATTCATTTTCCGCGAAACAAATAGAGAATAAAGCAACTACATGCAAAGATGTATAGAACTTGTTAGATGAATGAGTGATTTATTATTTAATTCCTTGAACACTCTCCCTCACACGTAGCTGGACTTTGACCCAAGCAGAAAGCGCGAAAATATGTAATCGGAGAGACAAATAGGGGCTTGGAAAAGATTTGAACTCATGATCTCTTGCTCAATATCATGTGATATTTTTAGTGTGAGGGGAAATGATAAAATATTTAAATATTAAATTAATATTTTATCTAACAACTTAAATTTTTAGAATAATTGGTAGTAATTCTATAAAAATCTCACTGAACTTACAAGTAGAAAGTGAATCGGTGTCTAGCAAATATTTGGCTCTACCTGGCATTTCCTACATCTTTCCCCTCATATGAAAGGCCTAATACCCAAAAAAAACCCCAAACTTTAGCCTTTATCCCAATATATCCTAAACTTTTTTTGGTCCTATAAAAAAACCCCAAACTTACATCCTAATATCCAAAAAAAACCCAAAACTTTAGTATTTGTCCCAATTATATCCTAAATTTTTTTTGTCTCACAAAAAAACTCCAAACTTTTACTTTTGTCTCAAATTTACCACTGTTAACTTTTCCGTCCAATATTATCATTAATGATTATCTTTTTATTTTTTCGAATTTTTTATTTTTTATTTTATTTTCTTTTTCCTTTCCTTTTCTTTTTTTTTTCCTTTCACCTTTAACCTCTGGCTGGCGAGGCTCGACCTTACTGACGTTGGGCGAGATCAGCCTCACCCGCCCTTGGCAAAATTCGTCCTCGCCGAGGCTAGCGAGGCTTAGCCTTGCCCAACGTTGGCGAGGGCTTAGTTCCGCTGGCCTCGTCCTCACTGGCCGTGGCGAGGCTTGACCTCGCCATTAGCCGACGGAACCAAGCCTTGCCAACCACGGCAAAGACGAACCTAGCCAGGGGCGGGCGAGGATGAACCTTGCCAGAGACAGGCGAGACTTGACCTCGTTGGTGTTGGGCGAGGTCGGCCTCGTTCACCCCTAGCGAGGGCTCGGCCCTGCCGACCACTGGCAAGGCTCGACCTCACCGACGTTGGGCAAGGCCAAGCCATGGCAAGGACGAACCTCGCCAGGGGTAGGCGAGGCTGACCTTGCCCAATATCGGCAAGGTCGAGCCTAGCCGGTCGCCGGACCGGCAATCGGTTAAAGGTTGAAGGTGAAGGGAAAAAAAAGAAAAAAGAAAAAAAATCGAAAAAATAATATTAAAATAATTATTAACGATAATATTGGACGGAAAATTTAATAGTGGTAGATTTGGAACAAAAGTAAAAGTTTGGAATTTTTTATGAGACGAAAAAAGTTTATGATATAATTGGGATAAAGATTAAAGTTTGGGGTTTTTTTGGGTATTATGTGGTAAATTTGGGATAAAAGTAAAAATTTGAGATTTTTATGAGATAAAAAAATTTAGGATATAATTGAGATGAAGACTAAAGTTTGGAATTTTTTTGACATTGCCGCTGATCATCCATGTCAACTTTTCTATCCTTTGGGTTTTGCTTTGAGTGTTACCATAGAGAGAGAGAGAGAGAGAGAGAGAGAGAGAGAGGCATGGACACCCCAATCAGCCACAGAGAGAGAGAGAGAGAGAGAGAGAGAGAGGCATGGACACCCCAATCAGCCACAGTAATGATCGTGGGCAGAAAAGTTTAGGTGAGAGAGAGGAGAGTGTGACGGAGGAGAGAAAGCGGAGTAAAGGTTAATAGTGGACCCACGTTGCCACGCCGGTCAAGAAACGGAGTGACTTACGAGGTGTGGGTGTCGTCAGATGTTGAGAATACTTGGAAATGAAGAAATGCGGAGGAAAAGTCCATGATGGTGTGTGCTTGTAGTTGGTGAAACTCTTCTGTAGATAGGGCGTAGTGGACGTCCAACTTGCAGCAGACCAACTAGAAAACCTCTCCTCCTTCCATTGTGTTCCCAGCTAATACTAGTCTTTTATCTCATGTAGCCTTTGTTCCTTGCTATATTTCACACGTATGCACACACGCTTCCGCAAATACTAACAGAGAGTGGGAGAGAGAGAGAGACATGGACACCCAATCAGCCACAGCTAAGAGAAGCCATGCCGTTTGTCTCCCAGCTCCATACCAAAGCCACATAGGAGCAATGCTAAAACTGGCAAAGCTTCTGCACACAAAAGGTTTCGACATATCCTTTGTGAACACGGAGTATAACCATCGACGCTTACTGAAGTCGAGGGGACCTCGAGCCCTCGATGGCTTCCGTGGCTTTCAGTTCCAGACCATCACTGACGGCCTTCCTCCCAAGGATGCAGACTCAAGCCAAGACGCCATGGCTCTATGTGATGCTCTCAGAAAGAACATGTCTGCTCCATTTTCTGATCTCATCTCCAATCTCAACCACACCGCATCAAACTCAGATGTTCCTCCAGTCACTTGCATTTTCTCCGATGGATTCATGTCATTTGCCACCGATGAAGCTGCTCAAGAATTCGGCATCCCTATCATTCACTTGTGGACAATCCCCGCCTGCGCTTTCATGGGATTCCAACAATACCGGACGCTTAGGGAAAAGGGTCTCACACCATTAAAAGGTACAAGGAAGATAGTTTTATTGAACCCCGTGAGTAGACTCGGTGATTAAGCAGCGGACATGTGTGGGGATTATGCGCATGGCTTATGTATGAACACCCACAACATCTCGTATCAACAATTCCGAACCCACCCACCTGTGGTTTGGCTTGTATTTTACCGGTCCTAGGTTACCAGGGTGCTTTTTGAGCCTGAGGTCTACCGACCTAAAACTAGCCTTCCTCGGAAAAAAAAAAGAAATTAATTTCGTAATATGATATTCATGTAAGACTAAGAATATCATGTTTGATGCAGATACCAACCACTTAACAAATGGCTATTTGGATACAGTAATTGATTGGATTCCAGGATTGAAGGACATTAGACTGTGGGACTTGCCAAACTTCCCTCGTAGCATGGATCCAGATGATATTTTGTTCAATTTTTGTATGGATGCCGCTGAGAGAGCAAATAAAGCCTCAGCAATGATTTTCCATGCCTTTGATGCCCTTGAATCAGAATTGCTTAATGCTCTATCATCGATGTTTCCTCGCGTCTATGCAATTGGCCCACTCTCGTTACTTCTAAACAAACTAGCGAAGGAAGAGAGCCCCCTGAAATCCATTGACTGCAATCTGTGGAGAGAAGACACGGAGTGTCTCCGATGGCTTGACTCGAAGGAACCGAAATCAGTTCTATACGTTAATTTCGGCAGCATGGCTGTCTTGACAAGAGAAGATCTTATTGAGTTTGCAATGGGACTGGCCGACAGCAAACATGCATTCTTGTGGATAATTAGGCCCAACCTTGTCAGTGGGAATTCAGCAGTTCTTCCTCGGGAATTAATGGAAGAAATAGAAGGAAGGAGCATGCTTGCAAGTTGGTGTCCACAGGAGGCAGTTCTCAACCACTTGTCAATCGGAGGGTTCTTAACGCATTGTGGATGGAATTCTATAATCGAGAGTGTGTCCGCAGGAGTCCCAATGATTTGTTGGCCATCTTTTGCTGACCAAAGGACAAACTGCACTTACGCTTGTAGTAAATGGGAGATCGGTTTGGAATTATCGGGTGTGGTCAAGAGAGAAGAAGTGGAAAGGCTAGTGAGGGAATTGATGGCAGGAGACAAGGGAAAACAAATGAAGGAAAGAATCACAGAGTGGAAGAAACAAGCACAGGAGGCAACAGATCCAAATGGGTCATCGTCCATAAACTTTGACAAGCTATTGAATGAACTTCTTGTTCGTAATTAAACCAAATTCATTGGAACTTGCCGAGCAAGAGGTTACCGATTCACTAAACAAGCTGCCGATTTCAAAGTTGTCAATCGGTTACCTAATTATTGACGTCTGTTCGACCCTCAAGAGAGTGTTTATTGTCATATTATTTTTAAGAGTCTGTTTGTATTTTTATATCTAGTTAATGTTTTGTAAATTCCTAGGAATTATTTTCTTGGAATATTAAATATATTTATGAGTCACTCAAGAATCGTGTAACAAGCCTATATAAAGGCAAGTATTGTAATTGTTTCTAATAAGGTGAGAAGGTGAAATAAAGAAGAAATGAAAAAAGCCTATTCATCTTCAAACATCCTGAATCAACAACTCTTTCCCAGAATCGACAACTTTCTTGCTGAATTTTCATTTCACCTTCAATTATCCTATGACTTCTTACTTAAATACAAAATCAAATGTCTTGTGCAATACTGCTACCATAAGCAATCCTTTGTTCACAACGGCATTATACTTTGTGTATGGGTTGTGGGTTTCAAGAGGTTTGCACAGACTGCTTAATTCATCTATCCTATAAACTTGTTCCCTACAAGAAGAGCTGTCTTTCCTACACCCATCTTCTACTCTCCATGCTTAGTCAAAACTTCATAGATATCTATTGGCATGCTTTTTTCCTGGTGAAAATTCATCTTCAATGACAATCACGGATTTGTTGTGTATTTCACAGTGAAATCACAGGGTGCCCGTGAGACCTGGACAAATTTGAAGGCTCACATGCTCATGAGCATTTCCTTGCAATTCTCCCCTCGGCTAAGTTGACTGGAAAAAAAGGCACTCCTCTTTCCGTGATACCTTGGACCCTGCATGCATTCTCCAAGAGGATCGACCATCTCAGAAAACGATGACTGAGCATACTAGGATTTCATGTTTTTGATAAAAAAAAATAATACTAGGATTTCATGTGAATAAAAGGCCCAGAAAATGCATTAAGAAAATCTGCAGTTTGCATCTTTTAGCCAATGTGGTCGATTGACTGAGAATATGCAACAATTACGTGTGAACTGTCGCCAAAGAGAACGCGGAAATAAGCATCTTTCTGCTTCATGAAAATAAGTTTCAAGCACCAACTGTAAGGCCTGGGGGGATGACTTCACCTTGGCATTTGATTGAGACATGAACTGTAATTAACATGAACAGGAGACTTCTCTCCATCGGTCACAAACACACCGAAGCCTCAAGTAAGGATAATCCTAAGATCATATCATATACTTTTGGCTCTGCCTGATTTGCACTACATCTTCCCTCTCATCTGAGAAAAAGGACTGACCACCCAATCAGCTTTTCTTTCCTGGATTATGCTTTGAACTAGAGCCACCACAGAGAGAAGGACAAGGACACCCGATCAGCCACAGCTATGGGAGTAGAACTCATGCTGTTTGTGTCCCAGCTCCATACAAAGCCACATAAGAGCAATGCTAAAGCCAGCGAGGCTTCTATACACACAAGGTGCCTGTGTATCCTCTGTGAAAACCGAGTACAACCTTCGACAGTCGCTCAAAATGGCCATCCTTTCTTTGATGCAGACTCGAGCCACGACCTTCTTGCTCCCGGAAAAAACACTTGTCTACTCCATCTTCCAACCTCATCTCTAATCTGAACCACACCGCATCAACCCTGGATGTTCCTTCAGTAACTTGCAATTTCTCTGATGGGTTGGTGTCATTTGCCACCAACGAAGTTGCACAAGAATTCAGCATCGCTGTAAAACACTTATGGACAATACCAGCCTGCCCCTTCATGGGATTCAAACAACACCGAACGCTGAGGGAATAAGGGTCTGACGCCATTGAAAGGTAAAAAGTACATGACAGCTAATTTAGGAAGGGACGTGCTGGGATTATGTTTAAAGCACACATTCGACGCCTCCCACCACCACATACAAACAATTTCCATGTTGTTAGGCTCACCCATCCGAATTGTGGCTGGCATCTTATCCGATCTAGATTAGCGGATATCTTTTAAGTCCAAAATTTATCTATCTAAACTAGATTTCCTCATCATAAAGGAATAATTTTCTGTTCGTATTCCGATATCCATGCAAGATTGAGAATTCACGTGCGAACGCAAATACTGGTTACTTATCAAATGACTACTTGGATACAGTAATTGACAAGATTCCTCGAACGACGAACATCAAATTCTAGGATCTGCCCACTTCGGCACTTCTAAACAAAGTTGTGAATCAAAATTCTATCAGGAGAAATTATCCAATTAGTTTTAAACCTGTCCACTTTCTAAAGTCGGATGATACTTTCAATTTTGACGTTTAACAACCCTTTTCAAAATAAACTTCTTTTAAGTCAAGAAAATGATACTAATGGTCCTCAAACTTTGACTCAATATGCAGTATGGTCTCTGAACTTTAGCTCAATGTGCAATGTCGTCCCTTAACTTTTAATTTGTTCAATGTAGTCTCTAAACTTTTGGTACATGTTCAAACTAGCTAATGAACTATATAAAAATATTTAATATTGTCCTTGAACTTAAATTAATTGAATGATAATATTGGATGCTTTCATATTGCCTAAGGACTAGATTGAATGTTTACTAATAGATTAAGGATTACATTACATATTGCTTTAAAGTTCAGAGACTATTTGTGTCATTATCCCTTTTTAGTGCGGGGGCAATCCAACCTTCCAAGTTTACCGGCCTGAGCGGAGGGGAAAACCGGTCTCCTCTTTGAAGCGCTCGAACTAAATAGGAAGGATTTAATCTTGAAAAGCCAATTTATTTCCGTTCTCAAAGTGAGTATTGATCAGTACACTTTATTCTTTATCGAAGTCCTCATCAACAAAGAGAAAAGCTGGAAGAAGCATGACATAAGTCTGAAGCGAAACCGGATGTTCATGCGAAGTCCATCCTGTTATGTTCTCCAAACTCGTCGAGCGAGAGACGCTAACGTTGGCCAACGTGTTCAGATTCATGGGACGAATCCGACATCGCTTGCCTCCCCACAAGGCCTTGGAGATGAGATGATAAGGGTGCTCCGATAGATGGAAGTAATCCCAGAACAGGAAGCGCTTCGGGTCCGAACAAATCTTGTAGCCTTCTTTGCCGCACTGCAGCATCCCTCCTAGCGTCCCTCCGCCGCAACATGTGCTCGATACGTCGGAAAGACCTTACAACACAAGACATGAATGGCTCACTCGTATATCTCATACCGCCGGTTATGCTTTGCGCATGCTACACATATACATGCTACAGGGAGTACTTGCGAGTTTGCGCGCATACTTTGTAACATGAATGTTACTACCTTTGCAACGAATTTGATTCTCAGCATATAGTCGATCGATTGGTAAAAAAAAAGCAACGTTATGTACCACAGCGCGCGGGGATTGCATGAATCTGCTGAACACAAAGGGCGCCGGGGTACTTAATAGGCACGTCCCTGGCCAAACTCTCCAAGCCACGGTTGTACTTCTCGACCATCAAATTCATCTTCCTGTAGCACCGGCCCACCGGCAACCCTGGCGAGAGCGCTTGAGCGGGGACGCACCTGACAAGGCCCAACGAAAACACCACAATCCTGCGAGCGCCGAGCTTGTAGATCTCGCCGATGAAGCAGGTCACTTTGGTGAGCATGGCCTGCATGCATGCGTCAGGGCTGAGGGTCGGGGCGTCGAAAGGGAGGAAATAGTCAAACACATCGTTTGAGCCGGACTCGAGGAAGAAGATCGATTGTCGGACCAATTTCTTGTCTACTTCGTTTTGCTCTACTACGGCCCGGACTGTTGTAGCTGATCCTGAATCGGCGTCACTCCCTATCGTAAAATCGACAATTTTTTCCTGTTAGGACATGAATTTTTGTACCATGAAGAATCGAATTTATGAGATCATACTAATGAACTGGAAAATCTTTGCTTATACATAGAATTAACGGATAAAATCGGGGCATGTTTTCTTTACCATGTCCTTGTTTGTGTCTCTTAGAACACCACTCCCAGCACTAGCAAAGTTGATGCCATTTGATGGATAGTTCCTCTCGCTCCCATTGATTACTGCACTTTGTGCCTCCATGTATGGCTTCCGGAATTCGATGCCCAGAAACTGAGCAGCCACATTTTCTTCTCAATTCAGTCTAAAAATTTACTCATAGAAGAACAAATTGACAAAATCATTATTTAAGTTAGCGAACTCACATATGAAGTCTGCGACGGTTCTTCCATTGGTGAAACTCCCCGTCGGGTGATGGAAGAAGCTCGACCCGTAGGGCGGGAAATCGACCTGGGCCGTGCAGGTCCTGTTGAAGCGGGTTGTTCCCCACGTCCAAGATCGAGTCCCCAAATACGAAGACCGCGGGGACGTCGTACAACGAGGCCGGGAAGTGCGACGAGACCAGGACGAACAATGTGATGAGCGACGATGGCCTCTCCATGTTTTCCTAAACGGGTCTCTTAGTTGATCTCACTGGGGCATGCACATTTGTACATGGAACCCGAAATGGAGCGGCGATGGATGAGCCAAAGACAAGCTACTTTGAAACGGAATGCACGAGCAAGTTGCGTTTAGAAGAACTATTAATGAGTGGGTTAGAAATGGATTCCACACTCAACCTATTAAGACCCATTTATGATAGGCTTTAAAACTTTAAGATCCATTTAAGATAGACTCTTCAAAACTGTATTGATCCATTTATGATCTATTTATTTTTTAAATGGGTCATAAATGAGTTTTAAGATCCATTTAACAGGTTTAGAGCTAGCGAACAAAAGAGAGTGCGTAGGCTTTTGGGGCGGTTGAACGCGATGCGTGTGCATCAGCTATCAAAGCTATCTTATGTTTTTCATTTTTGGCACTCCTGTGCATCATGAAGACTAGGTTGCAGTTTCTTTCTGTTTCTATGCTTTTCTTGGACACAAAAACGAGATGGTCAAGAGTAGTCTGAGACCCGATTCTGTTGTATTGGATGAATCGCATGCCAAGAAACGATTGGATATTACACCGACGGTGTGTTGCAAAATAGTGGGATTCCCGGAAATACAATTTTGATTATTGAATTTCATATTGTGATTAGTTTTGTTCACCAAATCATCCATTTTGAGGATTGTACGATACTTATCTTCTTTTTGCCGTATTTTAATATTTTTATCTAGTGTGATAAGGCGCTCTCTCTCCACTCAAGATTTTGCCCCTCGCATCTGTACAACGATACCCCATCTATGTCCAGAGAGAGTTTTCGGCAATTGTCCATTGGGTACACGTACGATCCAGTGGTAAGCGAATTGGGATAGGGACTCTAGTATCATAGGTGCGGGATTCGACTCTCGTACTCTATAAAAGAGATAGATCATATGTCTTAAAGAGAGATGGAAGTTAGAGATAGCACGGACAAAAGAAAAATGGTCATATTAGCAGTTTTACGACTTCAGTAATGAAGGATTCAACTGCACAAATCGACGAAGATAGGGGACTGGAATTGCAAACCAAAAAAACTTGGAGGACTAAATCGCACAAGCGGCAAAAACTTAACGAGCGCCATAAAACAAAGCCAAAACGAGGTCGTTTCGGCGGTCCTCCCTCCTCGCCTCGATCCCACCGGCGTCGCCGTCTTCAAGCGCTCGTCCGTCCTGGCAGTCTTCGATCAACCGCGAATCCTCCGCGCCGGCGACCGCAATGAGCCGTCAAGCCGACGTGAGCTTGCTCGCAGCTGCGACCGAAGCTGCGAACCATCTCTATGGCGTCCGGGACACCTACTTCCCCTCCAATCCGGAGGACAAGCTCTCGAAGCTGCGCGACGAATCGAACTCGGCGCTGAAGCTCCTCGATTCCATTCCTCCCGGTAACCCCTTTTCGATTCGATGGCTTTGGCGAGCTTCATTGACGATCACTTTCGTGATCTTCGGGTTGGATTGTGTTTGAGAACTCGCCGCTTGATTGATGGGGTAGTTGGCGGAACTTCGGGAGACGTTGAATTCGGCGCTGTTGAAGTTTCGCGTGGCGAATGTGAACATCGAGTTGTGCTTTGTAAGACACGTCCCGTGTCACTGCACTGCGGGATGTGTGGGAGTTACGCGAGTTCTTTTTTGTTTTTAGTCTGTTGAGGAAGATTCGATCCGTGTTTGCTCTTGTGCATTTCGTGTGATGCCAGTGAAAAAGGAGCTTTCTTGTGCTTCCCTGCCCTTGTTTAGTTGGTGATGTAAACAAACGTCGGTTTTGTGCTTCCGCGCCTTCGTCTGTGTACCTTTATTCGTTGAATTATTTGAAAAGTTCACTTTTTGACTGCTTTACTCATCTTCTTTGACATGGCAATTTTCTGTTCTGGCTGGAGTTAGTGCAAAATGAAGTGTGAGATTGTTAAAAAAGTAAGAGCAATGAAAAGAATGGTGTGCTCATCCACCTCATTGAATTGTGGCTGCGGCGGTGGGAAGGGAATAAAGATGCTTCAAGGAGCTGATATTAAGTTCTTACAGACTTCTCGCATTTGGTTATCTTAGTAATGCTTGCAAATGAATGCGTTGTGTCTGAGTAGCATAGACATTGTCTCGTAAATGACTTTGGTAAATGGGGTGGCGCCCATTCTTTGCTGTTATGATGAATCTTCATGTTCTAACCAGTAATAAACTGAAAATAATGCAGTTGGGCTTTTCTCTTTTAACAGTGTGAAAATAATTTTCTGGTTTATTAATGCTGTGTTAGCTTCTTTCTGTGTTGGGCAGAAAAGAGGAAATCGCCTCTACAACGAGCAACGTATGAATATCTAAGAGGAAAGATATTGGATGTATTTCCTGACTATAAGAAAGAAGCAGAAGAACATCTCTCAAAAGCTGTGAGCACTGAGTTCCTGGTTTTGCTGTTTCATGTGTTTTATTCTTTAGCTTGGTGTTAATTTTTGTGAAAGCAAAACTTTTTTGGTCCAGGTTAAGTTGAATCCATCTCTTGCAGATGCTTGGTTATGTTTAGGTAACTGCATTTGGAAGAAGGGAGACCTACCTTCGGCAAAAAATTGCTTCAATCTCGCATTAAGCAAGGTTCTTTGTATCTCTTTTTATACTCTAGGTGTTAAATGATAACCATCTGGCCCGCTTGTCGGTGTCAATATCTATGCCTGAAACTTTTTGGTGGTTTGGCATCATGAAGGGTCCAAACAAGGAGATTCTATGTCAACTGTCAATGCTTGAAAGGAAAATGGCTCAAGGCAAGTGCAAGTAATGGATGTTCTTTTATTTATATTAGAAGTCTTTCAGAAAGTATCGTGTCTCTGGAGCATCATTTGACTTCAGTTTTTTGGGAGCAGGTGCACTGCTGCAAGGGCAGCGTGCCTGTTCATGCCATTTCAGTATTAAACTAGTATTGTGTCGAGGTCATGCACAGAATTAAATTGTCGCGAGTAATTTGATAATTGTGCTTGTCTTCCAAGTGGCGTCTTTTCTTAGGATATCCTGAGTCCTCCTCAGACAAGTATCAGGGAACCAAATTCAAATGGAGGAGGACATCTCCCTCTAGGAAAGCCGAGTTTTCATATACTAATGTGACATCCCTCCCCAAAACCACCACTGAAGTAAAATCAAATTAGTATAAAATGAAATAAGAATGAGTAGGAAATGGGACACACTCTACATCAACTAAGCCAAGCAATGCAAAGAAGCTAAGAGAAAGATGGGATGCAAAATCTTGTCAAAAGGGAGAAAATTTGAAGGGATAAGAACTTGTGTTTTCGCTTGCTTAATATGGCTGCCCTATTTTGCTTAATGCTAACTTTTTGAATGTAGGTGCCGATAACCAAGCAGAAATTGTTGAAGAAAGCATAAAGCATGCAAAAGAAGCTATTGCTTTGGATGTGAAGGATGGGAATTCCTGGTGTAAGGACAAAACAATCTTCCATCTAGTTTTACCTTGTTTGACTTGGTTACATCGTCCCAGGGATTCATGCTTCAGTCTCCCTTTCTTTGTTTCCATTAAGGTGTATCATCCATCTTAGTCGTCGAATCATTTAAAACCTGGCAGATAACCTTGGAAATGCATGCCTCACTAGTTTTTTCATGACTGGAGCCTGGGATCTTAGCAAACTTCATCAGTCTTTGAAAGCATATCAGAATGCTGTAAGTGTCAACAAGATGAAGCAAGAAAGCCAGTATAATATTCCTATAATCTTTTTTGTGATCCAAGCTGATTAATTAATTAGTCCTTCCATCTTGATGTAAATATGGAACTTTTAACTACCTGGAAAGATCCATCTGATACTAACAGGTGTTTTTCTTTTGTTGTACTCGTAGGCTTTTTACCATTTTATGCTCTAACATTTGATTACCATCAGGAAAAAGATGAAAGAATGGAATCCAATCCAGACCTATTTTTCAACTGTGCTACTGTAAGCAAACCTTTTTTTTTATACTTCACATTGCCATATCATGAAGTTGAGAAAATTGCCTTATCATTTGTTCCTTTTCTTAGTTACATAATAAGGGTGTGCAGATGATTAGATTTTTTTGTTCCTTTTGTCATTATGCTTGTTTATAGATGAGGTTTGTACCGAGGATTCTTTCGACTAGATGGGCAGGCAATGTCACATGTCAAGTACTTTTCCAGTTTTTTTTTTTTTTTTGTGGGAGGGTGGGGGGGTGGAGACGTAAATTTTTATTGCATGATTGGAATTGGGTGTCAAATGGGGTAAATTGTCCCAGAAAACGGCAATGTGCATAATCACTTGGACATTCAAGTCAGTGTATTTTTAATGTGATCATACCAAGTTTGTCAGGCATAGCTTTAGAAATTGTGCATGGGAAGCAAATAAACAAAGCATTTGGTGCCGTATTTTCTCATGAGTTTTCTTTCGAATTAGTGATGCAATGCAAACTGTGGTCAGAGTAACGATACCATGTGGATAATTTCCTCGTTACCCACGTTACTTCTTCCTTTAAGAGGCTTTTCCTTTTCAGTTTGACTTTCTTGGTGTGCCATAGAACCGCAATTGACATTCCTGATGCTCCAGGTTTTAAATATCATTTCAGATGTCAAGCTGGAGAAGCTTTTCATTTCGTGCCTAAAGAAAATAAAGAAGAAACAGATATTACTTCAGTGGAAAATATATTTGAGATCATTGGTTCTTGTATAGTCCAAATAAATTTGAGTTTCCTTTTGTCGTTTTTTAAATGACTCTAACCGACTAGAACTGGTTTATCAACTCTGTTTCTCCCACTAATCAACCTTATAAAAGAGTACCCATTAATCTGATTGATGAGCCACTAAGTAGAGTTTGCTTAATTTAAGGGAGCTTCAAAAGATGTTGTCAAGGTTTTAATTGATGGGAGGAGACTCCCAGTACAAGCACACTGACATATGAGGACCTTGCGTTGTTGCTCTAGTTTAATGCTTGTAGATCTAGACAATACCTATACCTGATTACTTTTAGACACATTTGCATTTGCTGCACATGATGTGCCCTGTGTATAAGTTGTTCCATGATGATTTATATGGAATATTTGTTTCAAAAGTGAAAAATTAAATTACGAGTCTGCTATAGATACTAGTAGTGTATATTACAATGTGTTGTTATCGCCGATCACCTGTATATATGAATATTAAATTTAACATCAAGGACGACTCCTTAGTTAATGCTGAAGTTTAATAATTGAGAAAAATTCACATTTATCTTTTTTTAACACTAAGAATAAGCAGCTTCTACGTGGCAGCTGATAAACTAGAAAACCGAAAAAGAAAAAGAAAGGAATGTTATAGATGGAACAGGAAGTGGGAATGAAGAGAGATTAATGGTTCATCGAATTTGCAGTCATGAGACCTTTTCAATTGATCCGATGAGCAATGCCTAATAAGAGTTTTTTAAGTTCGTTAACGTGATGTTTTGTCTGGAATTGGCACTCTAATTAGGTCGTTTTCCCAGTCATTTCCCAGTTTGTTCAATGTTGTTTTCATCTTCAGGTAAATAAGTACCTAGAGAACTATGAAAGGGCCCTTAGTGGATTTCAAGCTGCTGCGCTAAAGGATCCTGGTCTGAATGCATCTGGGGAGGTTGAGAAGATAGTCAGTCTTCTTGACAAGCTAGATAATTTCTTGAAGGTAAATTATTTTTGAGTGAAGATATTAGCTACTTAATACTGGAACTTTCTTTTAGCTGGTTGATTTTATAATTTGTAGTTAAACTTGTGTATTTTGGGGAGTTAGAACTGCTAGTTAGCACATTTATTGCCTACTAACAAGACATAAGAGAAACTGACTCTTGAATTGTTATAATATCTTTCAAAAGTTCAGTTATAATGTTACTATAAAAGTTAAAATTCTCTTGATGCTGTCTCCTTGGTTTTCATGAAACTTATCAACAATTATCTGTCTTCTGTGGATGCTAGTGATGCAAATATGAAATCCTTACTTTAAAACTGTTGGTTTGTGCACATAGGTACATGCCAAAGGGAAACGACTCTCGTCTTTTGCATCATCGCTGGCTTCTGCCAATTGTGAGTTGTAATCCTTTGCTTTGACTGATTCTTACTTTCTATGAAAAGCTTTTGTATTTCTGGAAATGCATTTAATTTGATTTCCTTTTCTTTTGTTTGTTTGTGTGGGGACTTGTCCTTATCTCTAGTGAGTTCCTCCCACAAAAAGGCAAATGTCGATCTTCTATTTGAGGGTCTTAACAAAGCACTAGCCCTTGTTGGAAAGGTGCTTTTCTTCATAAAGCATGATAATGTTTCTCCCCTGTAAGTTCTCTGCTTGTCAATGTTCTCATGGTTTGTGTCATTTGATCAAACTGATTTAGTCACAGGTTGTGGACATTATTGTGTGCTTCACATGTATTATAATGGTGCAATACTTTCACGTGGATATTAAACTGACTGTAGTTTTTTTTCGCTAAATATTAAACTGAATGTAGTTGACTCCACATATGTGTGTTCCATTTTAAGTCTCTGAAGCATCATATCGCACTTGTTGATCCTTTGAACAGCTTGTTTATTATGAACTTTGTGGTGGTTTTGGCAGGTATTATTTAGCATGTGATTCAAATCAGACGTGTTTTATCCTTTCAGTTTATGGCATACGGAATGACATGGTAAGAAGTAATTGTTTCTTTCTGCAAAAAATGTGAAAATCCACTCGTTGGACCTACTGATTTGTTCCCAGCGTTCTTTGCTCTCTATCTACTACTTTTTTTTGGTTCCTTTGTGGTTCAGATAAATTTTATTCGTCATCACTGAAGTTTAGTGAATTTTCCAATCATATCACAGCACTTTCATTTCAATTAACTAATGTACTGAATATTCAATTTTTGCAACATATGCACGGAACTAGCCAATTTTCCAACAAATTGTTGGCGGGTATATCTCCATCATTGCTGCGTGGGCATCATGTTATATTTTGTCAGAGAATTGACTGGACTTGGGTCATAGTGCACCAATTGCAAAAAATTGGAAGTTTAGTGCATTGGGTGATTAAAAATCAAAGATGAGTGATCTCATTGAAAGTCGCTTAAATTTGGTGACCACCAATGAAATTTATTATTTATTTTCTTATATCTCAGACGTCAGTCTAGGACTCTCACGTAGTTTGCTTCATGTCTGTTTACTCTGGGGTTTTGTATCGTCACTGTGTAGAATGGCAAAGGATGAATTTTTGTGTATCAGATACATAAACTAGGTTGAAAAGTGCCTTATTATTGCGAACCCAGCACAAATTACAAGTTCAGTTTTTGCATGCAGTCACTACTCACCATCTTGACTGCTATTTGTAACTTGTGATTTGTGTTTGCAGATTAAAGAAGGAGATCAACTGATGCTCTTGGATCCTTATTACCGTCTCATTGATTTTACTTGGAGTGGGAAGGTACTTATTTTGTGAGCATATATCCATGTTCACATTTCTTAATGAGCAACTTGCTATCAAACTTTATTTCCTCTTAACACTGTCCTTGATATAAACCATGACTCGCAGTGCAAGTTCTATTGACTCCTGGTCTGCTTTTCCTTTCTTGTTAATTGATTATTGGAACAGACTTACCAGTTCAAATC
Source organism: Syzygium aromaticum (assembly GCA_024500025.1). Lineage (NCBI taxonomy): Eukaryota > Viridiplantae > Streptophyta > Magnoliopsida > Myrtales > Myrtaceae > Syzygium > Syzygium aromaticum. The sequence goes on from CM044891.1 coordinate 24,285,661, forward strand.
CATCCGTGTGGATTTCCTTCAACAATTGCTTGTGAATGGAAAGCCTTTGCCTCCAAGCCAGGCAGTCGGAATGTCCTTCCATGCACAGCACAAGCCCTGACAATTTGTATCAAGTGCCTGTATCTTGCTGAGTTGTGGGCGTCTCCCGATTCTCCTGGCCTGTGTGGTGGGCATGAATTTGAGAGGGTACAAGGATGAATCAGTAAGTTGAAAATGGAGAGTGGAATAGGTGAGTTGTTGCTCATATTCGCTACCGACGCACCGAATGAGAACCAAATATAATGCGGGTTCATTTTTTTGACAGTGCAGCTTTTGATCATCGAGTCGTCGTTCCTTGTGTGCCTTCTGCCTAGGTGAGATTGTATCTTAGTTGGCACATAACAGCAACAGTGTAAATCCTGTGAAATGTAATGATATTTGGGTAAGCTTGCAAATTTATGCGTTCGCCACTCTTTCTGCCTCTTTACCGCCCTCTGCTGATCCCCAGCGACACGCCACTCGTCAGCTGGCAAATCATCAGTAATAGCACATTCCATCTCATGAACTACTGAACATGCTACCGAATCTAAGTGCACCCAAGAACAGCATACCTTTTCTCATTGAAAAAGTGAAAAACACGTACCAAAATTTATTTTCTAATATAGTCCATCGGGAGCGCGAGCTTTACAGAACTGAATTTTTGCCTTTACCGGGAATGAAACCCGGTCCAAGAAACTCAAACAAGGGTTTCGTGAAAGCATGATTGAGCGGTATATGAAACTCCTCCCTTCGAAGACGTTTTTGCCCCTTCACCTGCGTGCAGAACATAATCTGACCATAATTGACGCGATAAACCTTGCACAAACGAAGGCGGGCCTAGGATCTGATCAGATACCCGAGTTCCAAGTGTTCTTCAATGACCAAACCATCAATGACTTCAACACCCTCTTCTGAGCTCTTCCACCCAATCGGCTGGCGGGAGTTCCGGGGGCTTTCCATGGCCAACTGTACCCAGCCACGTCAATGAACTTGATGCACTCAGCTTTCGCGCTTCACTGGCTGTCCAAGGTTCCTGAGGAAGTGAAGGTCGGTTCTCATGCATGGAATGAAGGAAGGATCACATACGCAGGCGGTTCTCATGGAGTCACCGAAGCCTTTCCTAGTCAGTTTCAGAGGGATATGGAGGAGTTCATCGAAGTGAGATCGAAGGAGATGGTGGAGGACGGGCTGCTGATGCCGTGTCGGCCTGATGGCATAGTGGCTTCCGAGTTCATGCTTATGCACATGTTCGAGTGTTCGGGGAATGTTCTTGCAGATGTGGCCAGAGAGGTAAGCTACCAATACTCAAATGTCAGATATTTCAACACTATAAGGCTTGTTCTTTGTGGAGTTCATGCATTGTACTAAACCATAAACACTAGTGCGAATACTCATTGCACTTGTTAATGACAGAACCGCACCGGACCCAGTTAGTTCTGAATTTTCACGAGTTAATGCAGCTCCGTTTTTTAAGAACAGTGGACTTTTTGGAGCTTATGAGATGGAAGAGCGAAATGAGGCAACTATTCAATAATCTTGATATGCCAGAGGCAGGGACTCCTGCCGGTTTGCCTGGAATTTTATTTATATTTGTATTTCGCCCTTGTTGTAGGGCTTGATAAAGGAATAACTTGTCGAATCATTCATTCTGCCGATTTTCATCCCGAGTCCAGCTGAAGTAAAGGAGCTGGCAATGAAGATGGATTGCTTCAGCATTGAAGTAGCAGAAAAGATTTACTACCCTCCAAAGCCAACTACACCAGAAGACATAAGGCTCTGCACTTTCCATCTCAGAGCAACAATGGAAGACATTTTACGCAAACATTTTGGATCCGACATTTCAGAGGCTTCCACAAAAGCTCGAACAGTTCTCAAGTACGCCGTGTTTCACAAATGTCTGAGAGGTTGCAATATTTACTTCTTGTAGTCAAAAAGAAGAGATGCTTCTAAAGTAAATTTACTATACATAAAGTTGTCCAACTGCTAGCATTCCCAAAATTCCAGACTGAATTTGGTTTCCGATGTTTGGAATGCAAATCAAATCAAGATCTGCAAAGAAATGAATACTAGTTGACAAGCAACAAGAAAACTCGTTTGTGTCAATGTCTTGAGGAACTATTCCTCGATTGGAACATTTTGAATCAATAAACATTTTATCATAATTCCAATATAAGATGTCTTAACATGCAAATGCTTGAAAAGTACTCAATGGACAACGATGTATTTACAGCCCATCAAATATGACACGGCCCCATCTATGCCTAAGCATAACAAGAGAAAAGGGAAAAGATACCATGCATGGCAAAGTAATAGGGAAAATGCTGCAGTACAGCATAAATAAATTTCTTCAATTAAAGAAATCCAATATGCTCAAAACCAAAGCAAAAAATATACACGTCCAGTCATTCCCTGGCTTATTAAGTGACAAGAAGAAAGAGGGCATAGCAACTGAGGCCCTCAACTCCATTTCTCTTTCACACTCTGCAATCAGATTAAGAAAGAGACAGAGAGATCCCGAAATTTGATCCGAAAGCAATCCTCTTGCAGGCCAATTATCTCTTAAATATGTTGGTTCCTGCAATTACAAAGTGAAGGGGACAAACAGAACTGGCACAGAGAGGATTTGATTAAGAAGCAGATTCCTTGGCAATCTTCTCTGCCTTAGCGATAACCTCTTCAATGCCTCCAACCATGTAAAAGGATTGTTCAGGTAGATCATCATACTTTCCATCCAACACTCCCTGCCAAAAATTTTAGAGGAAAAAGCACAAAGCAGTTAATAAATGCACACAATAATTTGTCTGAACATAACAAGTGTTATATTGATGGCATTCAGTAAGAAAAATTTAGAATTAGGACATATGTGCATCCTACAAGCTAAAAGCCAGAGCCTAAATAAGTAAACTCTAGGACCCTTTTGACCCAAAAAAAAAAAAGCACTCCAGGAGCCAAACAATGCTAGAAACATATGGAAGTAAATAGATTGGCATGGCGACTAAGACTCAATTCAAACAAATACATTGACATCTACATTAGTGGATTCTTTTTCAGATAATTAAGCATACAGGAGTTTCATGATAAGACTATAGTATGAAAGTCCAACATAGAATTCCAGTTAATTCTCTCCAGCAAGTTCGTTGAGCTTTTAGAACGAGATGAATCAAAAACCATCAACAGTTCTTCAATTTAAAATCATACTGCACCACCCCTAGATTTTGTGATCAGGACACAGCCGGATCAACTGATGGGAGGAAAAAAAATGGGAATATATATTACCTGAAAGCTGTTAATACTCTCCTTCAGTTCTACATATTTACCAGGGGCTCCCGTGAACACTTCAGCAACATGGAAAGGCTGGCTCAAGAACCGTTGAATTTTACGAGCACGAGCAACAGTCAATTTGTCATCTTCACTAAGTTCATCCATTCCCAAAATTGCAATAATATCTTGAAGATTCTTGTAGTTCTGAAGAACCTTCTGCACTCCACGAGCAGTATTGTAATGGTCCTCACCCAAAATGTGAGGGGAGAGCATTCGGGATGTGGAATCTAGGGGATCGACAGCAGGATAGATACCAAGCTCAGATATCTGCTCAAAGTCACAACAAGTCATCAATCCATCAGAAGAACCATTTTGGATTAGTACTAATAAGCATCAACAAACCAACCTGTCGTGACAGCACAGTCGTGGCATCCAAGTGAGCAAAAGTGGTTGCAGGAGCTGGATCTGTCAAGTCATCAGCAGGGACATAAATAGCCTGGACAGATGTAATGGAACCTTTCTTTGTTGTTGTAATACGCTCCTGAAGACCTCCGAGATCAGTAGCTAGAGTGGGTTGATAACCCACAGCAGATGGGATACGACCAAGCAAGGCGGACACTTCTGAATTGGCCTGCAGAACAAATTGATAGTACAGTAAACAAATTGAAAGCATCGTAACAGTAGCATTCTTGTGACGGTTAGAGAAACTAAACAACACAATTCTTATGTCCTTTCACAGGCATGCTTACTTGGGTAAATCGGAAAATATTATCAATGAAAAGAAGCACATCTTGCCCTTCAGCATCTCGGAAGTGTTCAGCGACAGTCAGACCAGTGAGCCCAACACGAGCACGTGCACCAGGAGGCTCATTCATTTGACCATAGACAAGAGCACATTTGCTGTCAGCCTGTAGTTTGAAGGTTAAACTAAGTAAAACAATCCCACATGATTTGTGTATTCCAACGAGCAATAAGAAAAAAGAAAGGGTGGTGTTTAAGCACCTGCTTATCACCAAGCTTGATGACACCACTCTCAATCATCTCCCTGTACAAGTCATTACCCTCACGAGTTCGTTCTCCAACACCAGCAAACACAGAGAAACCACCTATTGAAGCATAATGAAGACGTCATATAGGAACAACAAGAGGCAACCTGCACCTTAAGACATGTGGTATAAAAAAACCAACCATGGGCTTTAGCAACATTGTTGATAAGTTCCATAATAAGCACAGTTTTGCCTACACCAGCGCCACCAAACAGCCCAATCTTTCCACCTCTTTGGTATGGAGCAAGGAGGTCCACAACCTGCAGGGGAAAGCAGCAGTATAGTTGTTGAAACTCACTTACATAAAGCCAACATATGACGAAAATGGGTCTAAAAGACGTTCAAGGAAGATAAAAATTAGGTTTTCATATAAAGTTGCATACCTTAATACCAGTGACCAGAATCTGCTGTTCAGTTGCTTGCTCAACGAAAGATGGAGCTTCTCTATGAATGGGCAAAAAATGATCCGTCTCTGTCAAATAAGATAAATTATCGCCCATTAAGATCATGCAATCAAAGCAGCAGTTGGAACAAGCATGTACTTCATCATTTTTCTATTACTCACTGATATCGCCTTTCTCATCAATTGGTTCCCCAATAACATTGATGATGCGGCCAAGTGTAGCCCTTCCTACAGGTACCTACAGGGAAAAAGGAAGCATCGTAAAGGCAGCAGATCAAGATATACAATTCAAATTTCTTATACCATGTGTATCAACAGAAAAAAGGAACAGAATGGGCCATTCAAACTAAATGCAGATATAACCCAAAATCCACAAACAGATGCTATCCCATTAAAACAGAAGGAAATATTGCTGGCAGACCAAAAGGCAGCGTGAAAAAGGAGTCTCCGTGAGAATTCATCAAAGGCAAAAGCATAGAGCCCAAATCAAACAGTCAACCAAAAGTGGTTCGCCCCGGCAACTTTTTCTGCACTAACTTAGTAGTGAATCTTTCATTTCTTTTCATGAAATAACATGGAAATTTGTATGGTAACACCACGTAAGAAATGCTTTCCATCAACCACACGATTAGTGAAACTTCTGTCTTTCACAAATTAACATCATGCTTCGGGCTTCAGCTCTTAGCTGAAGAAACAAAACAGGAACAACTTCTGTCTTTCACAAATTAACATCATGTTTCGGGCTTCAGCTCTTAGCTGAAGAAACAAAACAGGAACATCACCTCTTGAGCTGCATTACCTCAGCACAAGACTTTAGACCAAAATCCTAACTTTCCAACTTAACATCCCACACTTGCACAGGAAATCCGTATCATTTGCATCACCCCAGTCCAGTCTCCAACCACCCACGACACGACAATGAAATCAACCATTTTCACCTTCAAATCGGACAATAACGTTAACATTTGGTCAAGCGAGGGGGACAATCACATTGACGAACAATTTCTCCCCCGCAATACCGGATCATAACAAGGATCCACAAAGACAACCACGCATACATCCACACAAAGTGATTTGGGCAGAGAGAGAGACGGGGGAAAAAGTTAAACTTACAGTGATAGGGGAGCCAGTGTTGAGCACGCGCTGACCACGCACGAGCCCTTCGGTCCCGTCCATAGCGATGGTCCTGACCATGTTCTCACCCAAGTGCTGGGCCACCTCCAGCACCAGCCTGATCGAGTGGTCGTGCACCTCCAGGGCCGTCAAGATCGGAGGCAGGCCCTCATCGAACCGCACGTCCACCACGGCCCCGATCACCTGGCACACCTGCCCGATCGCGCCGGCGCCGGTGAACTCATCGGTGATCCTGCCCTTCCCGGCGTCCTTCTTCGCGGGGGGAGGAGGAGCGGACGGCGGCGGGGCGGAGGCGGCGGAGGAGGAGGTGGCGTAGTAGGCGGCGCGGGTGAGGAGGTAGCCGTGGGGAGAAGAGGGGCGGTGGTGGCGGGGGGAGGAGGCGGAGGTGGAGAAGGGGGTGGGCTTGGGATTCGAGGAGGGAGGCTTCGACAGGGATCGGCGGAGGTAGGAGGAGGAGGAGGAGCGGAGGAGGGTCGGCAAGAGCCGGCGCGAAGATGCAGAAGCCGCCATAGAAGGGGGTGGCTGGCTTCAGGTGGAGAGCAGAAAAGTGGGAGAAAGGAGGAATTTTGTAGGGCTTCACCTCCAATTTATGGACTGTGTAGTGCACTATAGAGAGAGAGAGAGAGAGAGAGAGAGTACAACAGCCAATCCTGCATTTCAGGCAAAATTCAAGTGAAAAAACGAAGAAGAAGAAGAAGAAAAAAATGATGATGACACAAACAAACAGTTCCTAAACTTTATTCCGATATATAATTTGATTTTTAAATTTTTAATTTATTTAGTGTAATTCTTGAACTTTAGTCTAATGTTTAATATGATCCCTGAACTTTTAATTTGTTTAATGTGGTCCATGGACTTTTGGTACATATTCAATTTAGTCCCTGAACTATATAAAAATATTCAATACAGTCCTTCTATTAATTCAAGTTCAGGGATTACATTGAATATTTTTCATATAATTCAAGAACTAAATTGAATATGTACCAAAAGTTCAAGGATTACATTGAACAAATTAAAAGTTCAGGGACCACATTGAATATTAGACTAAAGTTCAGGGACTACATTGAACAAATTAAGCATTTAGGGACTAGATTGCTCTTTTGATCAAAGTTCAGAGACCGTTTGTGTTATTTTCCAAAAAAAAAAACATCCATGTTGGATCTTTTGCATTTTACAACTTCAATTGTTAAAGATAAACAACAATGTAAGACAATTGATGATTGAAATATGGATTAGTTACATTATCATTATGCATGCCAAACTTCCGTTAGTGGGTGCGAAAACTAATTTAGTGCGCATAAGCAATGGATCTAACAATGAACCTATTAAGAAAAAATAGCTTACTTTTATGTCTTACCTTTCACTTGATCTAGATTTTTTTTTCTTTTTTTGCTAGAACACTTAATCTAGATCTTATAAGTAAAGCATCTGCGGTCTTTCCAGATTTTAAAACTCGGTGTGGCCACATGTTCGAGTAAGATGTAAGTAAATCTCTACTCAGCTTATGACATAGACATCTGCTACTTCATGTGACCAGAAATCATATGAACTGAGTAGTTTGACCCCAAAAAAAAAAAAAAACTGGGTAATACTGACGCAAACCAAATATGTTGCAACACATGTGTGACCGTTAGGGTAACATCGAGAGGGGTAGCTGCTCCCACCCACTCTTCGCCTTATTTATCGATTAAAAGTATGAAATACTTTATACTTGTACAATACTAAGATGTTAACATGTAAATCAAATGAAAAACAAACATGCCCGTCAAGGAAAGCCATTACCTCAATGCCAATTGATATAATTCGTTGACCGGCGAGCTCATTAGTGAAAATATTTTCATATAATTCATGGTCTAAATAAATATGTACAAAGAATTCATGGACTACATCAAACAAATTAAAAATTCATGGATAACATTGAATATTAAATTAAAATTCAAGGATCATACTGAATAAATTAAAAATTAAAAGATCGTATTATACATTTTGTCAAAATTCAAAGACTATTCGAATGTTTATCCATTTTCTTTTCTATACCAAATATTGGGCGCAAACCCAAAAATCCCAAAACCCTCTCTTTTCGCCAAACCCCTCGCCTCTCCAACCCTCTCTTTTCTTCTCCTTCGCTGCACATCGACATCGATACACGCAAGAGCCGGCGAAGCAGAGGTTCGTTCAACCTTCCGCTCTCCGTTCGATCTTGCGTTCCCCAGATTCGAATGCTTACAGTTATAGGCCGATCCTTAGTTTCTACTGCTGCTATCGAGTGCGGTGCATAGCTGTCGAGCTAGGGGACCAGTGACCCAATTTTCGGGGAGGTCCTTCGTTTTCTTCGTCTGCGGTTTTAAGATTCCTGGTAGCAGTAGTGCTTTCGCTTGCGCTCATTCGCGTTGCCCGGGTAAATCCGGCGGCGCTGTTTTATTGGGGGTGTTCTCAGATGGCTTTGAGAGGCGTCTGGCAGCTTCAGAAGCTGGTTGTAAGCTATTGCGACTGGGGAGGAAGTAGCAGGGGCATCAGGTACGCTTTTTTTTACACGACTGTGGGTACGATTGATGTGGGATTGAGCTCTTGGGGTGCTATGCCTTAAAAGTCTCCGTTGTCATCGGGTTGTTAAAAGATTCGAGCCGTGCCTTGGCGTTATGTTTTATCTGCTGAAAATCTTAATCCCGTTGAGATTGCGCGTCATCTAATCTTTTTAAAGTGCTGATGCAATGGGTGGGATTGGATACGCATGAAAATATTGGATGGTGCCTCGCAGACTGTGGAGGCCCATCTCCAGCGGGGGCCTCTTGGGGTTTTGTTTAAGGTCTGTTGGGGCTAAGGAGCTTTGTTCTGGATCCAAGGGAAGATGTTAGTTGCATATGACGCGGCTTCAAATGAGTGCAGTTGCTGAAGATATGGGACTCTAGTTTTTGAGGTAGATAGATAGGTAAAGCTTGTGCCTATAGAAAAGAAACTATAAGGTCAGATCTGTTCAAAAAGGAGCAAGTTGGTTGGGTTTCATCTACGAGGGCTTGCTATCTTTTGGATATGTATGGTTCTGTGGATAATGTAGAGTATTTGAAAATTGACCGAATACAAAGATTCAACTTTGCACCAAGGGTTACTGTTTTTTTTTTTTTTTTTTTTTTTAAGTTGGGCAAGTGAAACACCAAGTGTTATTTTTAGATGATATAAAATTATTCTGGAAAGGAAGACCGGAAAATTATGACAAAGATTGTGTTGATTGCAACAATCCATTATCGCACAATACCGCTTGTTAATCCATGTTGATCCATGTTGAGTGTTCTGTCTAGTTTGTATCTGTAAGGTATGCAAAGATGCAGCTGTTGTCACTGTTTTCAAACCCGAACTGGACTGGCCGGTCCAACTGATTGGACCGGGAGACCATGATCTGGTTTGATTTTTCTCATCCACCTGGTTGGTCATGAGCAGGTCAAACCCGATGTTGACCTGGTTCAATCGCTTGATCCGATGAGCCGGCCATCGGTTGGGCTGGAGCTTTGATCAAATTGTTGACTCGGTGAATAAAATTAAATATTGGGGTAGGTAGTGATCAACCCCTTGACCTCTTGTACATTGAAGAACGCCGTATCCACTAGAGTGAGTGTTCCTCCTTTTTGCTGCTAACGTGCATACTCGATATGTATCATATAAATTTCTTCTTAATTTTACTACTTCATTGACCCAGTGGTTCAACCAATTGAACCGGTTGACCCGTGAACCAGAACACAGACCAGTTCTTTGACCAATCCGGGTTTAAAATAATTGGCTGTAGTAACACACTCTTATGCCACTCTTACCAGTATAAAGGACAATTAGTGTACTTACACTCCTATAGTTTCGCTATCGGATTTTGCCAATGGGGGTACGTACCTCAACACAAGAATTGGCAGAAATTTCTAGAAAGAGGAAATGTTGTCATAAAGAATTGTTTGTTCCTTTCCTATCCTTGTCTTGCCTCTTTTCAAACCCGTGATGACTGTTATGAATCATTCAAAAGCTTTGCAAAGAGGTTCCACTCTTTATCAGTACATGACAGGCATTCTGAAAAGCCGGATTACACTATGTGTTATCTCCTTCCCGCTTTATTACCATTTAGACTTCCATGAGTGAAGGTTGATCCCTTTTCCCCCCACTCTTTGATATTTTTAGGTTATATCGTCCATATTTATGTATATAAGACTATAGTATAACCATTAATGTTCGTTTAACTTAGAAATGAAAGAAGATCGATAAAAGCATAATGGACATGGACTTAAGTATTAGCACTGCTCTCTACAAAGAGCATTATAGCCATTGTGTTTCCTTCACTAATTGAGACATTTAAAGGGAACTTTTTGCTTTTGCTATCCTCTGCAATAGATGGAAGTACTGTCTAGCAGAACTAAGTATGCCTTCACTTTTTGTTAGATTCAGTTTCCCTTTGGCAAATCAACTCCAGATGCTCTCTTTGCTTTCAAGTCCCCTCATTTTGAGCATGAGATGAAAGGCTGTCTTAAATGAAAAGAAAAAATAGGGACCAGGGATTGGCCCTGTTTGTTGAGAGACCACTGCTCTTTGGGCTTTAGTCCTGGATTTCTCTACCTCTTCCCTTTCAACCTTATATCATTGAAAGATATGAAGGCTAGGACATGAACATGCTAACTGTGGACCACCCATAGGGTTCTAGCTTTTACTATCTGCACAATTTGCCTAGTTTTAGCATATTTATACGTAAGATTCAAGTATGGTTCAATCAATTATTTTGAATCATGAATTAAATTTGTGATTGTGAAAACGAACTTCGCTGGTACGGCTGACTCTATCATGCTGAGGGTTATCATGGTTCTTTGTAGAAAACAGTTTCCTGAATGTTGAGCAGGGATGCTAAGGCTTATTTAATGGAGAATTATCATTTGAATTCTTGGCAGAGCTTTTCCATGCCTCTTTTGTATGTCTGAAGTAAGAAGTCTCTGATTTCTTCATTAAACCTTTCCGCTCTTTTTTTCATAAAATGTTCATCTCCATCACGAATCATTATGATTTGTGGGCTGAGATAGTAAATTATGGGTGATGTGGCAGCAGTCTTGCAATTAGGCAAGCTGTTACCTGCATCATAGATTTCTTGAGCAACATAGTTTCGACCATTGGCTTTCGCTACTTTCGCAATTCTTTGGTGATGTGGATGGTTGTGATACAAAACATACATCGCAACTGTTTATTTAATTGTTCTTCGCTGATTAGAATATCTTTGGGTTGATAGATCCGTCTCTTAGTAAATGGTCATTTCCTGCATGAATCGTTAGTTCCTATACCATATATCAGCAATTTATCTTCTTGAAAATATTGATAGGGCATTTATGGAGTCTCATCTGCCAGCATTTAAGGAGGTTAACCCTCAGTTAGAAGTTGCCACTGAACACATTCGTGGCCAGCATCCACATCTGAAGGGCTTTTATAGTAAGTCTCTCCCCACAACCCATTAACCTTCTAATGACGACCCCTGTGGATTGGTCCATATTTTTAATCTGCATGTGACCTTAATGTTAGTTTAAATTACCAAAAGTGGGAAGTTTTGCATAGTCCTTAGTAAAAGTTTTTTTGTCTGGATTTGCAGAGAACAAGAACCAGCGGGTGATATGCGTGAAGAACATGAGCCCTGAGGACATCCTACTACATGCGACCAGGTTGAGGAATGCACTGGGAAGAAAAGTTTTGAAGCTGAAGACAAGACATGTAACGAAGCACCCCAGCGTGCAGGGTACGTGGACAACTGCTCTCAAGTTTTGAGCTGCGAAATAACCGGTAAAAGGTTTCTGATTTGGAGTATTGTGGCATAAGTTGTAATTGCGCAAACGATGATCTCATGTGGGGTCCTTCTAAATTACAAGCGGTAGTCATGGTTTAGAGGCTACAAATTCCATTGAACGGGAATGCAGCTTTCACTTTCATGGTCGGTGTATTTTTCATTTCTTCTGGCTGTTTTAGTTGTCTTTTTCCTATATTTTAAAAATGCTTCGGAGGATCAGGAAGTGAATAGTTAGGGCAGCTAGGTCATTTGACAGACACAAAGACCTAACATGTGCTGTTGACATCATTTTCGCGCTTGAGATTGCAACAGCACTGAGAGCAAGTTCTCCTGATTTGTGGAACAGAACTCCAAAGAAAAGAATGTCATGTTCTCGCGGTTGGGTTTTGGCTCTTGTGCAATTGTCTGCATTACAAGCATTTTGTTTTGTTTTCGAGTAGCAGGTAAATTTGCCATTATTTTCCTTTGCGTCGTGATTGATGAACTCTAAGTAGGAAAAAACTGTGGTATGATCATCCTATAGATAGCAATTCAAGAGTTACAAAAAAAAAAAAGGTGATTAATTTTGTCTGAATCCACTTCGGGAGACAGGTGCTGCGAGTATGCTTTACTGCAATCCGATCCAGGCGTTTGGAACCATCATTTTCCATCTATTCTTGGAAATTCCGAAGACGTGTTTGAGATTAATGTTGTGGTCCAACATTGTACCAAGTAGCAGTGGCCAGTGTTTATTGCGTTGTTTGCTAGCTTGGTTTTAGGACTCTGGGAAGCATTTCCTAGAACGTTCGTCTTCTATCCCTGATGGTTCCTTTTCACGTGTGTACTAACTAACGAAAACTGCTTGCCTTTTTCAGATGAACGTGGCTTTCATTTGTACTATGGCCATAGTGTCGTTGCCATAATTAATTTTGGATCTACGAGTTCACATAAGAAAGCAGATGTACAGGTTTTCGCTGGCTGGATAGTAAAACAAAGTGAAGATGCGTAATTTTCCTGCAGACTTACTAGGTTTGTGGCTAAAGTAGGAAAGTATCAAAAAAGTTATAAACTTATTAAATGAGTACCAATTCAATCCTAAAAGGGACTAATTTAGTTTTAAATATTTTCATATTGGTACCAATGGAGTTCATCTAATCAATTTTGGCTATAAATTGCTGATGTAGATACTGACCGTTTTACATGGTACGATTGACGCTAATATAAATATTTTATTTAATTTTTAAATATTTTTTCGAATTTCTAATTAATTTTTATCTTTCATTTCCTTTTTTTTCTTCTCTTTTCCTTCTTTTTTTTTTTTTCCTTTCCTTTCTCTTTTTTGTTCTTTTATTCTTAGTTCCTCTGCCAGTTGCTAGCCTCTATGATGGCCAACGGAGGTCGCTAGCCACCAGAGAGGGCGAAGGCCGATCAAGGCTGCCCCTCACTAACCTCTATCAAGAGGCGGCCTCATCCAATCCTTACTGGCAACCTTTGCCTACCATCATGGTCACAATGACTAGCAGAGGGAAATAAGAAAAAAAAATGAAAGTGAAAGAAAGAAAAAGAAAAGAAGGAAAAAAGGACAAAGAATTAATAAAAATTCGACAAAAAATTAAAAATATCTCAACGCTAGCAGTGCTACATAGGATAGCCGGTGTCCATATCAATTTTCTCGCGTAAATTGGCTGGATAGATTTAATTGGTACCAATATGAAAAGATGTAAGACTAAATTGATCTAATTGAAATAATTATGATTAAATCAATACTAATGCAAAAAGTTTATGACACTTTTGGCACTTTTTCTGGACTAAGCTATACGGTTCATAAAATTGTCTCATACATAAGGTATGCTCAGAGGTAGCAAAATTAATCACCTCATGTTGCGGAAGCAAATGATCGCTCAACAAAGTAAATAGAATAAGAAAATAAATCGAACATCAGACTTATATGTTTGGTAGGTGTAACCTACGTCCATGAAAAGAGCAATAAAGAATTATACAATCGATCAAGCGATACAATGAAGATTACAACTATACTCGAGTTAGTCAATTACTCTCACTATCTCATTACCCCAATTACACATAATAATCTCACATACTATTTAACTCCACAATTCTTCACGAAAGAATTTACAAAATCTTAACACATAATTTTCATGATTTCAAATGCTTAGGGCACCAATGATAATCATTCCTTTCTGAAAACAATTTCCGGTCAATTCCCTTGACGAGTTTCTAGGTAGAAAGTAGCATTTGATATAAACACAAAGGCGAGTGGCATGACTATAGCTGACATGGACACCGGCCGTTTTATCTAACACGACTGATGCTAACGTGGATGTTTAATTTAATTTTTAAATATTTTTCAAAGTTTTTATTAATTTTTTCTTCTTTTTTCTTCTCTTTTCCTTTTTTTTTTCTTTCCTTTCTCTTTTTCTCTTTTTTCCTTTTTTTCTTCTGCCAATCACTAGCCTCCGTGATGGTCGGCAGAGGTCGCTAGCAAGGGTGAGGGGCAGCCTCATCCAGCCCTTACCGGCGACCTCCGCCGACTATCATGAAGGTTGATGATTAACGGAGGGAAATAAGGGAAAAAAAGGAAAGGAAAGAAAAAATACAAAAGAAGGAAAGAAGAAAATACAAGATTAATAAAAATAAAAAAAATATCAATGTTAGCGCCAACTGTACCACATAGGATGATCGGCATCCACATAAGTAATTTTCAGCCTAAATTAGCTAGATGGACTCAATTGGTACGAATGTAAAACTGTTTAGCACTAAATTGTTCCGATTGAAACGGTTAGAACTAAGTTTGTACCAATATAATAGGTTTAGGAATTTTTTTATACTTTTTCCAATTGAGCTGTCTCATACATAAGGTATGAATCTAAGTGAATACCCCTAAGTGAATACCTCATGTTGCGGAAGCAAGCGATCGCTCAATAAAGTAAATAAAAAAATAAAATAAATCGAACACCAAATTTACGTATTTGGTAAGTGTGATCTACATTCACAAGAAGAACAATAAAGCATATCACTATAAACCAAGCGATATAACGAAAATTACAACTACATTCGAGTCACTTAAACACTTTTACTATTTCACAGCCTCAATTACACCTAAAAATCTTACACATTGTTTAGCCCCGCAATTCCTCATAAAGGAATTTACAAAATCTTAACACAAAATTTTCATAACTTCAGGCACTTAGAAGAATTCACAAGGAAAACCTCTTCTTCAATACTCTTCACAAGAAATCACACTTCTTATATATAGATAGGCCTAACACCCGAGAAAATTACCAAAAATGTAATAAACCTATTGCAATTATGCTAATTCAATTCTAAATCTTTTTATTGAGCCAATTCAATTCTAAATATTTTGCATTTGTGACAATTCAGTCTATCCGACCAATTTTAGCCAATCAACACTAACCGTCCGTTTAATGCTGACATGGAAATTTAATTTAATTTATTTTTTCAAAATTTTAATTATTCTTTTCGCCATCATTGGGCGAGAATGGCCTAGCCCAATGAGGCTTGCCCTCACCTCTGGCTGGTTGCTGCCAAAGGAAGAAGGAAGGAAAAAAAAATAATTCAAAAAAATAAAAAATGTACCATTAAAAATTGTCCACCTCAGTGCCGGGCAACTAAAATTGGCCAAATGGATTAAATTGACATTAATAAAAAAAATTTAAAACTAAATTGGCACAATTGTTATAGGTTTAGGACTTTTTTAGTAATTTTCCCCTATACCCTAAAAAACCTCTAATTTTAGGTCCAATCCTAATTCTACCATAATTTTTTTGTCCCATACAAAACTATCAAGTTTAGATCATTTTCCAATTCTACCCTAAACCTTTTTTTGTCCTATAAAAAACCCTAAACTTTAGGTTTTGTCCCAATTTTACCGTCTAATTCTAATTTACCCTAAAATTTTTAAGGTCTCATAAAAAATCTCAAACTTTTACTTGAGTCACAAATTAGCCCCCATTAAACCTCCATCTAAAATTTCTCGTTGACAACCGAGATAGAAAATTCCTAAGCACAAGTTGTTTGAGCATCCTGAGTGTGAGCTCTTCGACCGCGAAAGATAAAATATTCCCAAACACAAGAGATCTATGAGCGTAAAATCATAAGGGTGATCTTGACAATAGATTAATAGAGAGTAGATTTGGGACTCAAATAAAAGTTAGTAATCTTTTATGAGAAAAAAATTAGAATAAAATTGGAACTGGACTTGAATTTGGGATTTTATTATGAGACAAAAAAAAGTTTAGGGTATAATTGATATTTGACCTAAAGTTGAGGGTTTTTATGAGACATAAATTTTTTATTGTATAAGTTTTTAATGGAATAAAAAAAATTTACGGTAGAATTGGGACGTGACCTAAAGTTAGTTTTTTTTTATGAGACAAAAGGTAGAATTTTTTGTTTCCAATACAAAAGGTAAAATTTAGACAAGTATGAGGTTTTTTAGGGTATTAGGACTATATAAATAAGATTTAGATCCAAAATAGGAAACCTATTAAAACTAGTAACCACTTAAATATGAAAACTATTCAAAATAGAAAATTTATTGAAAGTAAGAAACCTACTCTAATTTTGAAAGTTTTCCCTTTATGCTTAAAGTCGACACAAATTTTCATCACCCCAAGTTACAATTTGATTCCCATGAATTAACTCCTGAAATCCCTCTCTATCTCTCTCTCTCTCTCTGGGGAATGGGAGACCACGCAGAGAAGAAGATGGAGGAGACCCTACTGCTGAAGAAGGAGAGACCAGAAGAAAGAGATCGTCACCATGACGATCCCGAGAAGACGAAGAACAGTGAAGGAGGCAGAAGCCGGTTAGCTTCATGCTGTGCATGGCCGCGGAGAAGAGTGTTTTGGGAGGAAGTGAGGAGGGTGGGCCAAGTGGCGGGGCCTATGGTCGCGGTGACGCTGTCGCAGTACTTGCTGCAGGGGATCTCGGTCATGATGGTCGGCCACCTCGGCGAGCTCGCCCTCTCCAGCAGCGCCATCGCCATCTCTCTCTCGTGCGTCTCCGGCTTCAGCCTCCTCGTACGTTCTCTCTCTCTCTCTCTCTCTCTCTCTCTCTGACGTGTTTCTTTATCGCACATGGAGGAACACCATCGGCGTTCGTTGGCTTCATTGACTGTGAAATAGCATGTTTGGTGTTTTGCCTGCGTAGCTGTGTTCTTCTTCTTGGTCATGTTGTGCCCATTGCTTCACACGCTGAATCGTTTCATATTCCTTCTTTTTTTCTTGTATGATTTTCTTTTTGCTTTCTTTTTAACTTCTCGACGAGAGTGAAGTACGTAATTTCGTGCAGATTTTTTGGGATCCGATCAGTACGTCAATCACAGTATTTACTACGTAGGATCGGTTCTATATTTTCTTGAATAATGTCAAGCATCTTATGTGTTTATATATTGAAATGGCATGCGAAGATTTTTACGCTGAGATGGGTTTTGAATGCGAGCACCCCGGGTCGATGCGGCAATACAGATTTGTTAAAACTTTTTCAGACGTGATTATCTACCCATATTACAAAAATTCATGTTGAGTCGACATATTCTACTAGTAAGTATATATGTAAGCGCTTTCTTGTGGAGCACTTGTTATTAGTATTTTTCTTTTTCCATTTCTGATTTGTCTCCCTTTCTTCTTAGTAATCATAAATCACAAGAAGAAATGAATCATAATGAAAAATCTTCTGATGAAATTAGACGAAATAATTATGGTAAAATAACTGGTTCTTTTTCCTTTTGTTTGTTGTGATTCACATTTTGTGATCATACACGTTATGCGTCCCATTCGACAATTCGATCACTTTGACAATCCTAAGTCAGTGTATCTTTTGCGTAAAAGATTTTGGACCGAAGTTATTTGGACCCGATCGATTACAACCGGGTAAGGAATTGTATCTAAGGCTGGTGTTGAGCGGAAAATATATTCAGATGGTCATCTAATTAGTCATTGTTCTAGCGCATGCACGAGAGTTGGTAACATCTTATGGCACCAACGAATCTAATCTTGATTAGAGGTATACTTAAGAATAGAAGGATGACTTTTTCCTGCTTTGAAGGCTCATTTTCATTTCGCCCAGTTTGAAACTTGCATAGCAAGACAACAAATTTCAATACTAAGTGGCAATTGGGTAAGTCTCGGTCGGTTTTTGGCTTCATCATTTGTCGAATCTTCTCCTTTTTCACCCATTCTCCTGTTGCAATTGCTTTTTACCTTTCGATTTTCAGCTAATGACCTCGGTATTTAACTATGGCCAATGCTAATTGTTTAGCTCGCATGTCGTAATAGCTAGGAATGGCCAGTGCTCTGGAGACACTATGTGGACAAGCATATGGAGCTCAACAGTATCACAAACTAGGGACTCAGACATATACTGCGATTTTCTCCCTTATTCTGGTCTGCTTCCCTATTTCTGTCCTATGGATATACATGGGAAAGTTGCTCACATTCGTTGGCCAGGACCCTCTGATTTCTCTCGAAGCCGGCAAGTTCATGGCTTGGCTTGTTCCTGCACTCTTTGCCTATGCAACTCTTCAGCCTCTCATTCGCTACTTCCAGATGCAGAGCCTCATCATGCCGATGCTCATGAGTTATTGTGCCACCCTCTGCATCCATGTGCCACTTTGCTGGGTTCTTGTGTTCAGGTCAGGACTGGACAACCTCGGAGCTGCACTGGCCATCAGTGTTTCATATTGGTTGAATGTGGTTTTCTTGGGGGTGTACATGAAGTACTCTCCTTCCTGCGTGAAAACCCGTGTGCCGGTTTCTGTGGAGCTGTTTGGAGGGATCAGCGAGTTCTTTCGCTATGCTGTGCCCTCTGCATTGATGGTCTGGTGAGCCAGTTACTTGTCCTGGATCCTGTTTGCTGCTTTTTTCTGCAAAATGCTCTCTCAAAGTTTCATAATCTTCAAGCAGTTGATCATTAAAAGACTTCTTAGTTTTGGGCCACCTCTTTAAAGAAAAGCACATCATTTATTAGTCTGTATGGTTAGCAAATTTGAGCAAAATAGATCATTGTTTTATTTTTAGAGCAAGAATTTGGTAAAATGGCCTATCCATGGTAGCACTGGCATGACTAATCCTTCTTCCACTTATCCTTCTTAATTTTATTGCAGTCTTGAATGGTGGTCTTTTGAGCTGCTGATCTTGCTTTGTGGGTTGTTGCCAAATCCGCAGCTTGAAACTTCGGTTCTGTCTGTGTGGTACATTCTCTACTTTGTCAATTACCATCTTCAGAATGTGAATTTTTCATCTTAAATTGCACAAACGTTGCCATTCGGGAATGGAAGGACATTCCTATCAACTTAGTGTTATGAATTCAAATGTGCTAAAATTAATTCTTTTTGGTTCCTAATCAGTCTCAATACCATAACAACACTCTACATGATACCATATGGACTTGGCGCTGCGGGAAGGTATGATCGAATTCACTGATACCTAAAACTCTGAAAGCTTAAACACCTCTTCCACATATTAAGATCTGATAACTTGGTCTTTCGAACTCATCATAGCACAAGAGTTTCAAATGAATTAGGAGCTGGAAACCCGGAAGCTGCCCGTCTTTCTGTTTACGCCACTTTGTTTCTCACCATTACCGAGACAAGTATAGTGAGTACAATCTTGTTCATTATCCGGAGAGTTTTTGGCTACACATTCAGCAATGAAGAGGAAGTTGTGGACCATGTTACTCAGATGGCTCCTCTGGTTTGCTTGTCTGTCATCTTGGACAGCTTACAAGGAGTGCTTTCAGGTTGAACATCTTTGTTCTCTTTGGACTACGCTTACCGTAGCTTCGATTACAACCTTAGACTGGTCATATTTGGGCAGGTATAGCTAGGGGATGCGGGTGGCAGCACATAGGAGCATTTGTCAATCTGGGGTCGTTTTATCTTTGCGGGATTCCAGTAGCTGCCGTTCTAGGATTCTGGGTAAAATTAAGAGGAATGGGCCTTTGGATCGGGATTCAAACTGGTTCTCTTGTGCAAGCAATTCTCCTATCCATTGTGACTAGCCGTACAGATTGGGAAATGCAGGTAAACTACTCTTCTTTGCCCTGAGCTACGGTCGGAGGGGATTTGGGATGATGATAAGTAACATAATCATAACCTGTGAAGTTGCTTGTAGGTCTAGTGGTCATATCTATCATACTTCATATGTTCAAGAATTCCACTTTTCTTGCTTTTCAGGCAAGTAAAGCCAGGGCGAGGATATTTGAGGGAAGACATTCGGAGGACCATGTGCTGACGTGAACCTAGTGGTACTCCAAGAGCTAACTCTGCTTCTACTCAAATTCAATTTCTTCTCAAGCCTTCAACTTCAAGTGCCAATCATTGTGTAGTCTAGGAAGCTTGTTGGAGAAAAAGTCCAATAGTACTGTATCAGTACTAGTCTTCTTTTCCTATTAACTATGTTGAGATCTACTTGTTCTATGAATAGATTGCAACTACACACATGAACGACCGTCATCTTATCTTAACCCCCCATCTGTGGAAACCTTTTCGTCCATTGAAGGAGGAAAAAATGAAAAGTCATATTTCTTGGAAACAAGGTAATTTGTTGGTACTTATAGCATGGAGACGCAAAGGAAAATGTAGACTGTTCGTTTAAGCAGAATGAGGCATAGGTGAAAGGTTGCAAAGACCAATCTTACCGCTGGTGTCATACTGGTCTTGTTAATCTCTCTCTCTCTCTCTCTCTCTCTCTCTCTCTCTCTCTCTGCTCCTGTGGGCGCCGCAGTGGGAGGTCGGATTCTTCACTGTGTTTCCAAATCGTTAACTATTGACATCAAGGAGGAGTTGGTTCACTTGGGTGGTGAAATCCAACTTTCATGAATTCTCAAAGTACTAAACATAGGAGATATCAACAAGGATGTCACTGTCTATTAATATTTGGCTGTTTGTCCTAGACAAAGAGAAAATGCAAGTTGCAACTTCTTGTAGATTCCACCATGAACTGTCCCTTCTATGGTTCCAGACACATCAGATGTTGCCCTCTTTGGACGATTATATTTGTGTTTTGTCCCTTCCTTTTCATTAGCCATGCATGACCGCATATTGAAGGGGACAAAAACAATGCTTATAATGAATGACCAAATCTAAAAAAATTTGAGCTTCTTTATACTTGTACTGCCCTATTTTCCTAAACTTTCCTCCTTCTTAAGAGTATCTCATCCAGCTATAAGATTCATTTTGACTTGAATGGTTATTTTTATCTTTTCTTTAGCTGTCATGGCAATGTGTTTCAGTACATTTCACATGAACAGCAGTGCATGAGATCCATGATTTCCTCAGAAAGGAAAATGAAGACCAATTCAACGAAAATTAGAGTGAACTGTTCAAATGCTCCTCTTGCTATCTGCTTTCCGCGACCTGATTGTTGATACCTAGACCTTTCAAACGGTTGGGTTGGGGCAGGGTGGGGCGGGGTGAAAATGGTCTAACCCAAATAGATCCATTTAACTCGTTTTGATCCATTTTCATGTAATATAAATCTAATGACCCATACTTGACTTAACCCGTACCTGAGTGAACCCATACCCAACCCATACATAACCAGACTAATTTGCTAAAATACTTCCATATTTAACTCAATTTAGGAAAACTCATATCCAAACTGATATGAGAGTGCAGAATGAGTAACCACGAGATTGACTAAGAGCGAGAGAGATAAGTTGGGTTTAAGTAAGTTGTAAACCCATTTATAACTTATTTACGACCCATTTAACATCCATATTATGTTTATACCAATTTATGACTTATTTATTGAATATAACTAACCTATTTATTAATATATGGATTAAAAAATGGATTTATATCCCATTTTGACAGGTCTATTAACACATAAGGCTTCATATAGTGCACATATATGGCCACAATCTACAGAAGTTCACTAATTCAATACCTCCTTTTGGAACAAGTAGATGGTTATCAAACACGGTAAGACACTGCTCGATGAAGCTAAATCATGTTGAGCAGGAGATGCACATTTCTGGACCAACTGAGAGAGACACCACAATCCCGAGGTGAAAAGAACCAAGAAGAGACCAACCAAATAAACTCAGTTAAGAGTAATTTATTCAGACTGCTCCTATTAGATCTTGCTTTTCCGAAACTCTCTCTCTCTCTCTCTCTCTCTCTCTCTCTCTCATGTGCCGACTTTTTCTAGGAGCATGTATTTCCAAAGGGAAGCATTGTACTTGCTTCCCGCATACCAGAAGCAACTAACATCTGGTTTAGCTTCCAGCCAATAGGGACAAAAAAGGGAATTCCATAAACAAAAGAAAGCAAAACTAAGAACTGGTTGATAAAAAGTAAATTAAAACTTCAGGCCAACAGACAGAAAACTAAAAGCACATAAGCTTGATTATGGAATGTCTTCTGTAGAAACTAAAGGACAGTGCGATAAAATTTGAATCTGCCTCTTTGTATGATGATTCGACAATACCTTAATGGACCAAAATCTTGGCTACTGAAAAACTGGTACAAGCTCGATTTAATCTGGCAGAGAATGCTAATTTCATGCAAGGTCTATTCAAAAGACATTTGAGATGATGTGAAATCATACGTATTGGCATGTGAGGAGATGAAAGACTTTCAAAGAAAGCTTGTTTGAAGAGAAATGACCGTACAAGGTTGACACAAACTGAATTACGATAAATTCAATCCGTTAAATGTGACACAAAAAGAAATAGACCGTGCTGCCATGTCAGAAAGAAAATTCAACTGAAAATCTTGGAAGCGTTTAGCTCTTTATCTGACATGCTCTTGGTTATGATCCATATCAATTGGGGTCATTCTCATATTTCGAAACTAATTAATCTGTGAGATATTACATTCTTGATTTTGGAAGAAGAGAGTTTCTGGAGCAATATACTGGACAATTTATAAGACACCAACGGAGAATGGTGACTGTTGGGGGTGAGAGTCTGGGCAACAAAACACACTGAGGAGAATCTTGATGTTTCCTTCCTGAGCAATGGTCAAAGGGATCACTAATTCCTTGTTCTGACCTCCAAGAGAGAATCAACAAATTGACTCTCTGTTGCTTCCTCCATCAAAGGACAAACGCGTGGATTATTCTATTAACTCAAGCCAAACTCCTCGGAGCCCTCAAGTTAACCTATATTGGTGTGATGATTTCATTAATTAACGCCCCCAAAGAGTACAAAACAATGCAGCCTCTTTGTAGTACCCCGAAACGAAATGACAAGAATGAAATCACTATAAAAGAATACAAGTCTCGGTGAAATGGAAGAAGAACAGAACGAAAATAATATCGATTACGTCGATCACTACTAAGGGAACAACCCAAAATGTGGAAAAACCTAACATTTTCCAGCATATATCACTAGGGCCAAAACCCTTCTTTGATATGTTCAATTATCAAAACAAAGCCTGTCCTTTTTTTGTCCCTCGAATGTAATTGTCCCATGGCTATGTCCGCCACATTGTGGCTATTAAAACAATTTAGAGCCCATTTCTCTGTTCCAAACTCTTCCTATCCAAATCATCACTGAAGAGTTTGGTAGAAAATAAAACTTTTTTGATGGCTGCTTTCTCTTGCACAATTTCCTTTCCAATTTGGTGCTCCTCAGGCAGAGAGGGCAATGACCCAAGCAGGCAAAACCTGAGCAACATCAAGATCAATGGCACTTCAAACAAGACATGGACCAAGGTTGACAGCACATTGAGGCAAACACCTGGCGTTGCCACAACGTTTGGTTCCGTTGCTTCAGCTGTGGACAATGGCTACATAGACAAACAGCAAGTGAGGCAGAACATTCCCACAAAGAAGCAATTTGTTGACTCGCATCGACAGGGAATCATAACTGAAGGGGGTGTCGGGTACCAGCAGACTATCGTGATTCGGTCTTATGAAGTTGGTCCTGACAAGACCGCCACCATTGAGAGCATCCTAAACCTGTTCCAGGTGATTGCAGAGACACGTTTTTGATGACTTTCGTTATAAATTTGTGTGAGCACAGAAAATTTGTGGAAAATTTTACAAACTGAGCATGATGTTCGACTTGTGAAATTGTAGGAAACGGCATTAAATCACGTGTGGATGTCGGGTCTTTTGAGCAATGGATTTGGGGCAACGCATGGAATGATGAGGAACAATCTGATATGGGTTGTGTCAAGAATGCATGTTCAACTTGATCACTACCCCATTTGGTTAGTTCCATTACCATGTCGCGATTAACCCCTTTCATGTAAGGACTCAAAACTTTAAGTTCATAAGAGTCCTAAATGTGAAAACGTTCGACCTAATAAGGATTCCGAACAAAACTTGTAATACTCTGTCTTTATACAAGACGAACTGCTACAGTAGAATATAATCGTTACGTCCGGGTGAAGATTAGAACTAATTGTCCCATGCTTCTATGCCCAGGAACTGCGAAATTGTTTTAACTGTTCACCTGCTTTAGTTTTCAGCAACCTGTCAGGTAATTAATAGATATAATCTTGATCACTAGGTTGATAAGGGATGTAGCTTATAAATTTTTGTTTGGCAAAACTCTCCAGGAAGAGCTCACAGTGCAGGATATTTTTCACATCGATGAGCATGAAGTTTTAGGCTTGTAGGAATAACATTCGGTGTACCATATTGATATTGAATTTCCAAGTTGCTGAG
The DNA here is from genome assembly GCA_024500025.1 of Syzygium aromaticum. NCBI lineage: Eukaryota > Viridiplantae > Streptophyta > Magnoliopsida > Myrtales > Myrtaceae > Syzygium > Syzygium aromaticum. The sequence goes on from CM044891.1 coordinate 24,309,955, forward strand.
ATATGTGAACATGAAGTTTTAACAACGTATCCTACAGGGGCGAAGTAGTTGAAATCGATACGTGGGTTGGAGCATCAGGGAAGAACGGCATGAGGCGAGACTGGCTGATCCGCAGCCAAGCTTCGGGAGTGACTTTTGCTCGGGCAACCAGGTATGACTCGAATATCTGACTCTTTTTAGTCCACTGCATATCTACTATAATCTTGCTGATGATTCATGCAAATGTGAAAAACAGCACTTGGGTGATGATGAATGAGCAAACAAGGCGCCTCTCAAAAATGCCAGAGGAGGTAAGGGCCGAGATCTCGCCATGGTTTATAGAGAAGCAAGCAATCAAAGAGGACAATCCTGAGAAAATAGTCAAGCTGGACAGTAAAGCCACATATGTGAACTCCGATCTGAAGGTAATTCCATCTCGAGCCATGAAAAATATCTTCTCAAGATAGATCCTGCGCATTTGTCAATTACGATAGTGAATTTCTTTTCAGCCAAAGAGAAGTGACTTGGACATGAACCACCATGTGAACAATGTTAAGTACGTGGGATGGATGGTAGAGGTAATTGCCTTCACTCTAGAGCCTAGACTCATCCTTTCAATTTCTGCAACCATATGGCCTCTCTGCCTGAGTAGATGTCTAACGATCCAATTTTGTCTGCAGACAATCCCGGATGAGTTCTTGGAAGCTCACCAGCTTTCTAGTATAGTACTCGAGTACCGAAGAGAGTTGGGTGGCTCAGACAAAGTTCAGTCGCTTTGCGAACCTGATGCTGATGGAATTCTCCAGAGTGTTCAGCACGACAGTTATCAGGTTAACATGCTCAATGGATATTCTCTGGCATCTGAAATTTTTCAGGGAAGTGGACTGCTGGGATCATTCAGCAAGACGACGATGCCTTTCAAGTACACACACCTCCTCCAGATCAACGGTGAGTCTGAAAACAAGGAGATCATTAGAGGAAGGACCACATGGAAGAAAAAGATTACTTCTGTGCCGTTTCCACCACGTTAAAAGGGCAGTAGATATCCTGTAGGGGGATTTAGTAAGCCGATCCTTTTCGAAGCATGACTCCATCTTTGGCCTCACTCTAGTTGCCTCAGGGCATTGAGATGGATGCGCTCTATATCCCAAGAATTTATCCGTTGTGTTTGATTCAGATATAAAATTCCAAGAAGCTAATTGATTGTGTGTGAATAAAGAGCCTGATGTGCAGACTCCGGAAGCATCAAGGTGCCACAAAACAAGTACCTCATTCGTATCCCCAGAAGGGATAAGTTCCATACCCGGTGACTGTGACGTGCTGGATCTTGGGAAAAGGCTTCTTCTTCAGCCGATGATCCTGTGTTTGCCAGTGTACATGCGTCAACAAGACACAGTTTGCACTACCCATTTGTGGATTCATGAAGATTGTCATACTTGAAGTCGAAGTCATCATTTCTTAGTTCAGCATGAATATGTGATTAGTAAACATACGATGTTATGGAGTAAAAAGCATGATTACTAAAGCTGATCTAAATATGTAACTATGAAATTATAAAGAATAAGTGAATCAAATTCCTTATTCAGCCAATGTAAATCAAGGATGATACTGTACATGGGCAACTCTGAACCGGCGGTTCTGACAAAGAAATATTTCAGAGTCATCTCAGCGTATAGAAAATGTAAATCATGCTAAAACTGACATTACACAGCCTACAAAGAACCTGAAGACTGAAAGGGCTATCTTCACCAAGGATCATCTGCTACACTTCGACATGTGGGTTTGAAGCTGCACCGTGCGACGGTCAGTCCTCAATCCTCATGATAAACTTAATTTGCTTTGCTTCATTACACTATTTCATCAATACGGGCAGAAGTTATGGTAACAGCGCCCGGAGATGTACCTAGTTAATATTAGGGCTCTGTGTATATGACTTCTCCGCATAAAATCTTTGAAGATCGTTTCTTTTGTACACAAATAATCTAGGAAACTTTTTAAGAATTCTGCGGATTCTTGCACCTCTAATGAACCGTTTGTTACGGTGAAATCGCTAATCCATTCCATTGTATATTCCTACCAAGGTTCTTCACATCTACGCTAGGAAGACGCGGTAAAGAGAAAGGTATCATAGTTCAGCATTACGCTGAAGTATGCTTCTTGGTTTCACTGCAATTAGCTAATTGCAGAAACTTCTCCCATCTGTATTCCGAAACTGCTTTGGCGCTGTGATTTTTCGACTTAAACTTTCTGCTGAAAGGTATGAAAGAGGAAAGCGCAGTTTATCCATTTGGAATTTGATTTTGCCGGCATTTCCTACGAGAGATATATGGTCTTGCTCTTCCTTCAGCCCAATAGACTGAAAAGAGGCCATTCCAATTTCAGCATGGTGCACGTCTCTTCTGAAGACTCTTAAAAACGAAGCACTTAATTACATTATCACTAATTTGAGAAAAATATATATGTTAAAAGAAGAAAAAAAAAACAAAGAACTTCAACAGCCGCTTTACCTCTTTATTGGAATCAAAAGAATTACCATAAGGTTGCATCCCACAACGCAAACGTTAACACTGCTCAATTTAGTACAGGTTCTTAGGCCAGCAAACAACGGGTAGGACAAAGACATCCTCCGGACATCAACTTTCAAATCATTCCAAAGGTTGCCTGCACTGTCAACATGATTAAATAGGTTTTCCATGCATAAAACAGATCACGAAAGTTGTCTCTTTGTCCGCGATTCATCAGAGACTCTAGAATTTTAAGGCAAGAAACTAAATCGAGGAACAAGCACCATCAAATCAACTGACCATCTTGAGAGACATGAACCAAATGAACGCAGGCCACTTTCATTCTAGAAAACTCAAAAGAGCAACGAGAATAATCACATAGTGCCAAAGCATAAGAATATGCACGGCCGAAGCAAAATTTACCCTTAACTCAAGGCCACACACTTCAATTAATTTACATCCATATGCATGGATACAAGGAGTTGGGAGGTGCCGAAAGTGCCATCAAATTCCAAATCCAGAGATCCTCAATTCAATTGAACTGTTAGACCTATACAAATCCAAGAATTGTAGATTGTAGTATCCACAAGATGACTCGCCTCAGCTCCTATGAATCCTTTGACTGATGATACATAGAATTGCTTCTGATCCAAGACCCCATTTGAAAACATATGCTCCATTCCAGAAATCTGAGCTTTAATTCAACCATCTTACAATACAACCAAGTCCACCTTAAGAATCTGAGCTATTACAAAATCCAACTGACCACAAACATTGACCCAGACCTTAAGATCCATTCTCCTTCCACAGAAAATTGAGCTCAAGAACTTGAAGGTGGAGCGCGAAAAAGGCGGATTAACCACCATCCACATGCAGAAAAGTTCTCAAGGATGAAGCAGTGCTTCAGTCTCAGATTCTCACAAACTCTTACCCAGAGTTCAGCATTTTAGCATGATACTTTCATTCCCTCGTTGAATAATGTATCTACATATATCACCTGTTAAGCTATCGGTGGTCCTTCTTGCTTTTCTTCAGTAGCATCGACATCTGGTTTATGTATTCAGAACCAGATTGAGTACCACTCATCAGCCACTGCAGAGCTTCAGCAGCTGCATCCTTCTCTGCACTCTTCTTATTGGTGGATGGCTGACCCATGATATGCATATCATTAAATTCAACTGTCGCTTGAAACTGATTGTTCTTCAATTGCTTTGTCTTATAGGTAGGGGCAGCATATCCTGCCCTTGTGAGCAGTGTTTGCAGCTGACTTTTCGAATTATCACCACCAGGCCCACTCTCGGAGCGTAAGATCATGGTTGGCTGCACTTGTGTCTGGGTCCTGTTTGAGGGCATCAAAATCTGACGGCCAAAAATGAATTTACCATAACCCTTATCCTCTGCAAGCAGCAGCCTAACGGCAGATAGGAGCTCATGATGGGAGTGTATATCCATCCTAGGATTATGTAGCTGCAGCACAGAAAACACAGAAATCAATTATCTTGAATGGCTGATAAGACTACATTTTCTTTAGGCTTACACTATAAAGAAATAGGTAACCGTAAGCTTATGCCATAAGGGCATAGTTGCTTCGATAACAAGAATGATTCTCTCACCTTCATTTGAATCAGTTCATCAAGCTCTCTTTTAATGCTTGCATACATGTTTGCTATTGCAGGATTCAAGAAAAATTCCAGATATCCTCCTAACATCTTTATGTGCCCATCCTGTTAAAAAACCAACTGGTATCACTTAGTTACGCAAAAGTGTGTGTCATAGAAATGAGGTACCCGGAAGTGAAAGCAAGTACATTGTTGCTTAAATTTTTTTGCCGGAATTGTGTAAAAGTTTACAGTATCAGATCCGCATGGAGAGAGTGTTTACCGTATCCCCCCTAGAGAAACTTCCACCAAATAGGAGAAGCATTGAATCTGACACAGCTGTTGAATCGCGGAGGAAAACAGATTTCACTTTAATCTTTTCATTGAAAACTAGCCATGGATAAGGGATTTGGGATTCCCGAGTATTGACAGAGTTCTGACCAAATAAATTATTGCACAAACATTAGATCCCCAACAGTGCAAGTACTAAATTAACATTCCAAGGCAGATACAAATATTTCATAGACAGGAACTCACTGAATACAGAAGCACCTGGCCGTCTTCCATAGTTTTCAGGGAAAATGACTTTCCATTGTTCTGCATACAGATACAAGTTTAGCTGTTTAAAACCTACGAGTTTGAGAGAAACGGTACAGCCCAAGATTATTCCACATAAGCTTTAAGGTGTAAAGAAGTACGAATCTTGAAACAGACTTTTCATGGGATAAGGATAGCAGGAATGCCATAATTTTTATATAACACTCACTTGAGTGCCATAACTTTTCTTTCACTCACTTGAGTGCTACAAATTTAAAAAATCAATCACTTAAATGCCATTGGCGATTTGCCTGACCGGAAAATCCGACGTGGACGCCCGTCATCCTACGTGGCATCGCTGGCGTTAATGTGAACAATTTTTTTTTATTTTTTTAAAAATTTTAGTTTTTTTATTTTGCTTTTGCTTGATTTTCTGTGCCGGCGACCCGTGACAGCCGCAAAGGCCTCTCCCAGACTAAGTGAGGGCTGTCTCGCCCACAATTGCTGAGGGCAAGGCCATCGCTGCCTCGCCGGCCACAGGTGACGACGTAAAGGCCATCGCTAGATCTGAGCAAGGGCCTTTATGGCCCCATTGTGACTGTGGGCGAGGCAGCCTCACCTAGATCTGGCGAGGACCTTCACACCTTGCCTGTGGCCAGCAAGGCCATCATGGCCCTGGGAGAGGCCTTCGTGGTCGGCAAGGGTCGCCAGCACAAAGAAAAAAAAAGGCAAAGGAAAACAAAGAGAAAAAATTAAAAAAAAATCCACATGCGAATGGAAAATTGAGTAAAACATCCACGTAGGAAGATTTGCCGGAAATGGCACTCAAATGATCAATTTACTCCAATGTGGCATTAAGTGAGCGAAAAAAAAGTCATGGCATTCAAGTAAGCGTTGTACAAAAGTTATGGTACTTCCGCTGTTCTTATCCCCACTTTTCACCTATCTTGAATTTACAAATCAAGTGAATATTTATTACCTCGACGTAAGGTTATAAGAACACTGAGAAGTTATCGCAATAGAATAAAGAAATGATGCCCAAGTTTGTTTTCTGTTTTGATAGATTGACTTTGAAGCAACTGTCCAAATGGAGGCTGTATTATAAGTCTATTGCACAAGAATTTCTGACTTACCACAACAGAAGAAATACCAGGATACAGGCCATAGCATATAACTGCACGGATGAGATGTTCGTCATGGCTCCATTGGTTGCTGGTGGCTGTGTTTCCATCAACAAGGCCGGTGTCCCTAAGCAAAGAGAAAAAGTCCCTCCGAAGAGCATCAATAGCTTTCATGGACTGTAATGACAGAAAATTTTTCCAACAATACTCATATCCAGCAAAATCTACTTCAGCATCCTTCCACCCCTCATAGGCCCGGACAATCGCAAGATGGTCGCTGTAGTCACGAGAAAACTGTGCTTTTGCAGCCTCTGCTAACTGTAAACAATACATAAGAAAAAGGATCAAGCAAGTGCATGAATATTGAATGGTATCTACTGCGATTTCTATGTATGCATATAGAAAAGCATGAGAAATCTCAACCTTAATTTAACTGGAAGGATATAGATCTGCTTTTTACTAGATTTTTACTGGTTTTCTTAATGGAAGAATGTCAGTTGCAAGGTAAAAAAAGAAATTGTTGAATCAAACACCAACGACAACCTGCATCTTAAAATAAATATAGGAGAAACAGTACCAGAGGTAAACAAGTTACATAAGCTACTTTCATTTGTTTTTTCCAGTCTCATATTACATTTCTTTCTGTTAACTTGGCTTTCTCAAAATTTTAGCATACAGGGCAAAAGTGTGACACTGAACAGTTGCATTTGTTTGCACGTGTGCACGGTAAGATTGAGACTTCTGACTGTGTGCATGCACACGTGCAAACAATAAAAATTCATCTTATGGAGATCATTTTTTACAAAATCGCATTGGCATATGGACCCCTCATGTGACTACTTAAACCGGTTAAACTGCCAATTGATATTCGGTCATTACATGTAAATAAAGTGAGATCTCCATGCTGAACACAGCTTGGTGTTGAGGTCCAAACGCATGGTTGTGTGAACATGAGGTCACATGTTTGAGTATCATGCTGCACAGCACTTCTATACATGCCATTCTACAATATTATAAATGAATTTGTTGCTCCCTGTAAATTGACAGTGACATTTGGCGAAATGGAACAACACAAACTAGGAAAACAGCTGTCAAAATATTAGCAAGAAAACATGAATTAGAAGAGAGATCCTCAAAATTCCAAAACATTTGCCTAGGAAAGAATACAATTTGCTTAGGCAATATTCAAACACCACAAAACATCTGTTTTTCCAATGCGATATGGTGACAATTAACTCACAGCAATAAGAATCAACGAACATATGGAGATCATTTGCAATGGAAACAACAAATCATTTTTTCTTCCTATATAGAAGCCAACAAAATCACCAGGAGACTGCACAGTCAAGGACAATTCCCCAACAAGCAGAAAAAAGCATGGGACTTCCTAATCAAGTACAAAGCAACAAATTCATACAAGCAAGTGCCTCCAGTGAGAACTTTTTTTAACTGATCTTCAACAAGACAAAACGAAGCAGACTAGATAAATGGAAAGACCGACTCACATCCTTCTTGTCCATCGGTGTTAGAAAAGGATCTCTCACGCTGAGGCCAGCAACAACAGTAAGTATCGGATCCAGGCAATTTAGGACTGCACCCAATACGAGCATCTTCCCAAGTTTAGGCTCCATTGGAAGCATAGAAAGGTAACGGCCTGCCAATTTACACTGATCAGGTTGACTTTGAAAGATATACTGTCACTGAAAGTAATATAGATGCAGAACTATATAAGAATCCCTTTTACCTAGTACGGTCAAATTCTCATTCTCATCCAGAGACCCAATAGTTTTTAAGTACTCAATGGCATTTTGAACCTACAATGGACATTGATCTCAGAAATTAATAAGGACAAGTCCACGGCAAATTAAAGACAGATATGCAGAGAGGAGACATGAAAGGAATGCTTCCAAATACCGCTAGCAACTCTGGGGACTGCAAAGCCCTTGATAGAAACTCAGAAATACTGCCAAGTTTTAAACTTTTTATTTGCAAACAAAGCGATTGTAAGGGTGTTCTCAAAATTTCTGGCAACTGATACTCTGAAAAGGCATCATATACACATTTAGGATAAAGATGGTAACATTCTCCAGGTTGAACTCGACCTGCTCTTCCTCTTCGCTGTAAATGGGCAGAAAAAATTATAACTCATCAATCAATAAGGAATTCAACACCCTGACTATAAACAACAACCATCTGCAAGAGAAAGTTATGACATATTCTGTTACACTGACATTAAGAATACTTCCTGAAATTTCTCTTAGAAAAGGTGTCCCAGTGCACATGGCTTCCGGCACTGCAGGAGTCTGGCGAGGGGACTTCTTAGGATCTCACTCGATAAAAAAATAAAAAAAGCACTACAAAGAATATTAATTCACCCTCCCCTCTTCTGTTATTTGAATCTCTAGATGGCCCCAGCTAAGGAACTCGTCCAGGGCATTGTGCTTAGAATTTAATATCAAAATGGAAGATAAAAATCTTGCCATGAATATTAGTGGTACGCCCAAACAACTATTTATTGAGGTCAAGTATGAGATGTCATGAAGAGGCTTAAGCTGATAGACCATTAGGTTCTGGCTTCAGTTACCATCTCACCCATAGCTTGCTTATTTAATAAAAGTTAAGTTGAAAACCATTCTATGTGGATAATGAAACCAATGAAATAAACTACATGATGAAGACTAGCTATTAATTTTTCCTCTTCTCTACATAGAAATGCATAGATGATTAGTGTGACGTATCTGCTCATCTACCTTCTAGAATCAGACGTTTGACCATGGGGTAGATCATGATAAAAGCTTCAGAGTTCTAAGTACAATTGTTTTTAACAGTGCTCAAAGGGGCTCACGTATCAACACTATGGAACTAACAATGTCCATAGAAACCACAAAAAAGAGAATAAGTTACATACGGACACAGGGCCATCCCAAATGTTTGTGAACACCAAAAAAACTTCCAACTATGTACCCTCCTAAAATCAACAAAACTCACTCCAGGATTAGCCAAAAAGCATGCATAATCAACAACTAAGTGATAGGATCTCACAGATGATAACTTGACGAACATCAAACTCAAAAAATTGCCAACGACATTATGTTCACAGGGTGAAATTCTCCCTGATGTCTCACTTCAACATATTCCATATATTTGATAGCATTTTATTACACTTTCTTTTGTCACTTAATTGGTAACCTCAGATAGCAGCTCGAAGTACATAAAACTTGGACAATTTCCCAATAAACACAAAGTTCAGAAAGTGAATTTCTCTGTAGTTGGTTTCTCACTTTTAACATCTTCAACGTATTTCATCGCACTTTAAACACTTTTAATTTGATAACAGAATTGTAAAAGAACTTAGTCATACAAAAATTGGCACAAGCTGCCAGAGCAAGAAAATATATCAGGTGGGAAAAGGCAAAAGAGAGAAGGGGGGGAGGCTAACAGTTTCAGCAAAAGACCACCTTTTTTTAAGTTAACATCTCAGGCCCTCAATCTAAAATATTCAGAATGTCAACAGTATATAATGTTTGCTCAATGTGATTCTTAACAAGAGTATTTACCTGTTGCGCAGAAACTTTAGATATCCAGGAAGGAAGCAAGCAAGGAGTGTTATTCAGTGCATCATATGAGGTCTCTTTAGCCTTTCCACAGTCGAGAACGAAAACAACGTCATTAATTGTAATACTTGTCTCAGCAATATTGGTTGCTAGCACTATTTTCCTCACACCATCTGCCGGTTCATCAAATATTAACCTCTGCGCAAGTTTGCAACAAAGTATGTAATAAATTGTACAGCGAGAAACATACTTGATCGTGGAAGACAAAGCACTTAGAGGCACATACAAAAACAAGAAAATAGGAGGAATAAGGTAAACGAACGATTGCAAAACATATTGCCAAAACAATCAAGGGAAAGCAAAAAGAGGGCATGTCCAACCAGATGAAAGTTTTTACAAATTAAAATCCTGTTTCTTTAAAAGGTCCAGTATGTGACCATCTTTAAATTTTAGAAGGTTAATCCACCCAGTAGGTTTTCACTAGAGAGCACCCTAAAGATGAACAGCAAACAATTAGCCACTAGACAACGGTAAAAAATATCCTGCTTCAGCTGCTCAGAGTCTCCTTTATATGAATGAAGATAGTTAATGTTCTCTTTCTTTCCTGATCAGTCTGAAATTTGCAAATTTACAAGAGTGCAAAAATGTGAACACATAAGACACGTGGATCTCTCATTTCTCTTTTCCTTCAAAAATCAATTATATTGCCATTAGAGAACCGATATTACCTGCTCCGAACTGGCCATTGAACTATGGCATGCAAGCAATAAAACTCGATTAGGATCTCCCAGTATTGGATGACTTTGGAGTTTTTCCTTCAGTGAACTTATGTCATCCCATCCTGTCATAAAGACCAGCACGGCACCCGATTTTTCATTCTCACATATGTGGCACAGCAGATATTCTATAAGATTAAAGCCCATACAGTCTGGATTCCAACATGAGAGAGACTCTCTAGTCTGGGGTCTATAATCCTTCAAATCTGCAGCTCCAAGTGCTTCCTAAGAAGCATCATGAGAACAAAATTAAAAAAACAAAAACAAGACACGTGGATCCAGAAGATTAAGAAGGTCAATTTAGTATACCTCAACAGCAGAGGCAATTTGACTCTTTCTCTTTCTAGGAGCTTGTTTGCTCATTTTCCACATCTTTTCTTGACCATACTCATCTATCTGATTGTAAGGAGTCAACCTGTAGCCCGTCATTTCTAGTACATTCTCCAGAAAATGAGTCTGAACTGGGTATGTAAAACCCTAATCAAGTGATAGAGAAAAGAAAAGCTGAGCCCAGATTTTCAAGATTTGTCATTTTTATGGCAAGTAATACTAGTTTGTGAGAAGATGCAGTACACTAGTTTCAGAAACTAAAATGCAAATAACTTGTTGAAAGCCTTAGAAAACAAAAACTAATTGTCATCACAGGACTGCTGTGAAATACACATTTAGCAGAGAAAGATGAATTGCAATGGACATATAACAGTCAAGTTCTGACCATAAAAAAGAATAAATCTCATTATATGACAAAATGACAACAAAATAGTGTACATAGAACCTTACCAAAAAACATATAGTGTACATAGAAAAAACATGAGGGCATTACACGAACTTCGTAGAGACCAAATTAGTAAACTGCAACACTCCTAGAATCCAACATACCAGAGCAAGTACAGCAGACAGAGTATAGATATCGTCAAAACCAATATAGTTTTCTGCAACCATGAGGTACAAACAGAAACAGTGCAACTTTTCCCAAACAAATTAAAGACCACAACAAGAAAATAGATCGCACTTGAATGTCCAAAGTACTCCCACTTCAGGTTGAATGTCAAATCAAATAGCCACAGTCAAGCAGTGGAGTTTGGAAATGGACTGGAAATGTCTGTGCTAATAGATTAGGACTTCACTGGTCATGAGTGCCCAACATCCTTTCTGAAGGACGAGGGATGCGCCGTTTTGTCCTTAGAGAATAATTCCCACACATTGCAAGTTAGCCACCAACAAGAAGAGAATAATTACTGCGTCCTTTCATACAATTGGCAAAAGGAATTCAATGGAATGTGTCCCTTACAATACGGAGAGTGAATGATAGAGCTCCTTCACCATTATTCTTGGTATAGATTACAGCAAGCTCAAAGAGCTTCAAATGAATTCTATGTTTAATCCATAAGCTTCAAATGACTAATTGACCGATTATTTCTTCAAAAAGAGGAGCTTCTTCATAACTTACCCAAGGGACCAAGAAAGGCAATCTCATTGGCGGCTCTGGTCTCAAGTTAATCCCAACAGTCAATTGTGAAATATCAAGCATTGGTCCAATGGTTTTAAACTCGTCCTTTACAAGGTATTAGGCCAGGATTCAAGCCATACCAATTCCCATCTTACATAACAAGGGAAATAATATATTTGTCAATAGTTAATACAAGACTTCTAGGTGCAAAGGAGGCTAAACAAAATTGATGTTCTTGAGTGTCGTGGAGATAAGAATGCTTCGTCGAATGTGTTGGAACAAGAAAAAAGACAATGTCAGATATGAACCTATTCGGGAAAAAATAGGTGTTGTCCCAATCAAGGATCAGATGTTGCTTGAGCTGCTTTGGCCATGTTAAACAAAGACCTCTAGGATCCCCTAGTGAGGAGATGTTAGCAAGGGATGGAAACACAGGTTATAAGGGGATGGGGAAGACCTACAATGACACATGAAGAAACAATAGGGAACGATATGGAGTATTTAGAGCTTAAAGAAGTTCTAGTAAAGGATCAAGCGCAGTGAGGTAATAGGTTTCATATAGCTGACCACATATAGTGGGATAAGGGCTGGCTTGCTGTTGCTAGCTTTTTTTCTTCTTATAAGTAAAAAGGTGGAAATGGGCAACCATCAAAGCTAACCCCTCTAAGAATTACCATGAGAGGCTTTACACCTGCTACAAAATGTTCATTTTGAGCCATTGCCACTTAATCCACTCAGAACGCGAACATTCAAGGCCAATAAGCCCATCACCACAGCCCCACCGACGTGCCAAAAGCTAAGAAGTCTCTTCACAAATGCCTAAGGCACAAACTGATAAGAGGTTCGCCTTTGACGTAACTTGAACTTGTTCCTTAAAAAAGAGAGTGTGAAACCTTCACTGCTCATCCACTGCACTCAGGGGTCTCAATTACAAAATTTTTTTGATAAGAATGGAAGATTACTTTTTTTCTCATTCATCCTTCATGAAGTGGATCAAAACCTTAGTTTTGTAGAGCTTGTGAAGTAGAAATCAGAGGTTTAGGCATTTGAACTCGTCAACAATGGAAGCTTGTGTATAATTATTAGGAAATGTTATCTCGACTCCTTCAAGTCATTAGTAATCTATCAAAGAGCTCATTTGAATAAAGGGGCAATGAGCAAAGGGGAAAAAGGTGGATTATCACCATAGGACTGTCGGAAAAAGTAGAAAGGAGCACTGAAAAGAATGGTCTTTCAGAAAGAAGGCAAGAAATCAAGTGAATCCTCATTACCAAACAGTTGCAGTGGATAAACTAGATAGTATATGTCCCTTTCCTAGTAACTATCTTCCATACCGTTTTCTACAACTCTATTTTCTGATAGGTGTCTAAGGTCTCTTTCAACATGCCTTTGATCTCTTATGTCCATTGAGGGATCCATGAATAAGAGAACTTACAAGACTATATTCTATCATACTTATTCCTTCAAGTTTCAGAATTCAAAAACTATACAGTATCGCGATCTAGTTAGCCAATCCCATTTCTTCATTCCACCACCTTAAATGCAGGCAGAATCAACAATCACATAATTAAGTTGCCATCAGGTGCATAATGCTGTTAATCCTTATATGCAAAACCAGAAAACAGAAAAAAAAAAATCCTCACTTTTGAAACTTACCGGAATGCGAATTATTGGAGCTCCACCAAAATAGGACGAGAAAAGTTCCGCGTCCAAGGTGGCACTCATCAAAATCAACCTCAATTCTGACCGACGAGGAAGTAGATCTTTAAGGACAATAAGCAGAAAATCTAGCACCAGATATGCGCAGTTTTAGAAATAATATCTTTTTATCATCCTAAATGTAATGCTTCCAACAAACAAATATGTACCTTCATTCATTCCACGTTCATGAATCTCGTCAACAATAACATGAGTTACACCTTTCAAGTTTCTATCAACCAGCAACCTTCTCAGCAAAATGCCTGTAGTGCAAAAGAGAAGGCGTGTATCCTTGCCCTTCATACCCTCTAACCGAACCTTGTATCCAACCTTTTGAAAGGGATAAAAGAAAGAGCTCCTTACATTGTTGCTCAAAAAATTAATTTGCCAATCCTTCAATATTATCTTATTCAAGACCAAACATATTATCTTGCTGTATAGTATCAGACAGGAAACTCACAGAGTCACCCAATATTTCTCCTCTTTCTGAAGCAACTCTTTCAGAAACAGACATGGCCGATATTCTTCTTGGCTGTGTGCATATGACGTTACAAAGTGCTCCATCTCCAGAATCTATCTTTGAGTCCAAAATAAATTGGGGAATCTGTGTAGTCTTGCCACAGCCAGTTTCACCTGAGATGATAACAACCTGTAAAATTTTGAGAGCTACTATCATAAGACACAAACAATGGCACAATTAGTCTTATTATATAGAATGAGAACTTTTCCCTCCAACCATTATTAACAAATGCAGGTCTACCCTCTATTCCACAAATTTCATATGAAACTGCCATTCTGCCAATGGGCACATCCATGCTTGAGTGTGTTTGTGTGTGTAAAAATGCTTATTTATACAAGGGATAAGTGCACCGGAATTCCTAAAACTTGCAACGAAAATGCAATTCAGTCCTAAAACTTTCAAAAAGTGCAATCAACAGAAAGACCCGATTGACCAATTTGACAAGTTCTAGGACTTGATTGCACTTTTTGAAAGTTTTAGGACTCAATTGCACCTTTGTAACAAGTTTTAAGACTTAATTGCATTTTTGTGACACGTTTTAGGACTCAATTGCACTTTTTGAAAGTTTTAGGACATAATTGCACTTTCGTGACAAGTTTTAGGACTTTTAATGCACTTATCCCTTTATTCAAGAAGAAATCAGCAGAACAAATCAGCAATAAATCTCAAGAAAAGATAAGCACGACTGAGGCATCTCATCCAAATTGATTGGCTGGCCTAAAGACAGTATTACAAATTAACTGTACTCTAATGACTAGGAAAGCCTCACAAAAGTCATAAAAACCAGACCTAAGGGAATACATCTTCAATGTTACTCTTTCAGTTTTTTGCAATTCTACCCCTGTTTTCCACCCATGTCACCGAGAAATAAAAGACAAAGCAAGAACTGGTTTAATCAACTAAGATTTCACTGACTCTCTAAGGCTGTGTACTAACTCCTAAGAGGAAATGCTCTTTCTGAAAGGGAAAAAAAATTTAAGTCACTGATTCCATCTTAATGAAATTGGAATGAAAGTTCAACCTCCATCAAATAATTGACATAAAGATACACAGATATAAGTTGAAGAATAAAGGGACAATATGCAGGCATCTCTCAAACCACAAATAAAGAGATCCTTTAAAAAGCAGCAGATATATACCATGACCAAAATCAGGAATCCAACCAAAACTTAAAAACCCAAAGACTTGTTATTTCTGCCATGCATAGGATGGAATACATCATTGAGAAATCTATCTACATCCTGAACAGTACATTATAAATGCCAAAGATTGGTGCTCTTTAAATCAAAGATTATAAGCCAAACAGACTCCAGTTGGAGGGTTAAGCGCAGACATCAGAAAATAAGCAACAAGACAAATTAGAAAGTAACATCTCATCTGAAAAGTGCAACAGAACCCCAATCAGAAAGTACAAGAAAAGAACTCCCAGACAAGGGGTAAAAAGCATGTAATTCAATCAACAGTCAGACAGATCGTGCAACTTATGTCAGCCATTGCCAAACCAATAATTGAACAATCTCCTAACTTCCTTGTTTGAAATGTTGAAGCAACTAGTTTCTACAAGCCATATGTTTCCGGTTATGACGGTCTCATGTACAGAGCATACAATAAAAAGCAAACAAGTCAGGATTCAAAGACACGGCGACAATAATCAACACTAAATGTAAATGCAAAAGAATTAAATCAATTAAGTTCTACCAACAACCCTTGTTTCGCTAAATTTTTCTGATTTAGTCATTATTTCAAATATAGATTATTGAGAGGAGATTCATCATAGAATCAATAGCAGTTCACCTGATTTTGCAAAATGGCTGTTAATAATACATCCTTCTCCTTATAGGCAGGTAGATTTCTACGAAATTCCAGCAATTTTCTTCCTTGTGGAGATTTCTACAAGTGAACATAAAATGCGCACTTTAGTAATGATTTGACAATAATAACACCAATAGAGCAGTATTTAGAAGAACTATAGCAATATGTCTTCACTCTTCTCCGCAACTTAAAGAAACTTTTGAATCATAAACAAATTAACCAAGTTTACGATAAAACCTGAAAAACCGGAGTGCTCTTGGATGTTACTTAGGCTTTCACTCATACTAGCAAATGAGCAAGAAAAGAAAAGCAAACAAAAGATCAACCGCAGTCAGATGGCTTTGCATAGTCGACTTTGACTGTGATTCTGCAAAGTGCAAACATGCAACTGGGAGTGAAGCACCGCAATGTCCAAGATATTGTTAACTGAGAGGAATTACTCTTGACCTCTCAAAACGTATTCATTGAATCGAAACTGAACTGATGCATGACGTGGGTAACAATGCAATAATAAAGACAGTCAAAGGTTTTCATGGCTCTAAGGATAAAAAGGAGGTGAGGAATTAAATGAGGTGCATTCTCCAGGGCTTTGTGAAAGGAGAGAATCGGTTTTGGAGCTGTAGAAATTCTCCATCATAACTTCAGTTATTGCAACTAATAAATATTTAAAAATCTACATGCTTCTTGTAAAAGGTTGGTACTCATCAACGCTATTTTCCCATTATGGAAGCAAGCACAACTAAAGTTACCCATTTAGAAAATACTAGCCAATGGTAATCAGCCTCTTACCAAGTCTGTCAACGAAGTAATGGACAATTAAGGTCCGATAAAGTATAAAATTGAACATGTGAATAGAAAAGCAAGACATGGCTCCGCATGTCAAAAGTGGAGCCAACCTGCCAAGCTTGCTGCTTCTCGTGGAGTTGCAAACTTCTCCGAGCAAGAACTTTCTCTATCACGGACTTACTGGACGCCGGTGGCTCTGGTTGTTCAAAAAGCCCTTCTTCAGTAGCAATACTACTGCTACTACTGCATCTTGAAAAGGAATTATATGGACAGCTTTCACTATATCTTGGCTTCTGAGAAAAGTACTCCCCTAGATATGCCTCAGCTCTTCTTAGCAGACCAAGAGGTAAGCTCACCTGGAAGACCGTGTTGTTAGACACTCAGAAAGATGTCAAAATGACAGATAGAGGAACTAGAAATGATACGTGAAGGCGAAAAGGCGTGTCGTGGACTGTTGATCCCGATATGGACCAGAACCTTATAATGAATAAAAAGAAAAAGAAAAGCAAGAGGCCCAGTTGGTTCCCGAAAATTATCAATTTTTCCTTTCACTGAAGATGAAATGAAAATGAAAACATCTACCTTTCTCATTGTGCTATTTCTTGAAGACACGTCTGGTATATGCACAAATTTCAACCTGAAGAAAATTCTTATTTTCATATTTGATTATGCTTTTATAATCCATTATTTACTAAATCAATTTAATGTCAATATCAATTCTTACTCTACCATCTCATTAGAGATTTGACTATTTTATATTACTCAAATCAATTAATGTGAATAATAACAAGATCTGGAAACTAATTGCTCATAATTGAAATACACTGATAATGGCTTTAACTTAATTCAGAGTCTATTTTTCTTAGAGAGAGAGCGCTCAGAACGACCAAAACAAGAACGCTTGCTTCAGAAAACCCCACAAAAGTTCAAGGGAAGGGAGATGTGTGATTATAGAAGTGCAATGCTGGGAGAAGAAAACGTTGAAGATATAAACATCGAGATGAGAGAAGGCACACCTATGCATACAAATATCTTGTGTTTTCTTTTGGAAAAGAAACACTGAAAACAACGAAGTTTTCCGTGTTTTTGTATGAGAACATTCTCAAAGCTGATCCAAACATGTTTTCTTGGGCTTGTTTCATTTGAAAAGGAAACACAATTTTAGAAAATTCTCATAAACTACAGCCCAAAATTAGCTAGGATCCAAGAGAATTGTGTTTGTGAAAATGTCAGTGAAAATAAAAAAAAGCAAGAATATGACAGTAAGTAATGTACAGTACCTCCCTCTGCGGACGCTTCTCATCCAGATCAAATCTATAGTTAGGCAGAGGAACCTTGCTGAAGACAACTGCTTTTGCATAGACTTGGCTGCAAGAGAGTTAAAGTTCAGAATCCAGATCTAGCAAACAACTGATAGGTGGACATTATTATCAATGCCAATGGAGAACATACCTATACAAGCCCATCTTGCTCGCCAGAGCTGCTATTTGCTCAAAATCACGCCTGTCCTTTTTGTCCTTTGAGACCAATTCTTGCTTTTCTTTATTGCGCAGAAGCATGTTTAGCTTGCGTTTCCACCCATCAATACCATCAGAAAACGTTGAACCCTGTTAAAGCATGGCTTGGAAGAATGAGGATGAATGAAGCACATTATATATACAGCGAATAATCAAAATGTTATTAATTTTTTCATCTTTAGCACCCCCAACGCAGGAACCCATTTGTTCTCCTATCGGAAGATCCTCCCGGGAACGACAATCGAATCACGGTAAGGTCTCTGGAGCAACTAGGAAATCTCTATACCCCCTATTCATACAAAACCGTTTCCTACCTCTCTATCTGAAAGAACTGTGAAGTCATAAAAACGAATAATGAAGAGGCTGATACTTGATACTTCTCTCCACAAGGCAGTTTAATTAATGAGACGTCACCTTTGCAACATTTAATGTCTAAGAAAACTAAAGGAGGTCACCAACTCATGCGATCATCAACTGAATGGATGAACATGCTTGAATGTATGACATGCTTTGAACATTTGTATCCTTCAACACCATCTAAATTCATCATAAGGAGAAGCTGAAGAAGATTGTCTTTAAGGAAGAGCATCATTCCTCTCCAGAGATTTGAATGAAGACTTATTACTTTGGTATCACCCGAGCAGATCCCTACCGGGAAAAAACAATTCACAGAATCCATCCAGAAACCAAGCACAACTTGATCGGCATCTGAAGTTTTAAAATTCTCTAGCATGTCCACCATCAAAATGTCGGTCCCAATGGCAAACATAAATCCTTCTGATTCATATTTTCAAATTTTAAAATTAGCCATCCCAAAGTTATTTTTCAGTAAAACCACTCTCCCAAAATAAGGAGGAAAAAGACAGAAAGCATAGCCGTACACCAATTGAAACCCAGTGCCACATCGTGAAGAGCCTCTGTATGAAGATAAAGAGCCACCATTTCCACTCTGGAGTCCAGAGTCGATTTGTCTACAGCAACTCCACAAATTTTAGCCTAGCATGAGTTGCTTAGAGAAATGCTTCGAATCCACAGCCTTCCAAGTGACGAACTATTGGCACGGTAGAAGCATAACGATTCTCAATGCTCAACGGTCCATTCCGCTATAAAATCATAACGACGTAAGGCACTGACCTAACCGAACCCCGACGTTACGAGCGAAAGGAAAACGTTGGAGAGTAGCCAAGGGCCAAGGGCATTCGAAGAGGTGTATCAACTATACAGTGACAATGGAGAAAACATAAGGTACAGGGTGCCTAAGTCATCTCCAGCGCACAATTTAGCTCCATTTTTCTATAACGTCACGAGACATCGGTCAGTTAACAGAGCAACAGCAGAAAAATCGCAACTCCAGCAGCACACCTGCGACCAAGACGACTCGAACTCGCGATCCCAACCGTCCTCCGACGCGCCGTCGCCGTTAGCCGAATTGTACTGCGGATAATTCCTCTTGTTGAGCTGCTGCTGCTGCCGCTGCTGCTGAGTCGTCGAGCCGGGCGGAGGAGCTCTCGCGGGGCTCGGGGCGGGGACGGCGACGGCCTGGCCGCGGTGACCGCGCGAAGCGGCGGCGTCCGCGGAAGCAGCGGCGGAGGAGGAGGAGGAGGAGGAGGAGTAGTTGGGGGCGGTGATGACGGAGCGGAGGCGCTGGTGGGGAGGGATGTAGACGCCGCCGTGCGACGACGGAGGCCGGTCCTTCATCCCGAGGGAGATCGGAGAGGGCGGCGGCGGGGGGTTTGCCGCTCCGGGGAAGAGGGCGGAGGAGCGGCGAGGGAGCGGCGGAGGAGGAGGAGGGAGGAGGAGCGATGAGGGAGATGGGGAGGGCATGCAAGTGCGAGACGGTGTCGTTCCCCGAGGTTTTTGGCTTTGCAGAGCAGAAGGGAACGGCCCGCCCCCGATTCCCGTTTCCGGTCGAAGGGAAGGGGAGAAGAAAATGGGCTTTCGTCTTTGCTGATGCTTTCGATCGGGTCGGGGGACCTCAGAAAAATAGTATAAACTAAAAGTCCGATTTTGCCGTTTCGTCCTCGCACTTGCGGTTTATTCGAGTTCTTTGGGGCCGTGTTTCGCCGGACCGCGCAATCGAATCCCCTTTTGTTACCCATCCGCTTGGCTACCATGCTAATTTTTGTCGTTTGATCTAGCTATGCAAACAAATTTAGTGAAGGGATTAAAACTTTAAAAGTGGAGTTAACACTCTATTCGATATCTCGCAAAAAATAGAATTTATAAAAGACGATAATAAATTGAGAACCGTACGAACTAAAAAGTATTTAATGGATAATGAATTCGATACATTCTGTTTAAGAAAATGAGTGAGGTATTTCTTGCCCATTCTCAAGTGCTCACTTGTTCATAAAACCCCAACTTTGAACTAATAAATGTCAATTCACACTTTATGAAAAACCCCTTCTGTTTTTTTCACTTCGCTTATCCCTATTCCCTTTAGGAGACCTTATTTTTACATACGAGAATTAAACATTTTAAAATGTTCCGTTGTCCGGTGAAATTGATAAACACAACTCCTTAAGATGAAGATTGCGCATATGGCTCGGCTTGATGGGGATGGAACGGATGACAAGGCCACACTATACTGGCTTAGTTTGGAAATTGACTGATGAGTCGAGTCTTGACTCCTTAGATAGAAATGCTTCCAACCCGAAGAGATTGGAATCAACCCGAGCGTGCGAACACCCCGGTTCGCACGTCCTGGTTTGGGCCGGGGGTGTTGGTGAGCCCATCCAGCTGAAAAGCAGGCCATTGTGAACACACGGAATCCAAAGACTTGGGCCTGGTTTGGGAAGACGGATTTGTACAATACGATTAAAAGCCCATTATCCATTATCCATTGGGACCATGCTGAGAATGAGGAGACGTGTATCCACTTGTGAATTCCAGTTTTTCCCCCTTTCCAAGGTACGGGTCATCACGCGCTCCGCACGTGCGTGGTGTCGGGCGATCGCGCTTGAAGGGAAGAAGATCGATTGGAACAGTTCGGGCGGTCGCTTAATAATGGAGTGAGCGCAGGGAGTTATTTGCAAGATGAAGATCGATTTGGGGATAAACGTGTTATAGGAGTATCGGCTCAATATCTTTCGCGAGGCGAAAATCAATTTAGAATAAACATCCTATGAAGATACTGATTTGGGATTAGCAAAATAGTGTCGACCCTATTGTTTACTCAAGTTATATTCGGTGGAATTTCGAGTGCACAATCCTTCTGCATCATTGGGATCAAATGGAACATCAAAAGGGCGTGAAACTGTCCCTGTCCAACCAAGCTCATCATCATCATCATCATCATCATCAACCTCTGTTCAAATCTGGAACCTTCATTTCTTTCATTTTGTTTTCCTTTTCCTTTTCGGCACTTACTAGGTAGTACTTAATTATCAAATCACACGGTTTCACTGGCTGAAAATGACGCCCCTGTAGGTATCCTCCACTGTCCAGTTGTCTTGCCAATGACACAATTAGAAAGAAGAAGAAGCCCGAAATTGTTATGATTGATCGAGATTCTCACGTCACGAAATAAAAGTCGCTTGTGTGGATTTTATCAATTGTGTGTTGACCACTTTGGATTGGGGCCACCTGTATATGCGAAGGGTTTGGACCACATCGATTCATAATGCCGGCGGCGCATTTCATAAGGTTTCATATAGTTGGATTTCGGTGACCGTAGTCGCATATAATCAAAAGGAACGATGATAAGCACAGCACGACGTTGACCGTGGCCATCCAAATGGACGGGCATGCAGGTGCACGTACGGCGAACGCACCAGTTGCCATCGACGGCTGCTCTTCTGGTCTTTGGTTTCACACTCTGCCAAAGCAGCGACATTTAAATCGTTTCCTAAACTCGTACGAAGCACAGGCGCAAATCGCTAACGACCCAAAGCGAGAGCCTAGCCACGTGCTAGGTTTAGGTAACGAGGTTTGACGATGATGGAGTTAAATCGGGGCAAAGGGCTAAATGATGATTGAGATATTGTTACCAAAACTTAAAATGCCAAGAGACAAACAGTACGATTCTTCATGTGGAGCCTCTCTTGATAAAACATAATATCTTCGCGTCCATATGTAGAATAACATTATACAAAGAATCTCGAATCGATAAGCCTACTGTGAATGAGGTTTAAATGCATTCATTGTTAATGATGGCAGATTTTCCATGTTGGATCTGTTGTTCTTCACGTCCGATTCATCTAGTAGTCATTTGTTACGCGTGTAGATACATATGCTTTTTAACAGGGTATTGCATGGAATGCTAATAGCGCGTGAATTTGGATCAGCCGTATCAATTAGGGTTTTTTTCTTTTGTGAGATAAAAATTAATTTTAGAGTAAATAGTCATTAGTACTAGTTCGGGTTTTTTTGTGAGATGAAAATTAGTTCAAATTAAATGTGTTATGAGAGTACCGATTTTGGGATTCTTAATCGCATTGACCATTTGTGAAAAGAGAAAATGCGAAACCATCCCGTTTAGCTCGATAGCAATAAAATTAAATATCAAAAACTATTACTCGATGTCAGGTTCGATTCCCTACATCTTCAACCCGTGGCACAACCAGAGAAAGAGTTCGGTGTGGTCAATTGAATGAAGGCTCGTAAAAGCGATGAATGTCGCAACAAAATACCCCATTTCACAGGTAATTAAAAAAGGTCCTAATAGTCGCGATTTGCAATTAGTCCTCATCAAGTTTACACACCCAGCAAATTATTCATAATTAGGTCTCCCGCTTGGTCCTTTTAAGATTTCTCACTTGGACGACACGTCCGTGCATCTATTTCCATCTTATTCGATTCGTGAAATCAATGAAATATTTCACAAATTCGTGATTCCACCATTTTCTCGTCGTGAAAATAGGAGGAAAAAGAAAAGGGAGAAAAATACGGTAAAGAAGAAGAAGAAGGACGCATGCGACAGTTGCGGCTTCCAAATCAAGAATTGGCCAAGTGAGAGAAATCGTATAATCACCTAACGACAACTTGCCCTTTTCTATGAAGTCGTTATCTCATCCGACGGCCACGGTTTTATGGGCGGTGGATACGCGGATCTTCTCGGACGGTGGAGATTTTTCCATCTTTCGGTCTCAAACTCAATACCCTTCCTTGAACCTTCTGTTTATTAAATTATCGTGTTTATCGCGATTTAAAACCTGGAAGAACATTGCTAACGGGTATCCCAGGTCATTTATGATAATAGTTAGTGTCACGAAAAATCTTAAATTAATATTATTATGATAAATTTATCTCAAATTAATTTTTTGATCATGAAAAATTTCAAATTGATACATTTGTGATAAATTTACCTTCCGTTAGCACCATAAATCGGTACTGCTGTGACAAACGGAGAGTAAAATTCTTAATTAGTATGTCCATTAATTGCTACTCGTCATCCAACTCAATAATTCAATGATAAAATTTAATGGAATATAAATTTATCAAAAGTATACCGATTTTGAATTTTTGGTAGGTAAATTTATCATAAGTATATCAATTTAGAGTTTTTCGTTATATTAACTATTATAATAATTCGATATCGAGACATCGATCCATAAGACAAGCGATCAATGCGAAAGTTTTATAAACGGGGTCATTTAATCAGTGCTCTCGCAGCATTCGTTGATGCAATATACCGACTTAATTACGAGAATTAGGCATCGGATATCTGGGCGGAGCTCATTCGCGTGTTGTGTCGGTCCCCCGTCTTGATTTTCTTGGCCCCACTTGCACGTGAACTGTCACCGGTTTGATTAGCGACATGTGATGTTGGGAATTCTTTGGACACCTTCCTTCTCAAGTTAAATTAAACAAACCGGAAAAAATATATAAAAAAATATAAATCGATGGGACAAACCCTTTTGAGCTCCTCTCGAGTTCAGATTTGAAATAATCATCCGAAGCAATCACATGCCATGTACTTTCAATGCACTTTTAGCCTTGAATTTCATCTGGGTTCCATAAATTTATGGGAAAATAAAATTATATGCGAATCCTCGTATCAATATTCAGGTATTGAAAAAGTTTCAGGTGTTCCGAGATGAAAAAGGTCAGGGGCATGCGTTGCTGGACGAAAGAGTGAAAGTCGATTCAAATACGCTTTGCATTATCAAAGAGCACGAACCTGTGACTATGCTCATAAAGAATACATGTCCCGTATTTATTATGTTAAGGGTTAATATCATGAAAATTCCAAAACTGATACACCAACGATAATTTTACCCCGAATTAATTTTTTGACTACTAAAAATCTCAAATTGGTATACATGTGACAAATTTACCCCGAACTATTTTTTTTACCACAAAAAATCCCGAACTGGTATACTTGTGATAATTTTACTCATAACTAATTTTTTGACCACCAAAAACCCCAAACTTGTACAATTGTAACAAATTTACCTTACGTTAAATTAAATTGATATCACGAAAAATCACAAATTGATAAATTTATGACAAATAGAGGAGTAAAACTCCAAACTGGTACACCCGTTAACTATCACGTGTCATCAAACTTAGCAATTTGACAGTAAAATTTAACATAAATTAATTGAAGGTAAATTTATCATAGATGTACTAATTTGGAGTTTTTTGTAGTCAAAAAATTAATTTGGGATAAAACTGTTACAGGTGTACCAGATTAGAGTTTTTTGTAGTCAAAAATTTAGTTTGAGGTAAAATTATTATAGGTGTACCAGTCTGGAGTTTTTTGTGGTTAAAAAAATAATTTTGGACAAATTTATCACAAATATATCAATTTGAGATTTTTTGGAATTTTTCATAATATTAACCCGCGCGTGATATATCTTTGAGTTTGTTATTGTTCTTCACCACCACCAAGGCAACGAAGCATCCTCGAGGAACAAATGGTGTTTAATTTTACCATGAAAGGGAGGAACCGAAGCCGGCGATTGCTAAAACTTTATGATCAAGTGGATCGTTCAACTCTTTCTGAAGCTTTCATTGAGAAAAATGAGTTGGTGAATCCAATGACTTCGACTGTATCATTTCCTACTCAAAGATGGTCGCATTCGTCTAGAGACAAGTAAGTATACTCCCTAGAGTCGGCATGGTTGGATGAAGCGTCGAAGAATTCTCAGCTTGGGAACTAGAGGTCAATTGTTCAAATTATGTCACATGTGTGCAAAACCATTCTGGGTTAATGCCAAATGCACAGGTCTAAGAGTTTTGACTTGAATGGCTCAAGGGATTTGCGAGGTATTTCGCGGTCCTTCCTATAATGTTTGGATTATTAAAGGGAAAAAACATATGTAAATGTGAAAGGAGCATGTGGGAAAGAAAAGAGACTTCATCAACCATAAAATAGTAACATCGTGAGCTTAATGTGTCACGAGGAAAAATTACCCAATTAGTCATAAACGTTTCAATTTTGCTAATTCATTCCTAAACTTTTGCGCGAAATTCCAATATAGTCTTTTTGGCCAATTTTTGATTGAAACTGCTGACGTGATGATTCAATCATCGCAGGCTATCAAATTTGTCTAATGGGAAAATTGGCCAAAAAGATCATATTGGAATTTCACATAAAGATTTATAACTAATTTGATAAGATTTGAAAGTTTAAGATTGAATTGGTATAGATTTATGACTGACTAGACACACACTGAATACATATATTTCACTTGCTTTTAAGTTAATCAAGTGTTCCTTAACGGGTGCGATGATTAAATTGCAGGTTTAAGCAGTTCATGTGAAAAAAAAATGTAGATTTCTTAATCAACTTGGTTAAGTATTTGTGGACCGACTAACACCAAGCCTAACAAGCCAGCAAAGGTGACGGCAACAGCAGACAGGGATGCTACAAGCTAAGCAGTCATCGCTAATTACAAACAGCTCAGAAGAAACATCGAACAAGGTTTTGTCAATTTTCATAATATTTTTAACGTAGGCTCAGTTTATTTTACAAACAATAAATAATTTAAAAAATATTTTCCTAAAAATAATTATTTATATCGCTTATATATTTATTAATAGAAAAATTTTTCATTATCAATAACAAATTATATCTAAACATTTTTTTGAACGATGAAAATACGTTTCATTAATTCATTTTTGTAAAGAATATAAGCGATCATTTTTAGAAAATTTCTAAATCATTCATTTTTTATGAAACAAACAGATTCATAGTCTTTTGCCAATTTTCATTCTCCGAAAGCCCTTGATTGGCGTACCAAAACAAGAGAAAGTGCAAACGATTTTAAAACCACTTCCAATGCTAGATGGAGGGATATTCATATATTTTTTTTTTGGTTCAAAAAATTCTGCTCAAAAATTTAAATTTACCATAAAATTGGGAAAATGATACAAATTGTCTTTAGACTTTAATCCAATGTGCATTGTGGTCCTTAAAATGTGATCCCTGAACTTTAGTCCAGTGTACAATGCGATCCTTGAACTTTTAAATTGTTTAATATCATCCGCAAACTTTTGGTACATGCTCAATTTAGTCCATAAATTATATGAAAATGTTCAATATTATCAATAAACTTGAATTGATGAAAAGACAAAATTGAACATTTTCATGAAGTTCATGGACTAAAGTAAACAGTACCAAAAGTTCATGGACTGCATTACATATTAAGGTAAATTTTTGATATCACATTGAACAAATTAAAATTTTAATGACCACGTTATACATTGGGCTAAAGTTTATGGACCATTTGTATCATTATTCCAATAAAATTTTTTCATATTACGGCACTAGTGCTCCATCACCATTAGAGCAAGCATTGAATGTTAGGACCATTTTGTTCTTGGGATCTCCCTATCATTCCTAACTAGAAGCAAGAGATTATTCGATGGGTATTAGACTTTATCTCCATTTTAAATCGAAATAGCCATCCTACAATTTAGACTACATAAATTGAGGAGATTTATCATACCTAGACCTATCAAAATGAGTCATAGAACAATTTATAACCCATATTTGATGAGCTGACTTGTTACACGAATTAATTATATTCAGTAAATGGATCATAAGCAAACTTAAAAGAGTAAAGTTTGAAATAATATGGGCGTTAATTTGATTCACAACTTGCTCATACTTAACCCATTTCTTATGTTAAATTGGAAATTTTTTTAGCAATATAAGTCGAATTGGATATAAATCACTAGATATGTATCGCACACACTATTTTCGCCTAAATCTGTCCCAGTTCATTGTTTGACCGGTCTAATCATACCCATACGACCGAAGTCATCGTGCGAGCACATGAAAGTATGCATTTCTTTATTCTATGCCGTTTTTGGGAGTCAAACGAAATCGGACGTCATTAATGCTTCCAATCTGGAGGAAAGGTCGGGAAGCCTTCCACGCCTTCGTGGGGGATGTAATCCTAACAGCATGAGCATCCTCGGCCCGGCGAGAGTGCTCCTAAAACATCTCTCGCCAATAATAGTTTTGAGCACGTCCTTAGTTAATTTGGAGCGGGTTGTCACGTGGGTGAATCCCTTAAGAGGAACACTTTGAGTAATCACATTAGATTTGACCATTTTGGAGTGGGTATTGATTTATGAATCTCTCGACAAGCCTCTCTAAAACCGATGTAAGACTTGTGACGTCACATTCGGTTATTTATGTTTCACATCATAAAAAGATCGAGACTACAAATTATCTAAAATTTATCTATTAAAAACTTCATGTGGATGCAAATAAAGATGGCAGTTTTCATTTCACAAAAGTCTCATTTATCTCACACGATGCTCGGGGAGAAATATAGCGTTTCGAAATCTAAAGATTAGACCGTTTATAAGTAGTTAAAGGTAGAATCAAGCAAAACCAAATAAAATAAAAAACTAGAGTATGACGGACAACAAAATGAGCCGATCCGATATGATTTTCAGGACACTTTGCAAAATGCAAATGGACGGACGCGTAATTCTCAAGAGACACCAAGAACGGAGCGTTTTCAAGGATCCTCAGGTTTCAGTAGATGTCTCGTTGCCCGAATTGGAATCATGTGTGTAATATATTGATGAGATCGCAGGAAGGACAATGACGCTGACGGCCCGATGATAAATAGGGAAGCCGGTGACCGATCGGAACGTGGTTATTCTCGAAAAACCCTTACGAAGATCGTCAAATAAGAAAAGAAGGATAAAATCTCCTTTTCATCAATCAGAGTTTTTCATGCACGACGGAATTTTTATTTTTTTTTGGGTCATGGGAATTACGGAAAGAGGGGGCAATACGAGGAGTACGAGAGGGGGGAGGGACCTCCAAATTGCACGAAAGGAGGACCCAACCAACAAGGGCAAACACAATTCGACCAAAAATAAAAAATAAAAAAAAACAAACAAAGGGCAAGGCAACAGCAACAGCAACAGCAACGGCAACGGCAACAAGGGAGAGCGAGCAAACGATCCAATGGCGGATCCCCTCGCACATGCCACGATATCATCACACGGCGCACAACGGCCAAAAGAACTTCTCTCTCTTCCCCCTACCTCCCTCTCTCTCTCTCTCTCTCTCTCTCCTCCATAAAACCAGCGACCCCATGCCCATTACACGCACACACTCCCTCTCCCTGTCTCTCTCTCTCTCTCTCTCTCTCTCTCTCTCTCTGGTATCGATTGCAGCGTAAATCGAATCGGAGCGCTTCTCCAAAGGAGGACGCAGCAGGTGGGCAAAATGGGCTTGCAGAGCCAATTGAACGACGTCTCCTCCAATTCCATCCCCCTCCTCCTCCTCGCCCTCGCCGCCACCTGCCTCCGCCACCTCCGCTCCTCCCTCTCCTCCCTCCTCCGCCTCCCCCGCCTCGACGCGCCCGGCCCCGGCTCCCCCGCCGCCCCCCACGGCCCCGCCGACGCGGACGACGACGACGACGACGGCGCCGCCCGCCGCCTCTCCGCCCCCCTCGGCTCCGGCCTCGCCGGCCTGATCGTCCTCGCGGAGCAGCTCAACCTGAACGGCCTCCTCTCCGACTGGTTCTCCGGCGAGGAGGGCGGCGGGGCGGCGGGCGGCTGCTGCGCGGACTGCTGTATGGTGTGCCTGTGCGGGCTGAGGGACGGGGACCGCGTGCGGAGGCTGCCGTGCCGCCACGTGTTCCACAAGCGCTGCTTCGACGGATGGCTCGATCAGCTCAAGTTCGACTGCCCCGTCTGCCGGTCGAAGCTGGTCCCCGACGAGCGCGTGGAGCTCACCGCCAGGCGCGTGGGCGGGGAGCTGGTGGCCTTCTTCTCCCCGCGGTGAGGCGCGTGTCGATGGACGCGACTCCCCGTCGTCATGATCCCGATGATTGATGATGAGGGGCTGCTTCGCAAAATTGCCTGCTCTTTTCTTTCTCTCTTTTTTCGATATTTGCAGTTTTGACCCTAGATTAACTTTTCCGCCCCTTCTTTTTCCTCCCACTTTCTTGTTCGGTCCTTAGATTGATTTTTCTTTTTCAGTTATGTCCTGCCCCGTTGATTTTTGAGGAGCTCGTTCGGAGTTCTTCTTAACCGTCGGTGTAAATTTTCTAGGATGTGCTACCCGTGATAAATAAGGAAAATAGGAGGATATATCTTTCTGTATGTTGCAAATATCTGACATGGCTCTTGATTTTCTTTTTCTTCTGCATATCGTGTCGAATCGTCGAAGCTCTCGATCTTCTTTCTTCCGAAATAGTAAAAAGGACGGGGCAGATCGCATCGAATCCTCAAAAATCGGTATGATTTCGACGAGAATGACTACAATTCACTTAGAAAATTCGGTTTGATTTTCCTCTTCGCAATCAGAATGGAGGGCTGTGACACGGTACAATCGTTGTCGAAATCATTGGGCAATGGTGACCAATCACGTAGAATTTCTCTTGAAGCGTCAAAGACAATTTGGGGGGTCTTAGATAAAGGTAGAGCTAGCGCAGGTGAAATAGTGGAAAGTGGTTGTGAGATTGCGAGTTTGATGAGCGCTCACTTGCTTCTTAAAACTTATTATCCTTTATTAAAAAGTTCAATTAAAAACCTCGAGTTTATGGATATAACAAAACTGCACGAACGATCAAAACATACAAGACCCGTTATCAGGTGATGTAAAATAATATATAAATATTTACGAAGGGTAAATTTTAGAGTAGGATTCTATTTGTCCCAAACAAAAAAATTAATACTTATAAGGAAGAAAAACTTATCCACGCGCAATTTTTGTCCATCAAATTAAACCCGGGGCTTTTTTTTCGCCTTGTTTGAAAGTGAAGATGTTTTTGTCTCGCCACCGAGGTGAGTTGATTCCGATATTTAATTATTTATTTTTAAATTTATCCCCCCCTATTTTTTAGTGTATATCAACTTGGATTGTGGTAAGCAAAAAGTCAACGGATAGATACCGCGGAGTTGGGTGAAATGATGATGCAAGTAAAGTGCGGAAGAACATGTTCACTTTACGTGTTAGGGGAGAGACAGAATGTGTCCATCGAAACGTGCGATGGGAAGTGCGAACACTTTTTGCTGTTTTGTTCTTTGCTCTTTGCTCTTTCTTTCGTTTTTCCTTTGCACTTTCTTTTTCTAGTTGCTAGACGTGGCAAATCTCGATTGGGCATCAATATAAGTGGATCCATGAATTGAACGATTGACTACTCTCAACGCACAATAAAAAAGTACCACCTCGTTATGTACATTTCAGTAAGATTTCTTGATATATATATATATATAGCAGGACAATCGATTTTAAGGTGATTAAATTTCAGATCAATAATCTAGGGAATTTAAACCGGTTTTCAGTTTTTAGAACCCGAAACCTATCTTGAGACCGATCTTGGAACTTATCATATTTTTTTTATCCGGTTCCAAATTGTACCCAAAAATTGGTTTCATTTTTTTTGCTTATTTAAAAAAAACAATAGAGACAAATGGCAGTTACAACAAAATAATATAAGCAACAAAACGGCTCGAAATAAAATATTGATACAAATCAAACAAAAATATAAAATAGTAGATAAGTTAAGTTCATTTAAGAAAGATAAATTATCTTTTTCCAACTTCATAAAATAAGTTCTAGCCATCGGTTCTTGGATGAGTGAGTTCAATTTCTGGAACCTGAAACTTATTTGCACAGTAAGTTCAAGTCTCTAATCTTTTGGGTTCTACTCTTTTGAAGTAGACTACAGCAATTGAATTCAGTTCATAGAAATCCAGACTCAAGGTAATATCACTCAAAGCATTTTTGTGGATACTATTTGCGAAAACGAGGAGAATCACGGCGTTGAAAAATTCCAAACTTAAAGCAAAACCTGTCATGTTATGAAATAGTTCTTGTCGAAAGTCTCTCGTGTTCACGGTTGCGGCGCATCGCGACATAGTAAAACAGCAAAGTTATGCCGCTGGAAGCAACGGCGACGCCAAATGGATCAGCAAGATGGCGGCAGATAAAGGAAACCGGAAATGCAAGGAAGGGAAATGACCAAAGATGATGAGCAGAGCATAGAGAGCGCAAGTGAAGTCCAAGAAAAGAATTTCAGTGTTCTGGTTTTTTGGGGAGATTACAGAATGAGTCCTAAAACTTTAGTAGGAATTCAATCGTGTCCTCAATCTTTGAGGGAAAGTAAAATCAAATCCTTTTGGCCAAATCTCGCTTAATTTATTTGATATACCAGTCGAGTTATCACCGATTATCCTATGAATAATTGCCGTTGTGTTACATGGACTAATATTCAACGAAAGGCTACCGTTTTCATAGAGACGAACAACGTAGTTTCTTAATCGAGCAACTAAAATGCAATAACCAACCCAAAATCCCCAAGTCCATCCCTCCTAGTCGAGCCTTAATCACCTTGAGAAACCCCAATTCCAGTCTTGGCGGAAAACTTAGGAGCAAAGATGAAGATGACCTCGAGATTCTGCAGCAGAAAAGACAGAGTGGTCGTGTCAGGGTTTATGGTGAAGCCCACCTATCTTCAATTTTTCGACAGAACAAGAGAGAGGGGCAGAGAATCGGTCGAAGGTATGGCTATGATTGCGGTCCCTCCAAGGTTGTGTCGTCTTCTTATAACCTATTTTTGCGTTGTTTGTACTGGTTTCTTGGCTCGTGCTCTCCATCTCCGGTTATCACGTCATGACCATGCCAACAAACGCCCTGTCGGTATGATCTCTGCTCACGCTCACATGGTCGCTCGAGCGCCCGCTCGTGCTCACACATGGAAACTCTTTGCTTTTCTACACGCGTTCGCGAGTGCCTGCGCGCCAGGCGATGTCAGAATCTATACGAGCGACCGATCGAAGGCGCGACCGCAGATTCGAGCACGCCTCGTGGTGTCGTGATTAGTAGTAATTAAAGGGGTCATTAGAAGAATGCATCCAAACTCGGGACCATCTCACAGAAAAGAAAACATCGGATTCGTTCACGAGAGACGATAAAACATCACAAAACAGGCACGAGAGAAATGGGATCGAGACAAAAAGAACAGGAGCCCCACGACATTTCTGTCTTTGTCACCCTTGTCTGAGGCCGACTAGTCTTGGATCATGCATGTTAGCGTCGCTCCCACACAAAATGTGGTCGAGAAAAATAAATCGCTGTATCCACCATTGCATGGAGAGCACCTCTTTCCTTATTTTTGGTTAATGTACCATGTTAGTCGTGGTCGGGATCAGTCGACACCAGCGTCGGGTGTTTTGAACCCCAGTTTCAATCGGCACCCAATGTGAAGAATGCACTTCGTCGGTGATTGCCCCGCTTCCGACCGAATCTGTTGCGGAAGGAGCGATTTCCCACCTGCCGAGATGGGGACAGTAACTTGCACGTTTATCAGTGGCTGCCCGGAAGTGATATGCTGTGAATCTCCTAGTTCTTATGTGGATGACCTGCATTCGACCGAACCAGAAAGGTAGACTCCATCTGAGGCGCGAAGAAAGCGATCCTGCCGCTCTACTTCAATTTCCAAAGAATCGTGGCCACAATGCTCCAGACGCAGCTAAGCCCTTTCTGATCTCACGTTTGGGCTTCAATAGGCTTAACCCATTACTTATATATGAATGCCATTTTTCAATATGGGAAACAAAAGGAACAAGGAAAAAGAAAAATTACATATTTTTAACACCAAAGTAAATGGTTGATTATTTTTATCACCAAATTCCGTGCAAAATATGTGGCTCAATTTGGAGGATCTTATTCGTTGCGTGCATTTTCTCAACGGAGACTTTTGAAAGTTGGATTTTGGGTATGATCTAGGAAAGTTGTGTATGTGTGTATATATATTTGTTAATAGTTACGGGATTCAGCTGAGTTTTGAGTTTTGAGATGTAAATATTCTTTTTGATGAATTATGGAAAGCATTGATATTGTAACTAATCTACTGGTTTATCATATATAGATGGTTGATAACAAATTCTCGGTTGTTTTTTAGGCTGTAATTTCTTTAGTGGAAAGAGAGTCTTGTTATCCCGCATTCTTATTGGTTTCGAGGTGTGACATTTGTTAGTATCAGAGATTATGTTATGATCTTTTCGGGTGTAGATTTTACAGGACATCATAAGATTGTGTGATAGCTTTTCTTAAAAACAAGTGAGTCATTACCTCCAATATCGGGACTGTGCCTCTAGGCTCTCGAGGCACAGCTTCAAAAAAGAGACGAGGTTTGATATGATAGGAGTCTAGACTCACGCGAAGCCAAGGAAGAGTTTCAAAAGCCTTTTCGCCCCGACTAATTTCACTCAAGCAATGATTCATTGGTATGATCATGCGAAATAATTGCGTAATGGCGGCACCACTTATTCGTGCATCTTCACACAATTCATAAAGGCAAATGCACCTAAATATGATGGGAAATTGGATCCTCTCAAGCTCGAGGGCTGAATTAGAAACATGGAAAGGATTTTTATAATGAAAAATGTTTGCGACAATCAAAAAGTCAACTTTGCCACTCGATATTTTGAAGGCGAAGCTGTATGTTAGTGGGAAGGGACTAGACCCAGCCTTGAAGGCAAAGACACAACTATTTTTTAAAAGACTTCACTTAGGCTTTAAACGCTCAATTTTCCCCATAATCATTATAAGCGAAGATGAGAAGTGACTCTGTAAGTATATCTCAAGGTAACTCATCAGTTATGGAATATGCATCCCGTTTTAATCAGTTAGGTAGATTTGAGAAAGATTTGGTGGCCAATGAGAAACGTAGGGCTAAATACTTTTAACGAGAGCTTCGTTCCAATATCCTTAGTACACTCACGACTTTTGCACTAACCCAAACAAAGATATTTTAGAATAAGCAATTAGGTTGAGCAAAACATTTTGGAGAGTGGCACACAGGGTGCACCTCATCACAAGAGGTTTAAGCTCACAGATTACTAAGATGGCCATATCAATGATAGAGAAAAGCGAAGAGGTTTCGATCGACTAGGGAAGTCTAGAAATCAGAGTAATCAAGGCCCTTGTAAAGCTGAAAAATGATCCTATTGTTAGAGAGTTTCCAGATGTGTTTTCCGACAATTTGCGAAGTTTGCCTCCTATGGAGAAATTTAGTAGTGTATTAAATTGATGTCCGGTTCAATGCCAATCTCTAAGGTATCGTATTGGATGGCACTTGCTGAAGTGAGTGAGTTGAAAACGCAATTACAAGAACTTTTATTAAAAGATTTCGTCAAACCCAATGCTTCACCTTGGGGAGCTCCATCTTATTTGTGAAAAAGAAGAACGGTGGTACGAGACTTTGTATAAATTACCATGAACTTAACAAAGTGATGATAAAAAACAAATATCCTTTACCACAATTGATGTTTTATTTGGTCAACTTCAGGGAGCTCGAGTATTTTTCAAGATCGACCTTCATTTTAGGTATTATCAATTGAAGATAAAAACAGATGATACACCTAGAATCGCTTTCAAAAAAAGGCGTGGCCATTATGTATTCATTATTATGCCTATTGGATTGACAAATGCGTCTGTTGCTTAGGGTGTTTAGGAAGTGTTTAGATATATTTATTATAGTGTTCATCAATGATATTTCGGTATATTCGAAGAGCTTGGAGGAACATGAGCAATACTTAAGGTTTGTCCTATCGATTTTGCATGAAAAGAAGTTGCATGCTAAATTCATTAAGTTTGACTTCTACCTTGATCATATAGAATTCTTAAGTCATGTGATCTTGAATGATCCTGAAGGATAGCATTACGGTAGATCTAAAGAAAGTTGAAACAGTTGTTCAGTGGAACTGGCCTACTAATTACATAAGTGAGAAGTTTCCTTAGGTAAGCAAGCTATTACATGTGATTGGTGAAAGGATTCTTCAAAATTGCTGGTTCACTTACTCGCTTAACTCATAAATAGACTAAATATGTTCAATCAAATTAGTGTGAGCGCAATTTTCCAAAAATTGAAGAGGCATCTAATGTTAGCTCCTATATTGATCTTGTCTTCTGGAATTTATGCAAGGTGATGAAGTTGCAGCATATTCTTCTAGACAATTGAAATCCAACGAGAAGAACTACTCACTCATGATTCGGAGTTAGCAATGGTTGTATTTGCTTGAAAATATAGCGACGCTGCTTGTATGATGAAAAATGATGGTTAGAACTGGACATAAGACAAAGGATGGTTAGAACTTATGAACAATTATGACGTATCTATCAATTACCATCTAAAGTAAGCAAATATAGCAGCAGATGCCATGAGCTGCAAATCTTTGGAAATATGGCGACTTTGTTGACTTCTCAAAAACTTGTTCTTGAGGATATGAGAAATGGACCTGAAAGTTTTGGTGCTTCGGCTTGGTGCTCAGTTAACAAATCTTTGAGTCCAATTTAAATAGATGAGAATCAAAGAGAACAATCTAGACATTAGTGGGTATGTTGAGATCCAGCGTTATCGACTTTGGTGGTTCGTGGAACAAACATCTACATTTGGCTGAGTTCTCTTATAATAACAACTATCCTTCTAGCATTAAGACGACTTTTTTTGAGTTATGTACGGTTAAAAATGCAGAACCCTATCCTTACCAAAAAAAAATGCAGAACCCTATACTTTACCCAAAAAAAAAAATGCAGAACCCTATCTGTTGGGATGATATTGGCAAGAAGAGACTAACCGGCCCTGAATTCACTCAGTAGTCAGAAGAGAAAGTCGGGTTGCTTCGAGAGTGTCTAAAAGAGCACAGAATCGTCAAGAAAGTTACGGAGACCCTAAAGCTTCGTTCGTTTCAGGAAAAATATTTTTCCAGAAAACATTTTCCGTGTTTTCCGGTATTCAGGGGCGGAAAATGTTTTCCCCATCCCCAAATCCTTCATTGTTTTGAGGAAAATTATTTCCGTTTCTGAAAAGCGGAAATCATTTTCCGCCAAACTTCTCCTTCCCCCCTTCGGTCGCTGGTCGCCGGTCGCCGCCGTCGGTCGCTAGCCTTCGCTCGTCAGTCGCCGCCGCCGCCGGCCGCGGTTGCCGGCAGCTGGTCGCCGGCTGCGGTCGCTGGCCATCACCGGTCGTCGGTCGCCACTCGTCGGTCGCCGCCGCCGGCCGCCGCTCGTCGATCGCCGCCACTCGTCGGTTGCTGCCGCTGCCGGCCGCTGGTTGCTAGCCGCAGTCGCTGGCCGTCGTCGGTCGCCGGCCGCCGCTCGTCGATCACTGCTCGCCGCTCGTCTGCCGCCGCCGCTAGTTACCGGTCGCTGCCGCTACCGCCGGCAAAAAATATTTTCTGAAACTTTTTCATATTGATTGCCGAACATCGGAAAATTATATTTCGGAAAACTTTTTCCAGAAAAATGACTTCCGGAAAAATATTTTCTAAAAATATAATATTTTTTATCAAACGAATGGAGCCTAAAAGGCGCAAGGTGAAATTTAGTGTGTGGTATCATATATTCCTAAAGGTTCTCTTATGAAAGGCGTCATGAAATTCAACTAGTGTGGCAAGTTGTGTCCTAGGATCATTCTTGATCTTAGAGAAGGTTGGCGAAATTGTTTATAAACTGGCTTTGTCACCAGCCCTATCAAGTGTACATGATGCTTCGCATGTCTCTTTATTGCGGTAATATGCGTCCAATCCATAACATATTCTAGATTTTTACGCTCTCAAGGTTATGAGGAGCATCCTACCCATATCGTCAATAAGAAAGTTCAAGTGTTACGACGCCGAACTATTCCATATGTGAATGCCAATGCTAGAACCACACGGAAATAGAGGCAACTTGGGAGCTCGCGAAGAAGGTGAGGCACAAATACCGTCATTTATTTGAAAGTAGAGGTAAATTCAAATTTCAATGACGAAATTTCTTTTAAGTTATTGGGTAAGAAAACGGGCAAAACCCGATTATTAGATTAACACATGCCTAACAAAATTTAAATTAGACTAATCTTCCTATAATAGGGGAATTAAACCTATGCCTATCCAATGACGAAGTGGCATTTACATCGTAGGACTGAATGATCGAATTTGCCAACCAATCTTCACATGAATTTTCTTCCCTAAAACTGCGAGAGACAGTTCGTTTCTAAAGTAGTGCAAATACCTCTTGCGAGTCCATCTCCACAATAATTTTGAGAGATTGCCAATTTGAGGTAAAACAAAAATACCCCAAATTGGATAAACGGGTAGGAGCCAAAAAAAAAAAAGAGAAAAAAGTCTGGTCAAAGAAGGGAAAAATGGACACTCACCTTATTTATAAAACAGAGAGTACGTTTAAAGAGAAGGAAAAAGAAAAGAAAGGAGAGAGAGGAAAAAGGGAAGGAGGACTTACCGCGTACACGTCACGGAGACTTCTCCAAGCTGGATTTACTTTGATTCGCAATGCTCGCTAAAAATTCGAGCTATTTATTTATTTAATCGGAATAATTTTTGCAATTAGGGCACAAATTTGAAGTTATATGAAATCACGTAATTTCGAATTTGTTTCCTAATTCCGAAAACTATTCCGACGAACAAATAACTCAAGTCCTTACGGAGCGTTGCAAATCGAAGAAAATTCGGCTTGGCGAGGTTTCCGTGGCGTGTACGCGCAAAACCCTCTTTCCCATGTCCCTCTCTCTCCTTTTTCCTTTCTTTATTTTCTTTCCTTCTCTCAAAGCGTGGTGCTCTCTTATCTTTATAAATGAGTTGAGCGCCCTTCATCCCAGTCAAGAGTCCACACATTACACATTGGTATCGCCAAGTCTCCCCAGAAAGGCTAAAACGGGACTGGGAACTATTATTATGCTCTAGGTTATACCTATAGGGATGGCCGTTGGACCGTGCCGTGACGGGCCGTACCGTGCCAGCCCATCTTAGGCCCATGTCCCGCCTCTCTTGGGCCCGTGTCGGGCCAGGTGCGTCGGCAATGAGCTACGCTTTGTAATGACCACGGCCACTTTGTAGCTGTCTGGCAATTTTGACCAACGACCGTCGTATTATTTCGAATACGCATACGTAATTTTTGTGAACATATATATTTACTCGGACTGATATTATAGCCGTAGGTCAACATAATACCACTCTTTCAATTAAAAAACAAAGATAAAATACAAGGCAGACCATGGCGTATGTATAGGACATACAACGAGACTTCTACACCAATCTCTTAAAATTGTATTTACGGTTCGACAAACTCTCTTGCTCCTTGACCTTACCCACTCGGAACGAGATGACGTATGGCCGGCTTGAATGTCAATTTGGGTAATGAAATTTCTCGTATAGGGTCAATATTATAGTGCGCAAATAGTGTCAAAAATTCTTCACCGTGATCCGCAAGACGGGATAGGACATCCAGTGGATGAACAAATGGCTTATCGACACGGGGCAGGCGTAGGCCCGGGTCACGGAACCAAGTATGGATCAAATTTCACCATTTTATTTCAATGAATTTTGTTAATGAGTACCCCGAAAACACTTGTTAAACATCCACACAAATAAAGCCATGTCATTTCCATAGCACTACTTTCCGCGTGCTACGTGCTATTGATGTATGGAAAATGGGAACCTTTCTTTATTAGGTTTGATTAACAAGTATTAATGGGGCACTTATTAACAATACCCTTATTTGATTAGTAAATATTAGGGTTTAATGCACCATATAAATACTCGATGTAAATCAAAATCTATTCATCTATCATCAAACTTTTTCGATTGTGTCCACTATTCATATTTGATAAAATAGACGAAATCTATTACATGATTTGCATCTATTATCAAATCACTTTCCATTCTTATTTCGAATACCTAAAAATTTGCGCGTTTGGACTATTAGGGGAACTTTAAGCATATGATATTTAGACAATCAACAGGTGGACAGTAGCGTATCATACACTTATGTTTTGTTACAACAATTTTTAACGATTGATTGCGAGGATACATCGCAAGTCTTGAAACAATTGGACGGCGTAATAACATTCTTTACACTCACGACATCACATTGCATAGTTGTACCTTACAACAAGTGTCCAACAAGTGTAGCCTGGAAGTGTTCGACAAATTATTTTCGATCAGCCCGGGAGAAAAACTTATCTAAACTCGGATCCACTGGACCAAATCCATCACAGCCGTTGATCATGCAAAGACCGACAACATAATCAACGGCGATAATAGATCCGATCCACGTGGATCGGAGTCCATGCAAGATTCTCTCGCTCATGTAAACCCAACACATCTGACAGATTAGATCATCTAGATCGTCTGTCAGACTCCAGATGATCTAAAGTGTTCTGATTCAGATGCCTTGAGCTCCACCACAAGCTGAGTTCACACAACTTCTCGCCCACATATATATGTCTAAGACCCAGATCTATAAACTGAAATGATAAAGAGAAAAAGCATAAAACCAATTGAATCAAAGCAAAACAGCTACAAAAGGAAAGATCTACACTACCCACACATCTCAAGAAACCCTAGAGCCATCACTTGGTACAGATATACATGAAACATGTGCAGATAGAGAGAGAGCGCATGGATCTGAGAGATAAACGAACAAACCTTTTTGCCATGGCCGTCAAAAGCACTGGGGAAAAGAAGGGAAAGGGAGGAAAAGCAGGAAATTATTGGCATGGGTGGTATTGGCAAGAAAACTCACCCTCCATAACACATCTGTGCATGACAACCGAGAGCGATTCTTCTCACCAAACGACCCATGCCCACAACTTCCTGAGACCCTCTCTCCCTTTCCCTCTCTTCATTTCTCTCTCTCACTCTCTCTCGATCACTCAGATCTGTGTTTGTGGGTTACCTGTCTTTCTTGTTTTTCTTAGGTTTTGGGTGACGAACGGTAGGCTACGATGTCCATCGAAAACAGGAGAAGGGAAAGGGAAAGGAAGGAGGCAAAGGAGTGAATGGAATGGGAGGAATAGGAAAGAGAGCAAAGGCCATCCGCTCAGTCACCGTTTTTCCTACCCTTCCATTCCATGCACTCCCCCACGCTACATCTTTCTTTCCCCCGCTTCTCTTCCTCTCATGTCCCTCTCCTCGCCGTGTGAACTGAGCGATATATGTTAGTGGGGGGTTTTTATAAAAGAACAAGACATTGGATGCCATTTCAACTCCGCCAACCACTTTTCTGGTCTTGTATTGACAGGCGGATGGTGGATGCTTCTCGGGAACGCGGAGTCGTCCTTATCACGGCTGAAACCCCGACCCCACTGTTTTAAAGCGAAAGTTAAAAAGCCAATTTGATGAAAGGGAGGGAGGGGTGCCCCCCCTGGATGGTTGGACCGTAGTGTCTGACGACGAATGATGCCCCCCACTAGAGCCTGAAAAAGATGCCGAGCACCATTATGTTATTAGATCGGCCTGTCTAGATACTACAGATAGACAATTTTCAAACGAGTCCCATTATTGTCCACCCTAAGTCACGTGCAGGTCTGTCCGGACCATCAAAAACCCAAAAAGAGTTGCTGGAGAGACCTGAATTTCTGAGCAATTACCGAAGCTGTATCAGCACCTTGAGTTGGATTGATACGCAGAATTAGATTGGCGTCCACTGCAGAGGACTGATGCATACCCGAGAAACTAATGCCCGACAACTTTTGATAAATTTCCAATGGCGGGTAAAGACCGCAATCACAGCACTAATTTCTTTTGTTTCTTATCTAGGCAATTACCACGAAAGATCCCGAATTATATCCACATGGCAAAAATACCTTGACTCTTTTTTGAATTACCAAAAGTCTTAAACTTACCCATTATGATACAAATACCCCCAATTTCTTTTTGTCAAGAAAAAATCCAAACTAATACATATGTAACATATATACGCTCTATTTCAATTTCATCCAAAGTATATTTGTTACACTAATATAAGATCACGGTTTTCTTGAGGTATTTGCCCTTCTTATTACTCCCTTTGCTTTTAAGTGATTTTAAATCAGCTTTAAGAAATTGATGAGCTACTTTCTTTTCCCAAAAATGGCAATGGCAATCAGACCGATTAACTAGCACGCACACGGGGGTTTTCCTAGCAAAACAAGTTCCCAGTCTACAAAATCGGCACAAACTGTACATTCGTGAGGCCACAAAGTAGAGTGGCTTATCAGTTTGACAGAGAAGCCGGCGAGAGAGATTGACGACGGTTTTGTGCAGCTCCACAGAAGGCAACAAGAAGTTGAATTATTAAGCCCCGATTTGAAGCAAGAACCTGCATTTAAAAGAGCATGCAATGAGAACCAGGCACCGGTACAAGATTCTAGTTTACAGAGAATCCTCGAGAGATGCTGCCTCAAAACAAATACCACCCGATCGCTGCAAAACACCTACATTCCAACAAAGAAATATAGTTTTAATTACTTGAACGCAACATGACAACTCGAAGCTTGGCCAAGACTCAATACTGAACTAGAGTTCAAATAACCTTGATGTTTCAAACAAAATTTTATTAAACAAATTACTTAATATGCTCGAGCTCGATTCAACTCAGCTCCAAAGTAAAAGAATTCTACTAAACACTTGAATAAAGCTCCGGTTTGAGTTTTCAAAGCATGAAAAATAATTAAATATATAAGATTACAGTTGCAATTATGTTAACTACTAGATTAGGGTTAAAACTCGCCCAAATTCAACTGTACTAAAAACTCAAACTTGATTTGATATGATGTTAATTTGCCTACACTTGATTCAAACTCAATAAAAAATTGAATGGACCTCCAGTCAAGCAGCTAATGAGTTAGACTTGAGTAACTAACAAGCGCCACAAATTATTTGCAGCCTTATTGAGAGATCAAAAGCATAGAATGCCGAGACAGAGACAATAACCCGGGTCAACATGACTCAGCATCATTGTTAACAACTTGAGCTAACCACAGACAAAAGCAAACTCCACCTAGATCATGTCATGAGGTCCTCTAAAAAGTCTGCAACAATGACTTTCTCACTCAGGCTGAAGTTGCCCACTAGGTTCTTGGACTTTTGAGCATCCAGAACAGTAGAATTATCATCGTGAAACAGACGAAAAAATGCCCTAGGCCATATCTAGCTAAGGGCATCGGATTTTCTCCAGGCGTAGTAAATGCTATATTTACTACACCTGGAGAAAATCTGACGCCATTAACCATATATGGCCTGGGACAATAAAGGTTCAATGTGTGTACGTATACATAGTCAACCTGGGTCCAATGGTTGATATATAATAGATATCCTCACAGGGAATAATGCATTAGACTTGCACATATATTATGCTATATATTTATTTACTCTCCCAAGATCATCCGCAACCCAGATACTGAAAGGTCATTAGTGCTAAAAGACCCAGAATTAGAAAAGGATGAAAAAGATTAGGCTTGGCCCAAATAAAGACAAAACTATTTTTCTGTTCTCTATTCTGAAGTAAGTTTGGCAAACTCTTTCTGAGACAAATTTCGGAAATTGTTCTTGAAAGTATCAACACACTATTTTGAAATTGGATACTTTGTACCTTCTCGAAAATAAAAGAAATGAAAGCAAGAACAACTACCATACGATGTAATTACGATGTTAAACCAATAATAAAATTAAATTATATAGCTAAGATAGTTTTCAAATCACATTTCACCAAAGGCATGTACATAAAGTACTAGATAATCAATGTTTTTTCATTACAAAATTAAGAATTGAGAACTACAAGATAACATTCATCCTTATGTCTCCTACGTAAGCAGAGCAACAAGTTGAGAGCTCATCTCTCATCTCAGTTGCGGAGAAAGATCATATTACTTTGCTTTCTCGATAGATTTCTTGGAGATTGTGTTATGGAGTACCAGTGGATGTAGCAGAATGCTAGGAGAACCAGTTTTGATCCATATTACTCAAGCTAGTTCGAATACATGTTCTATTTCCTATAGAGAGACAGGAATGCAGCCATACATGGTCAAACTCCTTCGATCATTCAAGTGTAGAAGTGCGTTATATTTGCAGTTAAACATTGAATTTAATGTCATCAAGTCCTCAAGCAGAAAGTTCAGTCTGTATTAACTTTGCAGCATGGTTGTTAGGATAACGATCCAGTGATCCAGATATTCCACAATGATCCGGATTGCATCAAATATCACAAAAAGGTGGGATCGTGGTAGGATTGCTCTCTTTCAGTTTTTAATTTTCAGTTTCTCTGTTTTCTGTGCACCTCTAATCCACATATCTTCTAAAGCTTTTCCTCTGCTCTCTTTTGTTAAACTTTTTTTACTGACTTTTGTTTTAGTAGATTTTTTTTTTTTGGTAAGGTTTGTTTTAGTAGATTTTTTATTGTTGTTTCGATCAAGAGTTTGACTAATGTCCAGTTTGGGTGGGGATAATTTTTAATAAAGAGGAGTATAATGTGATGAGAAGATGTTAGCCAAGGATGAGGAATTTTAGGGATGAGTCAATTTTGGAAAACTTCCTCTCTTCTTCTGGCTGAATAGAAAGGTAGTAGTTGTCACTGGGTGGTTTTTTGAACAGCTTGCTTTAAATTCATATGATTTTTTAAGTGACATGTTTTGTTTGAACTTTATAATTGTATATTCTTCATACTTAAGATGGACATGGAGATTAAAGAATGCAAAACTCAGAAATTGACCTTACTAGAGCTTTATTCTCTCTTCTTAATGTTAATAGGTCTGTAATTGGATAAAACAATTTCAAATTTTTACATTTTAGGTCTCAATTTGTAACTTTTCTACGATCTCACAATCCTCAATCCGATCCTACAATTTGAATCTCAAAGAACTTCAACTGATTCTGTTTAAGATCCCAATCCTGACAACCTTGCATGGCAACTCTGTGCTAATTAGCACATCCATTCCTAGTTTATTTTATATCAAAGTTTGGCTTGTTCATGTTTTCTTCATATTACTGCAGCAT
This sequence comes from Syzygium aromaticum, assembly GCA_024500025.1. Classification (NCBI taxonomy): domain Eukaryota; kingdom Viridiplantae; phylum Streptophyta; class Magnoliopsida; order Myrtales; family Myrtaceae; genus Syzygium; species Syzygium aromaticum. The sequence goes on from CM044891.1 coordinate 24,353,988, forward strand.
TGATTGTATTCTGCTTATTCTTGTAATGGATGGTTGTACTCTTGCAGCCTTTTGGCTTGTATTTGGCCGCTTGCCCTTGTTGAGGAAATAAAGAGTTTAACTTACCCATCAAAAAAGTATTTATCCAAAAAAATCTCTCTGAAGAAGAGACTGGAAGGGTCATGTGACAATGGTGCAAACAACAAGGCCATGTCCTATTTTTCTAACTTCATAGTTTTTGGTTTGAAGAGATACTTGACTTTCTCCTTCCAGCCTTCAGCCACAATTAAGCCAAACCACACAATCCACCACCAGGAAACACGAATGCCACTTTCTAGCCAAAAATGAAGATATGGTAAAGTAACTTATTCGGGCATAGTTTAAGTCTAGAAAACTATTTTTATGAAAAACGTGACACTGTGTATTCCGACATTAACAGCAACTTTTGAGGTAAGTGATGAGAATGAAAAAGACAATGTCTGATCAATTTGACGCAATATTTCATGGTTGGTTCTGTTGCATCAATCTAAAAAACAACCAACAGTGCCTTTGCAAAAGCTTCACAATTCATGCCCTCTACTAGCTCCATCATTAACCTCCCTCAACATCGTAAGCCTATCACATGCACCAGTTTTTTTTTTATGTTTCCAATTAATGTTTTTCTTCAAATGCTGTCAGACACAATCATTTGCAAAAGTGAATAGACAGAATGAGAAGGTGGAACTGCTGCTCACTTACTCAGCACGTGGATTTTCACTTGAAGACGATATGCAATAACTGAAAAAAGAGAAGTCACCAGAGTAGATTCTTACCTCAATCAACTTGACTTAACATGCACTTCAATGATGTCCTCATCCTCCATTCCCAAACTATCAGGGGTTGCTGATGGACTGATCTTCTCCCCATCAAATGTAAATACTAAATTTTTTAGGTTAAGCTTGACTCTATCTGCATATAACTTGAACAGCCGCTCAAACTTGTCATCCTATAGCAACATCATGGAAGTTAAAGTTCGACCAGTATGAACTTCAAGGGAAAAAGAAAGAAATTATAAGCGTTAAGGAACAAGATGCCATCTGCCGCATGATGCAAAGAAGTAATAGACAATGTGCAAGTGTTTGAGTAGCATGAATTTGATTGCTACAGCACTGAAATTGGATCTGGTGTGCTTGGCTTGTTAGGAGAATCAGAAGATAGCCTTCTGAAAAATATGCTTACCATCATTAATCAGGCCCTTATGGAATCATTTCAAGTAAGGTTGGAAGGATATGTTGCTGGATAGCTACCAGCAGCAGAGTGGAGAAAGAACTTATTTTACTTTACAAGGATGGTGGTTGTGGGAGAAAGCACATTTTAAAATTATCGCACAGGTACAGAGACTAAACAACCATCCAGAAAGAAAAATTAAAAGCCGCAGGGAAGTCATTAAGGAGGTAGTAGCCAAAATCAATAATCATATGACAGGTACATGCCATTTTACTGTAGACAGTTGACTCTCCTATTGCATATCACAAGGAATGCTGCACCCAAATCCGCTCAATCAGAGACATTCTACCTTATACATTTATTCCTAAACGTGCCTGGACAAAATCCAGTCCATCTGACATAGATGATGAATCTACCTTGAGTTTTTCAAACATATAAAAAAACTAAAGAAAAGAAAGAACCACCCAACCAGCCTATAGATGACCCCGGGAGATTACAGCAAAAGGACCGGAGATGCTAAGTCATGTCAAAGCAAGAACTAAGTTTGGCTTATTCAAAAGGATATTCCTTGAACGCGTGTGCAGGTATGCTATAGACCTCATTCCCCGAGAATTGTTCAGCATGCCATAAGTATAATTACACATGACTTAGACTTGTCGTGACATGCCTGAGGATGGTCTGATGTGATCTATGAACAACAATATAGTTTCAAAATGTGCTTCTAGGATCACAGTATTCAATAATTTAAAGCAACCAAGCAACAGTAGGGAATTATAAGGAGTATACTCATTGGGCATTAGTCCTTTTAATTCAAAATTCATAGAATTCATTTCAAATGTTTGACCAAAAGGGGTGATTCTAAACAGATGATCTTATGACACCACTCTGGTAAGTACCTATTAAACCCAGATGAGGAAAGGCCCAATAGTTTTCCCTACAAACCCAAGAAGAAAACTAGCAGAAAATTAAACGAATGATCCTTAAACGAAAATACCAGCTATCCATACATACATAAAGTCGTAAATATGGATGTCATGCAACAGCAAAACTGAAATCAGACGAGACTAAATTCTCTCATGACTGCCTAACATTTGTCACCATCATTATGCCACTCTGGTTAGATCATTTATTTCATGCTTACTTGCATTTAAACATAAAGATATTTGCCTGATCGAAATAGCACAGTCATAGTTACCTAGAAAAAGACGCTCAATATAGTGGATTACATTGAAGGTTGCTTAAATCGACATCTTTTATCACATTGACTACTAAAACTGATTTACTTCATTCTTTGAACTATCAGACCACACCGGGCAGTCAAGAACCAACAATTCTACCATGTGGTATTTGGTATGCAATGTTAGATTCTGGTTAGAACTATTGACCACTTTGTGATATAGTAAATCACTGAGAAGAATAGACAAATGGCTAAATGGAATGAATGAAACAAATCGCAGTTCACTGATCAATGGCGGAAACATTTCAGAGTAGACTGACTTCGCTTGGAATTTACCAACTCAACATCATTTGATCATCATAGTTCCAACTCTTAGACAACCTCAATGAGAAAAGTCGCCACAAAATATAAACATGACTAGCTAAACATTCCAGAGTCCAGACATTTCACAAGTAGAAAATTGCACGTAAAGAATTCACAGAAGAAGAAGCGGACTCATAAACTGAGTGAAATCTGATAAAAATTGGTCAAGAATTCAAATGATTGCAAATCTAAAAGTCAAGAAAAAACTAAAAACCAAAAAGTAGAAGGGTATACAGATGTCCTTCATCACTGACCTAGCTGATTTTGTCACCACCACTATGCTAGTCTAACCCTCCAATTGTATGCTTACACAATAGAGAGAAGAAAAGGAGATAACGAGATGTAGATCAGGACTATGTTATTGTTAAACACAACCAAAAAAAATAAATAAATAGAATTCTGTGTGTTGAATTGGCCAGCAATTTTTGAAAATACACTTATTGTCTAGACATTCTAAATGCAAACATACCAGAAAAACACGAAATTGCTTGGGCCCATCCTTGTCCTGTATCGATATCACTATCTTAGCTCTTTCACATTGAGGCTTGGGTAATTCAGCAGAAGCATCCTTCAAAGATTGAGATGGACTAGAGACCTTTCTCTTAGCAGAATCCTCCTCGGATTGCAACAAATCTTTGGCAGATTGTGCAAAGGTTTGAAGCTCCTGCTTCATCAACCTAAGGCCAGAAACCTCATCCAGTTAGCTCAAACAGGTCAAGAAAAGATCAAACTGGACAAAGGAAGAAGTTGGGTAGACAATTTAAATTTCCGAAACTTAACAGTAACATTGACAACACCAAGCGATATATCCAATTAAACAGCAGCTTGCAATGTGTATGTAGCAAATCAGACAGTAATTAGGCATCTCAAAATATCTTCATGTGACGAGAGCTGCCTCAAAATTTTAGTGCTATTACCAGCAAGCACACTAACTAGGGGGCATAATCATTATCGAAATTAAGAGGGGAAGAACTGGTACATGGAAAAAAAAAATCCAGCATCTCAGCAACGATCCTAAAAATTCAACACCATACGTGATTGCATGTGTAAATCTTACAAATTCGTACGGTTCATGCAGCCTATATTATACGCAACAAAAATGGTTAACCCTAGAAGATCAGAAAAATAGGTTCTGGATGAAGCATAGCATACAGATGCGTAGGCACGTAAATACTGTCCAAGCGATACCTCAATTCCTTGAGTGCAGGATCTTCGGCAAGCTTCCTCTTCGCATTGGCGTCAAATTTGGGTGGCGGGGGCATCCAATCATCTTCTTCTTCCTCCTCCTCCTTTTCTTCTTTCTTGCCATCGCAGACAATCACTTGAGGAACGCCATCATTCTCTCCCTTCCCATCCTAAACCCCGGAAAACAGACACCACAAGTGACCAACAATTATTCCAACAACTACTAAATGACAGAAAGAAACAAACCCAAACCACCAAGAATTCATCGAAAACACTCCGCTCCGCAATCGAAAAACATTCTCCACACTGACTTTCGCAGGGTACACCGACGGAAAACCTTAACTCCAGATTACCTTCTGTTGCTTCGAGACGAAAACCGGCTCCTCGTCAGAATCATCATCTACAAAAAAGCAGCCCAACCTCAGAAAACTCCATTCCAGAGCAATCCCGCGATCCGGTAGCCAACCAAAAAACTCTCTCCTTTCCCAAACCAATCAGCGTCAAAATCCCGAGGAACCGCCTGACATCGAATAGCGAAAAACACACGCGCGCGCACACACACACAATAAACAAGCAGCGAGCTTTAACACTCCAATTCCAAACGGACACTTAGCTTATTTCACAAGAACCCACCATCGAGGCAAACGAACTTGGGCTGCACGCGCCTGTAATCGAACAAGGGCTCGAACTCTTCCTCCGCCAACTCGCCCTCCTGCAGTACCGCCGCCGTCGTCATCGTTCAAATCACAAACGCAAGAGAAAAGAAAACGAGGGAGAAAGGGACCCGCAAAACGAAACTCGACCGCACCGCCATCGGGTCTGGTTCGGGCCCAAGAACCCCCGGCGAGAGCTTCTGCTCCAGGTCGACGCCGGTCCGTCCAGGGGCAGGAGCGGAGAGGCGGCGAGATTCGTCGTCCTCCCCGGCCCAAAGCAGCGAACTTGGATCCGTGCGCGCTGTCCGAACTTGCCACCGAAGGAAAGAGAGGAGAGGAGAGGAGAGGAGAGGACGCTGGACGACAACGGAGGGCTACAGAAAGTGGAGAGCACCGAAGGCCATACGCAGCCTCTTGAACAAAATTTTCAATTGGGCGATTGGGTCCCCCCTCAAATACTCTTATTGGATACAATCGAGTCCTCTAAATTTAACGACTTGTCATTTGTGCAATCTAGGTGCTTTTACCGCTGCAACACTCGCCGACGATAATACAATTTGGACATTAGAAAGGGGGTTTTTGCCGGCACTAAGATAGCAACGGCCCACAGATTCTTCAATAAATGAGCTCCACAATAATTAATAATTATTATTTCTTTATTTTTTTGTGATCTTGAACGTACCATTATTCTCACAATAAATTAAAAACCTGTCACCCGATCATTTCTCTTTTCTTTATAGGGAGGATCATGAGGATCCCAATCCATGAAGATTATGGGTAGATCTCTCTCTACCCATCGAGATCATGCGTAGAGGAATCTACACTCTCGGTTTCAAGGATCGAAGGCCATGCTTAATGGATCGAATATAATTTTGGATAGGATAACTTATATCCCATTCGGCATTTGGGGTAACGTACAATCCATATATAATCCAAATAAATAAATAAAATTTCACCTAGAGGGTAGTATATTTCCAAATAGGATGACAATTTAACAAAGGAAACAAAATGAAAAATTTGAGAAAAAAACACAGGCCAAAAAGGATGCATCGGAGAGAGATAGGAAGAAAAAGGCAATTTTTGCTTAAGTGAAGTCAAGGAGAGATTGATGGAGCAGAAGACAAGAGAGAGTGCATAGAGCGACAATGCTTATCCATGGTAGGGGTGATCGATTTCTAGGTGGACTGATTCCTACCCTGGAATCGGGAACTGCTCACAAAAATCTAATTACTCACTAGTTATCTAAATCCACTTGGGAACCGGACCCCAAGTGGGTCCATAGAACCAGTCGTGTTATGCCTCGAATTCCATCGAGCACGCGACATCCTAATTCTTGGTCGAATGTGTGCGACGATCCAGGAAACGTCGAACCGCCAAACACACACACACACACACATATATATTACACTTTTAAAGATTCACAATATCCACAATAATTTACAAGCACACCGAATCAATAATTATTAACTTTCAAAATACGAAAAATCAGTATCCTAGATCAGTACTATCCAAAAATGGGACCGCGCTCAAACTATCACATCACTTCCAAAACTAGTTCCTACGCCTTTTGAAAGGCGTCCACTCGGACTCACTGTCACCCTCATCCTCATTTACATCATTTTCATCCTCCTTTTTATCTGACGACTCTGAATCAGGCCCAATCTCGATTGAATTGTCCTCGTCACCTGACTCGGGTGATCCTCAGCTTGTTCATCCTCCTCTGAATCCTCTTTGTCCTCCTCTGGCTCCTCTGTGGGCTTATCCTCCGGCTCGTCTACTGACTCATCCTCTGCTGGCTCTTTACCGGGATTCTTACCGTCCTCCTCCTCTGGTCCTACCTCAGGTATTCCTGTTAGGTCTATATCCATCGGATCAAATCCAGCTTGGAACTTTTCTGGTGCTGGGTCTAGTTTGGCCATTGAAGAACCAAGTGTAGCTGATGCAGGATGATGTCTGGACTGAGCTATACTAACCTCCGCATTAGTCAATTCCCCATCAGGAGAGGGTATACCTACCGGATCCCAATCACCCACGCCATCAAACGGAACGTCAAAATCGCGGACATGATCAAACTCGTCCATCCCGTCTCTGAATATCCAAGCGGTATAAATGTGAGCCTGCCAGAAGGGTAACCCTATGTCTACCCAAACTACAGAGGTGTGCTTAACCCAAGTGTGATTCTCATCTACAAGATATTCTACCCCTTCGTGATCGGTGTGCATGGGGATCCCAAAACGCTATGGCGGTAACGGCGGAAGATTCATGGCTCGGGCGATGGCTCTGAAATGGTTTAGTTGAAACAACCATGAGACACTTCTCAATAAGTTGTAACCTAAACCCTACCTAGGTTATCACGTATTTCCAGACACATCCAGACACGAAATCAAGCAATTCACACAAACGTCAACTAAACAATCATACTAACTTGAACTCCTGGCATACTCACCCTGCACATTAGTCCATAATTACCACATTCAATTCTCGCACACGTTTTAAAACATACGTGCTTCCTATACACATCCACATGCCAATGCACACGTCAATCACGCCACATTTACAGTCCACATTTCACACTCAATCACACCCATCACTCCATTTCATTTACTTCTGCTTCGTCATACCAATACTTACTCAATCACTTTCCCAGTTCGCGTAAACACGCCTCAGACTTCCACTTTCCCATCGCGGCTCACGTAAATACGTCTCAGGCTCGATCTCATTTCCACTTTTTTTCCTCAGCCCGCGTCAAATGCGACGAGCCTACGTGATCGTGACTCGAGTTTGAAATGTCTCTGTTCGATCCCAATCTCACACTTTCCTCAGCCCTCGTCAAATGCGAAAGGCCTACATGATCGAGACCCGAGCTTATAATGCCTCGGTCTGATCCCGATCTTACCCGAGATGATCGTGCCTTGGACCAATCTCATTTTCACTTTCTCAATCCTCAGCTAGCGCCAAATGTGACAGGCCTACATGATCGCGACCCGAGCTTAACATGCCTTGGCCCGATCCCATTCTCACACTTGCACATTCCATTCTCACACTTACACACACTCGGGCATTAAATCCGTGCACAATATTGCACAAAATTTCTTCGTTATAAAACCATCACATCACGAACACTCCACAACACATAAATTGGCATTTTCGCACACGAAATGGCAATATCTCACTCCTGGCCTTTCACGACACTTTCATGAAATTCCGAGCTGAACCTAATGATGCAAACCACACACCAAACAACACGTCACAACACACCAAACAACAATTCACAGTCATCGATCGGCCTCTAAAATTTCACTAAAACTTCCCGGCTTCAATCCTAAGGCTCGCTAATCCGATCAACCCCTAATTTCTACCGAATCGCGTCTAAACGGGTTCGATAATACTCGGTAAACTAGGCGAGGGTTTAGATTGCGACTTACCGAACTCTAGACTATCTCGGCTAGAGTGGAAAGTGGCGGTTTCACGGCGATCTCACTGCGGCTTGCGGCAGCGGTGGCGATTGGCGCGACAGTGAGTGGCAGTGACAATCGGTGGGTGGCAGCTTGGAATAGTTCTCAGCCACAGAAAGGGGAACTGAGAGGGAGAGGGAACGGCGGTGGTGGAGGCATGAGGGTGGAGAGGTAGATCGAAGCTAGGACGAGCGGTGGCGCAGCAATGTGGCGGCGTGAGGCTCGGCGGCGATCGGTGATGGCGCGGCAAGGGAGGGGCGGTCGGTGGAGGGGGAGCCAAGAGAGAGATAAGAGGGAGTAAGGAGAGGGAGTGAGGTTTGGACTAAAATAGTCCATTTTTTACCACTTTGGCAAATTACCATCTTGCCCCTCTTTAATCTTTTTAATCAACGACCCAGATTCGATCTTATCTTGAAATTGACAGTTCGGATCGAATCTTTTCCAAAATATCCAAAGGCAATTTGGGAATTTCATAAAATTTCAAGGAAAAAATTGTCCAACTCAAAATTTATGGCAAAATGACCAACATGCCGTTGCCCATTAATGCTTGCCCTTTATAAAATCTTTGAGGTAAAATGGTCATTTTCCATCCTTTGCCGAAATTACATTTTTCTGAAAGATTCAAGCAATTCCGAAGCTAAACATTCCAACCACAACGTCGTCCAAATGTCCTGACATGACATTCCTGATTTTCTAGGCCTCAATTTATAATTAATTAATAATTGAATTATATATAACGTAATTTGTATGTATCTCAAACTAACGGGTGGCTTTTGGGGAAATTCGTCGAATCGACCCGTGACTGATACTAAATCAAGTCACGTGCAAATTTATTCGGATTGTGACGATCTTGGTTGTCATTGAAATCGCAAGGATCGATTGCTAGTTCTGATCGGCGCGATTGTTCGGTATAGGTTCTGGATCGTTCGTCAATTCATTTCGTGATCAAACGGAATCACCTGTGATCCACTCGTACGTTAGTGACAAATCGGCCCATCACTATCTTAAGATCGGCTTACATTGGTTCAAAATGTCACATTGTCGATTCTATGGTTGAAAATCGGTTCGCGATGGAATTTTTCTAATCGTATGAATTTAAATCCCTAATTAGCCTTTTCCTAATGGGTAGTATCTCAGGAATGATCAATTCCGGGCAAGAACTCACTACAAGTACGTTAATAAAATCATTTATTTCATAAATCTCAAATGGGTAAATTTCAGGATGTCACAAGTCGTGCCCTAAGGTCCACATTTTCTTCCAAAAACGGCTCTGCCTCCGTCTTGGTAGCCTTCCTTTACAGAACTTCAGGAACCAATGGTCAATTTTAGATGGCACGTTTAGCTCCATAACAACACTGATGATCAGCCTGCTTCCTAAACCCATCAACACAATTTTCCAGTCAAGTTCTTCGGACCATGTCAAAGTCCTCTTTAGGGACCCGCACGACATGGTGGTGACCATATTTCCACATTTCTTCGGCAGAGGAACTCCGCACGGCCCTCAGTTTCTAAGACACCATGACTAAACCAAACCAGACGAAACAAAACTGGAAACCAGGAAGCACTGCGAGAAACAAAATTAGGGCACATAGGCTACGAGATTGGTACCTAAAAAACCTGTCGAGGCCGATAGTGAGCACGACTAAGAATGAGCAACAAGCAACAAACATCAAGGTCGTGAGTTGAGCGAGAGAGGTCGTGAGAGTCTGAGAGAGGTAATAAGTAATTAGCATTTTTTTTTTCTAAAAATCGAGAATTGGATAGATACCCACCTATTCTAATTTTAAAGAACCAGGAACTGGAATGGTCTCCACAGGAACCTCCCAAGAGACGGTTCAATCCGGTCCGGACGGTTCCTTTTGCTCATTCATAATCCATGGTAGTCTTATCATTCCTTCGAGCTCCACCGTCAAAGACAGATCCATCCGTCGACCAAATGTAGCCGAAAGGGTTTCCGTCACCGTTCTGGTCCGACAGATTTCATATCGGGCTCATGGCACAAAGGATTGCCCGTCGGTCTTTTTCCTAGCAAGATTCTCGAGAGGGTCCTCAGAGACATGCCTTGAGCTGGATTAAAACCCGTATTAACATACACTACTTAGCTTGGCGATGACAATTTCTAGTAAGCCTGTATAATTGTGTACATTGGCGATGACATTTTTAGTATTATTGTTTTTCCTCATAATATAATTTAAAGAAAAAGGAAATATTTCCTAAACATAAAATGAACCGGTACAACAATTAAGTATGCATTTATTTCACGAAAAACGAATTATTTGAAAAATATTTTCCTACAAATGATCTGTTGTATCGTTTGCAAAAATCAACGAACCAAACGAATTTTCATCGTCCGCTAATATATTTGGCGTGAATTGTTGTCGATAGCAAAAACATTTTTCATCGACTAATCATTTCGAGCGATACAAACTGTTAATTTTTAGAAAATATTTTTCAAATTATTTATTTTTTGCGAAAAAAACGGAACCTAACAAGAGAAGAGAAGTGAAGTTAATTAGCCCATCCAAATTTTTAGTTATCCTTGTATAATTGGAAAATTACTCACTCACTTTTTCAGTTTTTAGTCCAAAATTTTACCGCCAAAAATGAAACTTTGACCATGGCCCATGGTTGCAAGATTGTGGATGAAATTGCTTTGTTTAATTGCTATAAATGCTTTCTAAGAACTTGAAAGATTATTAAATCCGTGCAATTTACCGAATATTGCTACTCACCATACTTGCTTAGTTCAACTTGTAAAGAAGTCTCCCCAGCGTACTTTTCGTAGTAAGCTTAGTAACTATAAAACAAGTCATAATGATAGTGAAATTTCCATAATTTCGTATAATAATATTCTTGATCCATTAAAATTGGTCCGCCATCCTAATCGACCAATAAGTCATTGGTTTAAACTATTAAACGAAGGTGGAACTGGACCCAACTTAATGTGTTGACCGTTCAAACTTAGACTCGCTCTTGGTGATTCCCTCAGCTCCATGTGAAGCATCGGATTTTTCCCGCTCATCCTCAACATGTACAGTGATCAAAAGCGCACTCATAGTCAGATATCGAGGTACATAAGTGATAAAAAGGTTACTTGGCTTTGTTCTCTCAAAGCATACTCTAGCTCAAGAACTTGAATTGAACAATGAAATATATTATGTACATTGATTTAGTGGTGATCTATGTATATAATAAGCTACTAATAACCTTTTACCTCCGATTTTAGTGTGTGCTTATGAAGGAGCACATATGCAAGTAGAAAGCTTGAGCTTGATGCAAATGGCTAAAATATATGTTGCTTTATATGATTATCAACCTTGTAAGAAGTTATTCTGCATATCAATTCTTACATTCCTTACTACCGATGGGGTGACGGCTAGTTTTGAGACGTCGGTGGATATCATTATTGCCGAAGCTGATGCTTATATTGCATTCGCAGGAAAAAAGTAATTGAACCAGTATTAAATAAGACGAAAGATTCCTAGGAATACAGATACTATGAAATTAGATTCTTAGCAAAGTAAGAAACTCGTGTGAACAAACATCTGGAACGGAGCAAATAAAGCAGTAGGGATATATTGGAAATTATAGCTCTACAAGTCCTCTATAATGCTCAAAATATAAATTAAGTATGCACACATGGTGTGATTATTTCATGCTCTATTCGTTTTGTGAAAATGAATAATTTAAAAAATATTTTTCTAAAATTAATTGCTTGCACTGCTTACAAAAATAAATAAATAAAAATATATTCATCATCTATGAAAATAATTACATATAAATTATAGTCGGTAATAAAAAATAAATTTCGCCCATCAATTATTCTGAACGAGACAAGCCATCCCTTTCAAGAAAACATTTACTTCCACAAAACAGACGGAGCAATGATTGTTTTTCCTCCTGATCTATCGGTCAAAAAAGTAAACTCAACAAGTGAAGTTAGCACATCCGATTTTAGTTATCCTTATATGGATAGAAATCACTCACTTGCCAGTTGCCACTTCCTAGCATTAAAGCGTTTTGACGGCCCAAATATTGCAACTTTGACCAAGGTCGTGGTCCTATTTAGGTTTCTTCTGAAGACAGACAAACAATATGCAACACTTACCTAATTAAGATTGTGAATGAAGATACACTGGCCTAAAGGCCTCTAAATGCTTTCTAAGTTAGCTCCAAATTTGCAAAATCAAGGCAAAATTACCATATATTTCCACTTGCCCCCACTTGGTTTAATTCGACTTGTAAAGGAGCCCCCCTTTTTTCGAGTGGATTTCTCTATAGGTAGTGAAGTAAATAGAAAACAAGTTTGAAGGTTTAAATTTGTCAATTTCGGGTTTTGAAAGGGGGGCGGCGACGGTCTCTACTAATTTGAGGATGAGTAGAGATATATGAACTCCCCCGGCGCAACCCGATTGTGGGTTCGTCAAGATCTTCCCATTTTCCGGCTTCGTGTGTCCCTCCACAACAAGATATCCGACGGAACAGGTCGGCCCGATGGTCATTTGATTAGATAGAAGATCTAAGTGTTATTTAATCGTCCTACCAATGCCAAGCACTGAGGCAAAGTGTTATATATATACCCCTCCTTTCTTTTCATTTCCTTGGGTGGCTCTCTCTCTCTCTCTCTCTCTCTATCTTTCTATCTCTCTCTCGCTCTCCCTTACTCATTCCCTTGGGTTTGCCACCTTCTTCTTCTTGCTCTCTCTATCTCTCTATCTATCATCTATGCGGGGTTGTCTGAAACTCGTTTTCTTGTTGATGTTCTCATTCCGTGTGGTGTTTTGAAGAGAGCATCAAAGCCTCCTGTCCACTATTATCTGGCAAAGGAGAAAGAAGCTTCGCTTGTTCTTTTCTTGTCGTCGTTCTCCTTCTGCTGAGCGATCGACCATCCACAATTCCATAACCATGATCGTAGGTCGCGAAGAACTGCTTTACTACCCGGTGCCTAGCTTTGCTCGCGGTCTGCCGATACTGTTGGTTGATCACGACCCAGCGTCTCTTGCGTCCACGAGGTCCCTTCTTGGACGATACTCCTTCAATGGTAATCAGATATGAGATATATATGAAGGGTTTGCCCATTTTTCCTTCTTGTTGATCATTGTCAAAGGCCTCTCTCTCTCTCTCTCTCTCACTCTCTCTCTCTCTCTCTCCTGCGCACGCCACCCCCGCAAGTTAAAATTGAATTGTTTCGCGCCGGCATCAACCGCGCGAAAAGTTAAATTTGTAATCTAAAGCTTAGAACTCTACATGGAAATAAGTAGAAGATAGATGCACCTGTGTTTAAAGGTTTCAAGCCCATAATTAATGCAAGGATTCTCGATCCAAGTAAACTAACACAATGTGAGTTCATTTTTTGAGTACTTGAATTCTTTGATCTTTCGTCGAAGAGGAAGATCGGATCCTTGTTCTAATTCATAGAGTTATTGTGGACCAATGTCTAGCTCTATATAGTTAATCTTCAAACAAAGTTATGTCCTTGTCATGTTTGAATCACAGTATTAATCTCCTTCCTAGGGCCCCCCCAAGAAAATTTAGTATTGTTCTCCTTCCATTTTAATGTTCAGACAAAATCAGGAAACCTAGAACTCGTAACTCCAATTTTCTATTCTCGTGTGTACAGGATATTATTCGAAGTTAAACAAGGGTTTGCCAAAGTCAGTCTCAGACTGATGAGAACTGTTTAAACACATAAAGAATGCAGAACCATTGATGCCTTAACCTGTGGAGCCGCAGGAATTCATGTTGAAATGCTGTGATTAACGTAGTTCTTTTTGTTTCAATAGTTCAAATGTTAGTTCTTCTGTTACCATGCAATCTGGCTTGTGACGGCTAGCTTTTCGCGCCAAAAGCAATTTATCCGAAAAGGAAAAAGGAAGAGGCGTGAAAAAATAAATTGAATCATATGATTTTAGATACTCCTTGTTGTATTACTTATTCATTGTCAAATGATTGAGATCTCTATTCTTTTAATTAGCCGTTCCAACAGGTACATTTTTCTCTCTTTCTTTGTTCCAGTGACAGGTACTGAATTACCATCGGTCGCTTTGTCCATTGTCCGGGAAAAGAAGGACTGGTTCAAGCTTGTCATGGCAAATATCGACAGGATCAATGACGACAACTTTTCGATCCTTTGCGAGCTAATGAAGGAAGAAATTCCTGTCATTTGTGAGCTTCTACTCAATTCATTTGCATTCATGTTATTACCTTATACTTCACTTTTTATATATCCTAGTTTAGCGCATTTATTCTTAAACCATATTTGGAATTCAGTAATGTCAGCGAATCGGCACAAGAACACAGCGGGGAGATCCCTAGCCGCAGGAGCGAGTTACTTTCTCTATAAACCCATTTCTCCAGAAAATCTCAAAGTTTTATGGCAGCATGCATTCCGAAGGCGAACAATATTACCAACAGAAGAGAGAAATGCTCAATTGGTGAAATCTAAAGGAAACAAAGTCCTCAGGAAGGAGCATTCACCTAATAAGAAGATAGATAAGGCGACTAGCACTCGAAAGGCCCCTATGGATCAACTTGGGAAGAAAAGAGGACATACAGCGGAAGGCAACCAAGTAGATGAAAGGTGCGCAAAGAAACCGAAAGTGGGGAAAAGCCGCTTCGCACCATTGAATGTCAAAGGGAAAGGGACGACACTAGGAGCCGGTGCAAAGAGATCCAATGATGGGAAGGACGATGAGAGAGAATACAAGAGACCTAGAATTGACTCGGGAAGGGTTGATTCCGATGGTGAGAATGTCTCCGAGGAGGATTGGCGCACAGACTATACGGAGGATGATAGCATCGGGACTAGTTCGCCCGGGAGAAGAAGAATGCGACAGGCTGTGTGGAATCCCAAGCTGCATCGCAAATTTACTGCGGCACTGAGTGCACTTGGTGATGGTAATACTCATTCTCTCAGTAAAATCTTCTAATAAAATGAAATATCTAATTTAATAACCGTGCATAGACGTACTGTATAATAGACCGACTGTCTTCTCGTTTCTTGTGCAGATGCACGCCCGAAAACGATACTACAAATGATGGATGTGCCATACCTAACTCATCGTCAAGTCGGGAGCCACCTTCAGGTAATTTCTCCCTTGCTTGATTTTTATCCAATTCTATTTTAAATCATCATTGTGTAGTATCATTAGCCCTAGCATGTCCGAAATTGATAACTCCGATTCAGTGCTGTCGTGCCATGTCTGGAATATACATTTGATGAATATACCAGATTACTCTGACTGGCTACTTCAAGATTGGTTTTCACCGGCATATTGTCCTGGTCTAGATGCTTTTGTGCACGTTCTGCAATTTGTACATTCTTAAGTGACATGTCTTCCATCCTCCTCCTTGTTTTGATTTACAATCTAGACTTGATCATATGTATCCTTCTTGTTCTGTGTACTAAGAGTTATTCCCCCTTTCAGAAGTACAAGAATCAAGTGCAGCGTCTTTGTGATATAGCCAGCACGAATAATGTGCCTTCAGACCCTTACCAAAAAAAAAACAATGTGCCTTCAGATGGAAAACCAGGCGGCTCCAACAAGAGAGTTGAACCTCATCAGCAGCCAGACGCCCAAGCTCTCGTTTCTGGCCAAGTAGGACAGGCCAGCATCAACTTCAGAAGCGGGGGTTATGCTGACACCAGCCAGCAGTTTTTCTTTCCAAATCCTCAGCTTAGGTTCAACAATTGTAATCAAAACCCGAACCAAGTCCTGCAACAAGCGCAGAACCAATATCAGCAACTTTCGGATATACCTGCCAATCCAACTGAGCAGAGCTCATACTCATCTCATTATGAGAAAGTGCATAATGGCAGTCAAGCATCAAGTCACAGTTTAAACTGTCCTGGAGAAGAGAGCAATTTTTCCCATAACAATCTCAATGTGAACCAAGGCCATAATGGATATGGAGGAAGCATATACCAAGTGCTCAGGACGGACTTGCCAAACATTCATAGCATCAATCCTGTGGTGGATCTTACCACCTTTGCATCCCAGAGCACGCCTTCTCAAGTTGATAGCAGCCTGGTTCTCCCAGGTTCCGAGCCTGTCTTTAGTCTGCAAAACCAGACAATGTCTTTGACTGTAGTTAGTGGCAATGAGGCTCCAACTGTGCCTCCACGGGTGGGAGTAGAAGACATCTTCACAGGCTTGGCTGAAAATTTCCATCCACCGCAGAAGCAACATCTCTGGACAGCACTTTCCGATTCTTCTGACCTCGTGGATCTGCAGCATCACCCAGAATTGGACTCTATACTTAACGAAGTTGATACTCCCTTTGTGCCTCCTGAATTGGGAAGAGAGATCGACTATTACACAGAGTTTGCTTCTCTCATCAGTCTGAGAGGAACCAGCGACAATGTCGTGCCTTCGCAAGAAAATCAATACAAGGCGATGAACCAGGGATTGACCCAGTCCCTAGCAGGTGACAATCTTGAGCCGTCCCAAGAAAATCAATACTGTGTGATGAACCAGGGAATGAATCTGGTAGCAGAAGTGGAACCTCAACCTCAAGCCTGGTTCATGAACCAGTCCCTACCCAGCGACAATCCGGCACCTTCCCAAGAAAATCAATACCATGTCATGAACCAGGGACTGGACCTTGTACCAGAAGTGGAACCTCAACCTCAAGCCTGGTTCATGAACCAGTCCCTGATCGGCGACAATCTCGTGCCTTCACGGGAAAATCAACACTATGTGATGAACCAGGAATTGAATCTTGAAGTGGAACATCACCTCAACACCTGGTTCATGAACCAGACCCAGACCGGCAACAATCCAGTGACTTGCCAAGAAAATCAATCCCATGTCATGAACCAGGGACTGGATCTCATAGCAGAAGCAGAACCTCAACCTCAAGAGTGGTTCGTGGACCAGTCCCTAACCGGCGACAATCTCGTGTCTTCACCAGAAAATCAAGACTATGTGATGAACCAGGGATTGAATCTTCAAGTGGAACCTCAACCTGAAGCCTGGCTCATGAACCAGTCCCAGACTGGCGACAATCTAGTGACTTGCCTCGAAAATTTATGCCATGTCATGAACCAGGGACTGGATCTAGTAGCAGAAGCGGAACCTCAACCTCAAGCCCAGTTCTTGAACCAGTCCCTAACCAGCAACAATCTCGAGCTCTCCCCAGAAAATCAACACTATGTGATGAACCAGGGATTGAATGTTGAAGTGGAACCTCAACCTGAAGCCTGGTTCATGAACGAGACCTTGACCGGCGACAATCCAGTGACTTCCCAAGAAAATCAATACTGCGTGATGAACCAGGGAACTGATCTTGTAGCAGGAGTGGAACTTCAACCTCAACCTCAAGCATGTTATATGAACCAGCCCCAATCAGATTATGATGCGTCGCTGAGAACAGATGGTGTGGAGGATCTCCGAGTTCTCTTGGATGAGCCAATGCTGGATGAGTTCAACCAATTCTCTGAATGGCTAGCCAACATCTTCATGGGAAATGATAACCCAATAATAGGATGAACACAGCTTTATGGAGTCTTTCCGTCAGTAGATATTTAGCAATAAGCAATAACCTTTTAAAGCCTTGTGATTATGTTCTTCTCATAAACTCTCCGAGAAAATAGGAAAGACTTCTTTTGAATAAATATGGCTGAGTACCTTGTCTGTTGTAAAAGAAAGAAATATACATCAACAAATGCTTTGTTTATTTTCTGGATTATTGTTTGATTCAACTCTGTGGAGGAGTCATCTCATTTGACTACTTGCATCCCCATGCCAAGGTTCAGTTTCCAACTCTGAACTATTGATTGATCATCACTGCAGAAGTCCTCATTGATATGATGATCCTTCATCATAAAACTTGGCAATCAAGACGGCATCGGCCAACCCAACTCAGTTAAAAGCAGTAGACTGTTACAGCATCACGGCGTAGACACTCAACCCCCATAAGCACACTCCTCATTTCATCTACTTCTTTTTTTGTTTCCTATCGACGGTAGAAAATTGAGGAGGCTCTGCATCACAGGATCCACGATATTCATACGAGTCTTGAAGGGTGCTGCCATGAATTGAAATGATAGTATCGGGAAAATGATGCAAGAAGTGTTATAACTTTCATATGGCGCTCACTTCAAAGCAATAATTTTTTTCTATCACTCGAGTGCCAGAAAGCCAATCATTTCAGTACCTCCGGTGACGTATTCTAGCGACCTTTAATGAATATTTTAAGTCTGATTTTTTCAATAAAAAAATATTGAAGTCCGAGGTGAACAAAGAATAAGACAACTAAAACAAGCTTCATAAAAGAAAACAAGAGGGGTGAGCGCAGGATCATTGAGCAGAGCAAGAAAGAAAAAGAGAAGACATTCTGTGGAGGCTCCGCCATCCACCAATGTTCAATACATCCCCAAACTCCTTCGGGGTTTGACAATTTTTTTACTGGCTTTCATCGCCATAGTCACGACCAGAGCAAATATCTTCACAGAAGTTCATCCTTCGAGCATCTTTAATCGCCATTGTCTGAACACCAAGGATCGATGCGACATCTTCAATTACCAAATATCCATGAACCAGGACTCAACCTTGTCCAAACCGTTCTTCTTGGACTTACAGTCCGAAATAGTTCACCTTCGTCTTGACCAAATTGACATGATCACGAGCCCTTTGTCCTGCTCCCCCTCCATTACAAATTTCATCACCTAATTTTTGTTAGAAATATTAAAATTGTTTGTCTTTATTCAAACTGGATCCTCAAGTTTACAAGTCCTCAAGTATACAACTTGGCCTTCAAGATAATACAAACTTGGTCTTCAAGAAAATTTCATCTCTACCTTAGGACTAGTATAAATAGGTTGTCCCCTCCCTATTTGTGTAAGAACGTGTGGAAAGCCATAGAAAGAGAGAGTTGAGAGTTGTGAAAAAAAGCTTGTTGAGCTAAGCTTGTATTACTCTGTACAAAGCCTATGCAAAAGGCATTTTGAATATTATTCTATCTCATTTGTGTATTTGTATGCTTCTCACTAAAATCTTCAAAGTTTCCCTATATCCTTTCTTTGCTTCCAACAATTGGCATCAGAGCTAGCAATGGCATCCACCAGTTCCGTTCAATTACAACTTCCAAAGTTGAATAATTGAACGGAAGGAATTTCAATAAATGGTCCGTCCAAATGAAGGTTCTTTTCAAATCCCAAGATTTATGGAACCTAGTGGAGAATGGCTACATCGACGTAGCCGATGCCGAAGCATTCGAGGCTTTAAGAAAGGAGGAGAAAGACTCTTTGGTGGAGTTTCGGAAGAAAAATCAGAAAGCATTATATGTGATCTTTCAAGCCATGGATGAAATGATATTTGAAAAAATATCGAGTGCGAAGACCGCGAAAGAAGCATGGGATATTTTGCAAAAATCCTAAAAAGGCGATGATCATGTCAGGTGGGCGCGGCTCCAAACACGTTGGGGAGATTTCGAGTGTTTACACATGAATGACTCTGAATCTATCTCATCGTACTTTGATCGTGTGCAAACCATTGTTAACCAACTAAACGTTAATGGTGAAGAACTCCAAGATGTTTGAGTTGCAGAAAAAATCTTAAGGTCTTTGACTGAGAGATTTGACTATGTTGTTGCGGCGATCAAAGAAAGCTAAGATATATCAACCATGACGTTAGAGCAGTTGATGGGTTCATTATGCTCGCATGAGCAAAGAATGAATCAGAAGTCCATCGATTCGAATCCCGAGCAAGCATTGCAGAGTCGGGTTGCTCGCTCAAATCGAGGAAGCCGTCATGGTGCCCGAGGTCGTGGAGGTGCCCGAGGTAGAGGTGAAATTTGAATTCCACGGGAAAGTATAAAACACGTGACAAATCAAAGGTCAAGTGTTTTAAGTGTAACAAATTCGGACATTACAAACCCAAATGTCGAGTAAACATGTGGCACGAGCAGCCAAAACGTGTACATGTTGTCGATGCTGATGAAAACATGGTGTTTGCATGTAAAATGGATGACTCGAGTACCATGGATACCAATATCTGGTATCTGGATACCATGTGCAGTAATCACATGTGTGGCCGAAAGGAGCTATTCTCGCAATTAGACGAGACAGTTCGTGGTGAAGTCAACTTTGGGAACAAATAAAAAATTCCCATTTTGGGCAAAGGTAATATTGATATCAAATCAAAAAATTATACTGATGTTACTATTACAGACATTTACTTTATGCCAGGACTTTTCTAGAATTTGCTTAATGTTTGGCAACTTTCCAAAAATGGTCATAAAGTTAATATTGAAAATGGAGTTTGCACTATCAGAGGTATAAACAATAAGTTGATCACGACGGCTCAGATGATGAAGAACCGAAAGTTCCCTCTGTCCCTTCAAACGAATACTTTATTGAGTTTTCAAGCTATGACAAAAGATAGCAAGTGGCTGTGGCATCTTCGATTTGGTCATCTAAATTTTTGTGGACTAAAATTACTTGTCTAGAAAAAGATGGTGACCGGCATGCCTTTGATCGACTATCCAAACCACCCATGTGAAGGATGTCCCATTAGAAAACAGCATCAAGAATCCTTTCCAGTTAAAAACCCTAGATGAGCCAAGCAGCCTTTGGAGTTGGTACATATAGATATATGTGGCCCTATTGAGGTGGAATCAGTCGGACAAAAAAAGTACGCCCTAATTTTTGTTGATAATTTTACCAGAAAAACGTGGGTATATTTCTTAAGAGAAAAATCCTAAGCTTTTGGCAAATTTAAAGAACTTAAAGTCTATATTGAGAAACATAGTCGCTTTAATCTAAAGATATTGAGATCAGATAGAGGTGGAGAATTTACTTCTAATGAATTTGGCAAATATTGTAAAATTCATGGAGTAAAACGTCAGCTGATTACTAGCTATACTCATCAACAAAATAGTATAGCAGAAAGAAAGAATAGAACAATTTTTGAAATGATAAGGAGTATGATAAAGGCTAAAGATTTACCAAAGAAATTTTGAGCAGAAGTCATTGCTTATGCTGTATTTCTGCTAAATAAGTGTCCAACAATGAATGTTCTTGGAAGAACCCCAGAAGAGGCTTGGAGCGGCAACAAGCCAGATGTTTCATTCCTAAGAGTATTTGGGTGCTTGACATATCCTCATATACCAAACGAATGGAGGAAGAAGTTGGATGACAAAAGCGAGAAATGCATCTTTATTGGCTATAGTGACACAACTAAAGATTATAAGTTGTATAACCCAGTCACTGAAAAGGTAATCATCAGCAGGAATGTCCAATTTTAGAAGATGAAGCCTAGGACTGGAACCAAAAAGGTGACCAGAAAAACAATACCATCGAAGATGAACCATTGGAGGGAGATACAGAAAACCTTCATCATCTTTGACCAGTGGTGCATTTTCTTCTTCATCTTCAACTGATGGTGCATTTTCTTCACCAACAGCAACTTTAGAACCACCGTTACGTCGTTCACAACGACTATGGGAGACTCTAGCAAAATTCAGGGATTATGTGGTCACAAGAGACGATGACAATGATGGTAACAAAATCACTGATGAAACTATGGTAAACTTTTGTTTATTTGCTGAATATGACTTTGTATCTTATGATGAAGCAGATGTAGATGAAAAATGGATCCAAGTAATGGATGAAGAAATCCACTTCATTGAAAAGAATGACACATAGGTGCTAACTTCTTTACCATTTGGTAAGAAGTCCATTGGTGTCAAGTGGGTGTATAAGACAAAGTACAAACCCAACGATCAAGTGGACCGTTACAAAGCCAGATTGGTCGTGAAAGGCTATAAGCAAAAGTCAAATATTGATTATGTTGAAGTATTTGCACTAGTGGCTCGAATGGATACCATTCGGATGGTTTTAGCACTCGCAGCTCAAAACCATTGGAAGATCCATCAAATGGATGTGAAATCAGCATTTCGGAATGCGTTCCTTGAAGAAGAAGTCTACGCGGAGCAGCCACAAGGTTATGAGAAGAAAGGGCATGAAAATTAAGTTTACAAATAGAAAAAAGCATTCTATGGGCAAAAATAAGCACCTTGAGCTTGGTACACAAGGATCGATACATACATGTTGGAGCATGGTTTTCAAAAGTGCCCATATGAGCATACATTACATATCAAGTCAAATACTAATGGTGATATTATAATTATATGCCTTTATGTTGATGATTTGATATTTACAAGAAACTGTGAAAAGATGTTTGCTGAATTTAGGAAGGCCATGGCGAGCCATTTTGAGATAACAGATTTGAGATTGATGTCATATTTTCTAGGCCTTAAAGTGAAGCAAACAAATGATGGCATATTTGTTTTACAGCAAAAATATGCTCATGATATTTTGAAGCGACTCAATATGGAATCGCTCAAATCAATTCAAACCCCCGTAGCAGAACGGCTGGAGCTGAAGGAAGAAGGAATCGGTGCACTATTAAATCCCACTTATTTTAAAAGTATTGTTGGCAGTTTAATATATTTCACTTGTACTAGGCCAGATATTACTTATGGCGTGGAAATTATTAGTCGGTTCATGGAAAAACCATATTAATCACATTTGCAGGCAACAAAAAGAATTATACGGTATGTCAGTGGAACTCGTGATCATGGAATTTATATTCTTACACTGACAATTTCAATTTAGTGGGATATACAGATAGTGATTGGGCAGGAGATATTGAAACTTGGAAGAGTACTTTTGGATATGTGTTCTTTCTCGAATCAGGAGTAATTTCTTAGTCCTTGAAAAAATAACAAATTATTGCGCTATCAACAATTGAAGCAGAATACATGGCAGTAGCTTCAGCAGCGTGTCAAGGAATATGGCTTCGTAAGATGCTTTGTGAACTGATGCATGAACAGAAAGGTCCTACAAAATTGATGTGTGATAACAAGTCGGCGATTGCATTAGCCAAGAATCCTATTTTTCATGGCAAGAGCAAATACATAGACATCAAGTATCATTATATCCGTGAGCTGGTCAAAGATGGAGAAATTGAACTTGATTTATGTAGATCTGCGGATCAGATTGTAGATATTTTGACGAAACCATTGAAGGCGAATTTGTTCAAGAAATTGAAGACGATGCTTGGTGTTGTTGATTTCCAAAATCAATTTTAAGGGAGGCTGTTAGAAATATTAAAATTTTTTTTGTCTTTATTCAAACTTGATCCTCAAGTTTACAAGCCCTCAAGTATACAATTTGGCCTTCAAGATAATACAAACTTGGTATTCAAAAAAATTTTATCTCTACCTTAGGAGCAGTATAAATAGGGAAAATTTCATTTTGGTACTCGAAGTGGAAGCATTTTCTCAATTTGGTACCCAAGTGGACACGGTGTTAAATAAGGGCCCGAAGTGCCCAGCTAGTCTCAAATAAGGACCCGAAATGGAAGTATTTTCTCAATTTGGTACCCAAAGTGGACACAGTGTCAAATAAAGGCCCAAAATGTCCAGTTAGTTTCAAATAAGGATCCGAAGTACCCAAAAAACTCAAGTAAGGGCCTGGGTCGTTAGCCGGCTTAAAAAGTACTGTTCCAGCACCAGAACAGTACTTTTTAATTTTTTTCGTTTTTGTTTTTTTCTCTTTCTCTGTTGGCCATAGCCGGGGCTGGGAGGCGGCCCTCGCCGGCTGGGCTGGGCGAGATCAACCTCGCCAGTTGCCGGCGAGGTCGAGCCTAGCCAGATCTGGCGAGGGCTCAGCCCCCCCGATCGCTGGCGAGGCTCAACCTCGCCAGCATCGAGCGAGGCCGGCCTCGCCATTGCCAGGGCGAGATCGGCCTCCCTCGACACAAGTGAGGTTGAGCCTCGCCGTTGCCAGTGCGAGACCGGCCTCCCTCGACGCCGGCGAGGTCGGCCTTGCCCAACAACAGTGAGGTCGAGCCTAGCCAAATCTAGCGAGAGCTCGACCTTGCCGGCGTCAAGGGAGGCCGATCTCGCCCTCGCCAGATCTAGCTAGGCTCGACATCGCCATTCCTAGGCGAGGCCGACCTTGCCGGCATCGGGGGAGGCTGGTCTCGCCCTGGCAATGGCAAGGCTTGACCTCGCCGATGTCAAGGGAGGCCAATCTCGCCCTAGCAACAGCAAGGTCAAGCCTCGCCAGCGATTGGTGGGGCCGAGCCCTCATCAGATTTGGCCAGACTCAACCTCGTCGGCAACTGGCGAGGCTAATCTCGCCCAGCCCAGGCGAGGGTAGCCCTCGCCCGATGCCGATGAGGGCCGCCTCCGCCGTCCCCGGCGGAGGAAGAGAAAAAAAATAAAAGGAAAAGGAAAAAAATTTAAAAGTACTGTTCCGATGCCGAAACAGTACTTTTTAAGCCAGCCGGCAGCTAACTTTGACCGGTCGACGACCCAAGTCCTTATTTGAGATTTTTTGGACATTTCGAGTCCTTATTTGAAACTAACTGGATATTTCGGGCCCTTATTTGACACCGTATCTACTTTGGGTATAAAATTGAGAAAATGCTTTCACTTCGGGTCCTTATTTGAGACTAATTGGGCACTTCAGGCTCTTATTTGATACCGTGTCTACTTTAGGTACCAAATTGAGAAAATGCTTTCATTTCGGGTACCAAAATGAAATTTTCCCGTATAAATAGGTTGTCCCCTCCCTATTTATGTAAGAATGTGTGGAAAGCAATAGAAAAAGAGAGTTGAGAGTTGTGAGAAAAAGCTTGTAGAGCTAAGCTTGTATTCCTATGTGTAATGCATGTTCAAAAGGCATTTTGAATATTATTCTCTCTCATTTGTGTATTTATGTGCTTCTTGCCAGAATCTTCAAAGTTTCTCTATATCCTTTTTTTGCTTCCAACAATTTTACCCCAATTCCTCGGTTGTGAGGGTAGGATCTTGATGAACACAACGAATTTAGCCCCAATTCATTAATTTGAGGCAAACAAATGTGATACACAACGTGGTTTTCACTTTGCCATCGAGACACGTTTTATTATTAAAATAATGCCACGTGGGAGTTTCTAGCTGTGCAAACCTTTTTCACCAAAATGGCAATAAAGTGATCGAAAAAAAAAAGTTATGCCACTAAAGTAACACATATATGAAAAGCTATAGGGTACTTTTTGGTGACCTTTTCCCTTGTAGTTGTAAAGCAATGAACTGATCATCACTGATCTGCTCTATCGGCCAACAGCTACTCTCGAATCATATAACTTGTTTTCTTTTGATGATGAGATGTCACATGCCTTCGAAACTAAAATGGTCAAATTCGAAATACAATCTCGTTATACATGCAAAAAAAAAAGTGCCGGGAAATCTGCAACTGAGTGCAATCTAATTTCACAAGTTGACGTGCCCCATCAGCGGAAGAGTTTGCTACGGCCAAGCCCTTCAAATTCCAGAACGAAAGCAGTGCACCTGTCCGCAGTTTCAGTGCACAGAGCAGAAGACTAAAACCCCTCTTGAGGGAATAATATTAACAGCTTAAGCCAAACAAAACATCCTTAAAAAAAAAACACAAAGGAGCAACATATGCGTCAAAAACGCTGCAGATCACGCGATGCCGCGATCCTCTTGTACATTTCCATGACCAACTTGGTGTCCACCTCCTCTCCATTCGGCATGAGACAAACCTGCCGAGACTTTGCCAATCTCCTTCCTCTGGATACCCCGGGACTCCTGCTCAAGCAGCCAACTTTAGCGGCAAGCCGGATCATCCCGTCGATATAAGCATCGTGAAACTTTGTCAGCAGATTCACCGGCGAGACCATCTTGAGCAGCCAGCGACATTTCGGCTTTCCCCGTGTCTTCCACACACGCCGCCATGGGCTTCCATCGTTCCCTAGCCTCACTGTCCTCATCTTCCTGTTCTTGCCACTTGGATCGAGCCTCTGGTATCTCCTCCTCCTCCAGAACCTCTTCACGTTGTCAGAATACGCACTTGACACCATCTCCATCGTTTAGTTTTGTGTGGAGAGACTAAGACTAAGATATGAGGTGGGAGCGTGAAGAGATGGATATGGAGAGAGGGTACTTATACATG
This sequence comes from Syzygium aromaticum, assembly GCA_024500025.1. Taxonomy (NCBI): domain Eukaryota; kingdom Viridiplantae; phylum Streptophyta; class Magnoliopsida; order Myrtales; family Myrtaceae; genus Syzygium; species Syzygium aromaticum. Next base: position 24,379,977 of record CM044891.1, read on the forward strand.
AACGCTATGAATAAATTCTTTAGATGGAATGGGTGATGAGATCCGTTGCTTGTCAAGGTTTGAACGAAGGCTTGTAAGAGATCAGAAAAAGGCCGCAAGAGAGGTCTTGTTTTTCATTGTTTGGTCGAATATGGACTGTCTTTGACTTGGCAAGGCTTGATTTAAGATTCTGCTTCTTGCATGTATTTGCACCAAATGACGTAACAGTGTCGTGTATGCATTGCCCTCATCTTACAAACTCTCGTGGTTTGGTGATTATTATCCTTTGAATTTATTCCGTTGAGCAACAGTAAATTATCACTATGTTTGATTGAGTGCATGATACAGAGGCGATGGAGCTTAAGGGTGCCTGTTCCTAGGAACAATTTCTTTTCGAACAGCGTTTTTTTCTATTTCTATTCCCTGAATGAGTTTCTAAACAGAAGAATACATTTAATGACTACATAAAATTTTTATTCTCGTAATAAAAGAAGAACAGAAAAACGTTTCATACGACCCTAAAATTTTTCGTGAAGTGGAATTCTTTTTAGTTTTGTCATAATTTTCTGAGATTTTTCTCTCTTTTTTTAATATTTTCTTTTTTTTCCTCTTGTCGTCTTCCTCGATAAGGGTTGGGCGAGGCTCAACCTCGCCGGCCTTCGTCTCTGGCCGGTCGCCAGCCATCACCGAGGCCCGGCGACTGGCTAGAGGAGGAAGAAGAAGGAAAGAAAAAAAGAAAATGAAATCGCTTTAGAAATTATTCTCGGAACCAACAAAAAAAAGTAAAATTTTTTTACTTGATATTTTTATTTCAAATCTATTACCTGATCACTTTTTTATTCTGAGGAATAGAAAAATTAACTGATGTACACAAATAAATTTCTATGCCTTTTCAGTTTCGGGGAACAAAAGAATAGTAAAACGGAGAAATAAAAATGTTCACCAAACGCGTGCTTAGCTACTGGTAATGCGCAAATCATTAGCAGGAGATAAAAGAAGATTGCTTCATCACAAGCAGAGCAAATGTTACATCGCGATGACGAATGTCCTAATTCGAGAGACATTGCTTATCCCCATCAATGTCATTAACTACAACAATTATTGAATAGGGTGGAACCGTGGAAGAGCTTGACCAGTCATCTGTCACCGGGACGGCTAAGAAAATTCAAAGAACTCACGGGCTAAACGTAACCGAGTCGGGAGAGAGAGTGTTGAGCAACCTGGCAAACTTTATCTGATCATTTTGTACTTGCAGGTCTCCGGTGATCTGAGAGAACGGAATGAAAAGGACAAGATTCGAGTGTCGTCTATGGCTGAGGACCGGTCAATCCCCTTTGTTCCCGTGGAATGAGTCCTTCCCCCCCATTTCATTACACGTCAAAAGGTCCGAGCATTCCATTCTGAGGAGGCCAATCGGAAAGCGACGGCTGGCGACAAAAGCTAACATAGTATCTGCATCGCCTGTATACCTTCAGATGAATACATAGTTGAGATACGTTCCGAGATAGAATGATTCGGCCCCTGAATTTCCCGCCCCACTAACTGTACATGCAAGAGATCGGGAGTCGACCTATCAATTAGCAAGCGATCGCCTCTCGAACACAAAGAAAACCAACATTAAACCCTCACTCGAAACCGCATCATCGGTTTTCTTAGGTGTACCCCCATGGAGAGTTCATATCATTTCCCCGTCAAGTTGCTGCTTGGGATAGATGTATCTGTGCAGTAGCTGAACTGTCGATATGGTTTAGCACGAGCATTTGGCAACACATGCTTTAAAGCCACAATAACTTGAAACTGGGTAGAGTGGTTATCTAAAAGCAGTCACAACTTTGCCAGATAACATCCAGAGATTTATCCTTTCTCCCACAGACTCATCTCCTTAATGTACAATTAGCATAACCCATCATCAGTGGTTTAGCCAAATCTAACCCCACAAAGATCTTTCCATTTAAGAACATATATACACACAACCCACACGTACAAATGCATATACCCACCCGCAAAATCATCTCCTCCCACATTCAACATCGTCAAATGGCGACCTTTCCTCCCGAACCTCAGGGGACAACACCGGGTTCCTGTACGGTCTTGCCTGGAGATTCGTGGCCTGAGCCTCCATCGTCCGTACAGAGATCCCGTTTGGGGGAGGGGCCGAGTTTGAGTTGGTATGCATCTCTTCCAACGCTCGGAAGTACGCATAAGGGCCCCATCCTGAAGTCAGTTGAAAACAAGCAGTATCTCATTCAGTCATGGCTTGATGTGAATGTTGAATCATCAATCAATTGTGTGAACTTTAGACGCTTCCAAATTAAAGTTTAACTCTGAAAAGCAACACGAGAATTGATGATAGCCAGTCCCAGCCTCTCTCCCTGCCTGCGAAGTTATCCAATACAGACAGATCGAGCACGACTCCAAGGGAAGAGAAAACTTTAAAGGGGAGGTTATGATGCCTAAGAGATCTGGAAAGCAATTGTTCAATAAGGAGGCCATCTAAAAAATTATCAGACGCAACGTAACGTATATACCATAATGCACGTGATGCAATAACCGGAGCAAACAAAACAAAAGATAACCTGAAAAATTCATATTACCTTCGTCGTCATATGGTGGAGGAAAAAACTGATGATAACAGAAAGCCGCTACAATGAGCCCTGCACATTATGAAACAGAGCGAACTTCTTTAAATAATGCGAGATGAGACCTGAATCCAGGTCCAGGCCAATTCGAGATAAGGGCACTGCAAAAGCGTACCCATAAAACCTGCCGCAAAAACATCTTGCCAGTGGTGCCAATAGTCGTCCACTCGTGAGACCGCGACGAGAGATGCGAGTAGTAGAGGAAGGAAAATGATGCACAACTTGGCTATGTGCCCTTTCCGATCAAATACTCTAATTTTGCCGCATAAGTACAGCGACAGAAAACCTAAGCCCGCAAAGGACCCTGCACAAAAACTATAAGTTGTCGGGTTGCTCATCCTGGTAACGCTCTTAGAAAGGATGACACAGAGCGTGCTCGTTCCATTACATTTTGATTTCAAAATATCTCAACGTACATGAATCAAAATCCCCAGTTAAATAAGGCAAAGACACAGATAGTTGAGGTTTAGGCATAGAGGAGTGCTTACAGGAGGCATGGCCACTTGGGAAACTCTTGTACCCTTCCCTTATAATCAGTTCCTTGCCATGACACACGACATTTCCCAACTTGTCGTATACCTGAAAAAGATTAAAGAGAAATTGAAAAAAAAAAATACTTATGATGGAAGGGAAAACCAAATTCATTACCGAAGTGCTTAGTCATACATTAAACAAAAGTTTCTAAGCAATGCAACCGACACTGTTAAAAGTGATTATCTGATCCTTTTGAAAGCAAAGAGGCAGCTAAGTCCGGAAACTTAACTACTAATTAGTATGATTAGAAGATGTTTCTAGAAATTTCGAAAATCGCCAAGAGGAAAATCTAGGCGAATATGAATATAACAGCAATGTCACCGTTGTTAATGACAATCTTTAGCACAATAAAACAAAAACCGAAGGAAGTCATAGCCTACTTCGATTCCGTCTGGAAAGCAACGCCAAAAGAAGTCAGGTCGAGGCCGACCGGTCGCATTCTTTATTGAATCCGTAATCACCCCAGTAATTAGCACTGAATACAAAACCCCTGCTCATGCATTCCAAACAGGTCATCAAATAACTCATTAACAGCCATTTCACTGCATGCGTTCTGATCAAAGATCCAACAACTTCAAGATTAACGATTTACCTAAAATTCCATGGTGCAGATCATAAACATCCCTCCTACGCACGTAGACAAGAAGGAAGACAGAAATTGGCAACAGAACAGCATACACCTGTTCATGTTAGGAAGAAAAGAACTTACCATTAACTTTGTATGTTTTATCTTTTTCATTTCACGTGAAGCATCCTTAGCCTTTCTCATATAACCCACAATTGATCACTAGATAAGAATGAGGTGACAAAACTTACAGGAACGGCCCAGATAGGCACCGTGTTTCTTTTCATTGGATATTTAAGATCCGTCATCATATCTTTCCCCACAAAGCGGTAAAACGGATGGATGATGTAAAGCACGACCTCTAGGAGTGCGAGCAACAGCAATATAAGCCAGTCGTGCATGTGATTCTTTGCAAGCGCCGCTCCATGCGACTTTATAGTATGCCTACCGAGCTCCACCTCATCCATTCTTCCCTGAGAAGACAGATAGGATGGGCATGCCAAGAGGATGGCATCAAAATTAGTAGACAATACCTCATCATTGACATAAATATCAGATCCAAGACAATATAGACAAGGTAAGGATCAGTGAAAAACTGTAAATTAATAGGACAGCTGAAGAGTGTGTTATGACCCAATTTATATCCTAGAAATTCTCAGTAACCTCGATTCGGGTGTATTTGGCTATATTGTTCTGGCGCAGGTCAAAGGAAAATCAGATGCTTAAATCATGACTTACAACCTGAATGCACAGCACAATGCCTTGGGTTTGCCATATCTGTACCAAAGCACACCATGTTATTCACCATTAGTGCTCAACTGCCGCTCTTTCAACATGTGTTGATATCACTTTTAATTCAAGGGTAATTTTTTGCGTCTCACCATCACATGACTAACGTGCGACCTAAAGGACATTTTTTTTATCTGACCAAAAAAAAAAGAAAAGGAAGAGCCTTTGGGATTGCTTGGCGCAGGGAAAAAGAATCACTTTAAGCCATAACACAGACGGTGACGATAACTAAGGGCAAGAAGCTGAACGCAACCCAGAAGTTCAAACTCACGACTTGTGCTAAAACTCGTCAGGATAAGGAGTTCACTCTCGGTCACAAACAAAAGGACGACTTCCAAACCCGACAAGACTAACATGTCCTCGCACGCTGGCGAAAACCGCAACTGTCATTGACAACTTCTTTTTCGCGGAGAATTCCTCGAAAAGCGAAGCATGACAAACGGACAAAATCAAAGACCAAGTCAGTATCCCGCGAACACCGACATCCAAACGCACGCGGAACAAACAAAAGAGGAGAAACACATAAGACTCCCACTGACCTGAAAGACGACATGGAAGAAGCGGATGGGCAAGAGAGAGGCGACACGTCTCCAAACCCAAGCCATTGAAGGAGGAAGCGAAGCAGAGCGCTCGAGCCCCGTACAACCTCGCAATGGGAGTGACCCTCGGTGTGCCCACCAGCCCACAAAAATATGAATATCACAGAAAGTGGGAGGAGATATTTATCCGTCTCTTCCCTGTCCTCCTGCTTTTTGCCGGTACACAACAAAGGCGAGCGTCCCAGTCCTAGCCCCAGTGTGTGTGCCCGAGAAAAGCGAAAGGGGACACCAACCGACAGGCGAGCCGGAGTCAAGTGGAAACGACCCGTGAAGGCGAAGGCCAAGGAAAACAGAGCACCAAAGACGACAGGACCGCCCACCCACCCATCTCGTCGGCTCTTAGAAAATTGCCGAAGCTTTCACAGGGGACGATGATGACGACGGCGACGACGGCGACGGTGATGGTGACGCTGGTGGTGGTGGTGGTGGTGGTGGTGATGAGTGCGGATGGACTACGTGCGCGGGTTTTTCAGGAAAACGACGCGGACCCAGCAGTTAAAAAGGAACGGCTGCGAAGGGGCAGCAACGGAGAGAGGCGAGATCACCGGGCTCGATTCGGAAGTTCAAAAGTCGCTTCCAGCCGCCTCGGTTTTCGCAAGAAAAAGGAAGAAAAGACAAAGGGGGTAAAAAAGAAAAAGGAGAGAGAAAAATTAACTGCCGCGGATGTAGTGGGCCCGCTAGGGACGACCATTCTCTTTCCGGACCTGGCCTATTTTTGTTTCTTATTCCGTGAATTAGCCTGATCAAAAGGTTGCATTTAATAACGATACGGGATTTCTACGTTCGAAACAGAAATTTCGTTTGATAACGCCGACGTAGAATTCGTACATCGGCGAGCGAGCGAGCGATCGACCGGCGGTGCTGGCAGGCGGGTGACTGGTGGTGGGGATGAACGATGGGCTGCGGCGTGGCGGGTGAAGGCGGTCTGCGCGTAACAAGCGCTAGTGACAAGGGCAAGCTCTTAGAAGAATTGTTAATTTTATTTATAGAAAAGTAGAAAAAATTTTACTCCTCATTTTAATATCCCATTAAAATATCCCTTACCGACTTGTGTTTGTGGTAAAAGATGGACCTTGCCACATGTGGTGCACGTGAATCGGGGCTCGATTCCGACATAAAAGAACAACAATGGTGGTTGGGTAATTCCTCCAATTCCGACCACCAAAAAAAAAAAAAAAGAGGGCATGAAGCCAATCATTGACGCATGACACCGATGCATATATCCTAAGTTCTGAGCCCATAGCCCATATTCGACACTACGGCCCAAAGCCCATCGGACGATCATACGAGAGGATGATGAAGAGTCCTCGTGCTCGGACGGCACGGCAGGCATTTCTAATGATTTGAAATATATATTTTTTTAAAAACAATCGTTCATATCGATCGAAATAATTAGTCAATGAAAAATATTTGCATTATTGAAAACAACTTATGTTTAAACATCTTTATGGACGATAGAAGTATATTTGCGTTTCATTCGTTTCTGTAAGCGGTACGATAAATCACTTTTAGGAAAAACATTTTGAAAATCATTCATTTTTCGCGAAGCAAACTGGAACTTGTAATTGCTCCGATTATTAATAATGCACTTTAAAGAGAAACCCAAAGACATCGATGGATCGTCTTGTCCAAAACCCAATCGAGCCGACACCGTCGAAGTGGAAAGCCCACACTTCAATTACAAATCCTCTCTCGGCGGAGAAAGAAACGAAGGCGTGCAAGAAAAGAAGAGAGCAAGACTATACGTGCGTTCGATTCCTATTAGAAAAATTCACAAAGAGTTCGATTTTATCAGTAGCGCCAAGCAAGATTAGCGTATTCACGAGTTGAAACACCGTTTCATACGTTCAGATAGATCTCAACGTGATCAATAGGCGGGATTAATTTTAAAACCTCGACTAACTACGTTGCAAATATCATTATTTATAGGGAACATGACGCAAATGATTCATAGGCTTTGGTCTAACATGCAAGTCCATGAACTTTTAATTTAATCGATGTAAACCTTGAAATATTGGTTAATGACCAATATAGTTCATGGACTATACTATCAATTCAAGTTAACGGAATTTGCTGACGTGGATTTCAATTCGTTAAGTTTAAATGGAGGACAACAAAAAAAAGACATGCACAGACTACCCAGGCAAATTATTCATCTCAAATTGAAATATAATAATCACGTCACCATATAATGATGGCCATGTTAACACCCTAATTTATTTTCCTTTTCCAAAGTAGATATATAAATTGGACCCAAAAAAAAGAATAGATATAGAAAAAGGTAGATACATCGACTCATCATTTCGTAAAATGCAACTTTGCGTATGATAAATTTGTGCCCTCTGATGACGTCTAGCCTGTCGTTTAGCAATTAGAACGATCCCATCATGCAATTACCAAATCGTTCGGGGACCAAATTAAAACAAATCAGAAATTCAAAAACGACATTACATATTAGGTTGAAATTCATCGACCGTTCGTACCATCTTTCCCATAATTTACACGAAATTTACACCAACCTTCTTTTCTTCTTATTATTATTATTATATTCGTGGGGTGAGTGCATGCCACGTGTTGTGGCTTGACTCGTGAGTGGGGGAGACCGAGAGTGACCAAGCTGTCGTCCCACGTTCTCCGATATAATCTTAATAATAAGGAAAAATTTCGATTAAGGACCCCAAGTGGGGTCAAATTCTCAAAAAAGGACCCAAAGTGAACAATGTGTTAAATAAGGGCCTGAAGTGCTCAATCAGTCTCAAATAAGGACCTGAAGTGCCCAAAAAATCTCAAATAAGGACCTGGGTCCCCGGCCGGCCAAAATACCCGCCGGCCGGCGAAAAAGTTACTGTTCCGATGCCGGAACAGTAACTTTTTATTTATTTTTTAAAACTTTTTTGTTTTTCTTTTTTGTTTTTTTTTTTCTTCCTCCGCCGGCCATAGCCGGGGCCGGCGGAGGTCGCCGGCCATAGCCGGGGCCGGCGGAGGTCGCCGGCCTCAGGCGAGGGCTCGACCTTGCCGGCGTCGGGCGAGGTCGCCCTCGCCTGGATCTGGCGAGGCTCGACCTCGCCGGCGTCGGGCGAGGTCGCCCTCGCCTGGATCTGGCGACTTCGCCCGACGCCGGCGAGGTCGAGCCCTCGCCTGAGGCCGGCGACCTCCGCCGGCCCCGGCTATGGCCGGCGGAGGAAGAAAAAAAAAAACAAAAAAGAAAAAACGAAAAAGTTTTAAAAAATAAATAAAAAGTTACTGTTCCGACACCGGAACAGTAACTTTTTCGCCTGCCGGCGGGTATTTTGGTCGGCCGGGGACTCAGGTCCTTATTTGAGATTTTTTGGGCACTTCAGGTCCTTATTTGAGACTGATTGAACACTTCAGGCCCTTATTTAACACCTTGTTCACTTTGGGTCCTTTTTTGAGAATTTGACCCCACTTGAGGTCCTTAATCGAAATTTTCCCTAATAATAATAATTAGGCGAGATTAGCTTTTCCGTCTTCTTTTCTCCGGAAGAATTTACTTTTACAGGATATCAAATGATTAACACGTAATACGAGATTACTCAATATAAGCACCCTTTGCTCGCTCCAGCTGGCGCACCGCAAGCTTTTTATTACCCTTTTTTTTTATTTTTTCATTTTGTAATTTTACCGGATTGTAATATCAAGTGTTCCCTGGTCGTACAACACCGCCTCATCTCCCAAGGGCCATCGATGAAACTACAGGGTAAGCACATCGACCATTCTACTACTATTCCCTTTCTACAAGAATGGATTTTTTTTTTTTTCTGTATTGCTGAGTATAAGTAAGTATAAAAAAACTGTTCATGAAAGGAATTACTGATCACCTGATTTATCTCGATAATAAGTTGGTAACTCACCGGCACTTTTATGAAATTGCCCGCTCTTTTTAATAGTTTCTAAACTATCGATTTTTTTTTTGTTTTCATGGTTTAGCAATTTTTATTTGTCTTTTCTACCGAAACCTCGAATTTGCTGAACATTATATGAATTTACAGGTCTTTATTTGTCTGGTTTTCTTTTGTAATTTTATCACTTTCGGTTGCGCTTGTCAACTTTTATTTGTCTTTTTTTTTACACATGTCTTGGATTTAGTAAATCTCGAATAAATTTATCGACTTTCACTTGTTTTAACTTACCAGCTTTTCTCCATAATGGTGGTGGGAACAGTGGTCGGAGACCGAGGAATCACGATGATGACAAATTTCGACATCGGGATTTTCAATTAACAATAACGACGAGTCGTATAAACATGCCAATATGTTAGATGGTTCCGTAAAATGATGATTCCAATTCAATGCCACTACTCACTAGTGTAGTAGAAGTTGTATCGCATCGTATCTTGTATTGGATGAGAGAGGTTTTGTGACTGTGATCTATATGTAAGATTTAGCCCAAATGGATATCACATTAAATAATACTTTTTAGAGCTTGATCCATGTGAATCAAGTTGGGTCCTTATAGATGATATTAGCGCAAATTCCCCCTACACTACACGTGTGCCTCGTGCATGGACTAGTAGCTGATCCGACGGGATCAATGGGGAGTAATCGTTAGGGCGAGATGCTGTTGGACAATGTGCAGGTCCTAACCGGCTTCGAGGATGACTAAGGGTAAGAATGGCCCAAATCAATTTATGATATGGGCATAAATAAGGCTCACCTCACACGTTCATCGTGCTAAGTACTCTTTTTTAGAGAATTGGCCCACCCGAATTGGGTCGGATTGTTCCGCGGATCCAAAATGTTTTCTCGTCAATCAACTGGGTTTTGAATCCTGTATCTTGATTGGTTAAGTCCTAAGCATTGTGAAAAAGGGTACAATCGAATCCTAATCACATCACCGGTGACATTTCGCAGCTAGAAAACTCTCCTCCTAAGATTTCACGAAAGTAAGCATCATATTAACGACGATCAAGTATCGTGTTCATACTCGATTGCATTTTTTTCAAGGAGAGTAAGTTCCAATTTAGCAAATGGCTCGATCGATCGGCGGTCAAAACATTCAGGACCGCTGCCGCTGCATATATCCCTCGAGTAGCATTTTCGTTCATCTCGAGGAGGGAGAGGGAGAGCGCGGTTCGTGCATTCCAAAGTAGATTAGCTGTTTCCTAAAGGGGGGCCATGCGGACCGAAACTGGGAGTTGAATGTTTCGGAAAGGGTCGATGCATGGGGACATCACATGCCCGGTGTTTAGGGATGAAATGGATGTTCCCGCGGAAACGCGACGGATGTGCCTCCTTGTCCCTTGGGGGCGAAGCTTCTCCGGAAGAAGACGGGTCACCCTACCACCCTACCAACACACATTTAAGAATTCGGGAGACCAAGATCTTCCGTCCACGATTCGAACCTAGATTTTCGCAAAGAGAAACGATCCAATTAGGGAGAAATTGTCCCGAAAGTCCTAAACTTACTGTACGGCAGTTAATTCCCTTCTAAACTTTTCAATGTAACCGATTTAGTCCCGATTCTTTAGAGAATTTCTCAAATGTAGTCTATTGAGTATGCGGCTATGCTAATGTTTAACAATTGTAAAAGAAAATTCCGTTCTCTTTTCTCTTTTATTGTTTTTTCTAGAAAAAAAAATGGGGGGATATACATGACCGGCAAGGGCCACGATAACCCTCGCACAGATTTTGGGAGGCGAGGTGCAAGGGACGCCAACCACTGCCGCGGCCCCAGTGACCCTTGCTAGCCCTTCCGGGAATATGAACAGTGGAAAAAAGAAAAGAAAAGAATAAAAAAACTTATCATATAAAATCTAGAGAACATTTGAAAAAATTACAAAAATTATCCACGTCGGCGTCGACCGTGCCACGAAAGACGGCTGACATCCACATCAACAATTTTCGACCAAAATAGTCGGAAAAACTACATTGAAACATCGTCAAAAATTTTAGGATTAAATTGACTAGATTCAAAAAGTTTAAGATCGCACTAACCATCGCACAATATGTTTAAAATTTTTTAGATAATTATCCCATCAAAATTAACGTCATGCGTTTGGATTATAAAGAAAAGCAGCACTAAAACTTCCGTATCGGGTCTATGTGGGATGGATATGTGCCTTGCCTTACATTGAAATCAATTTTTTTTTTTGGCATAAACAGTGATAAAAAAAAAAATACCCACCCGTAGGTGGCGCAGTTGGTTTGGGCCCTTTTTTTTTCATTATTCATTATTCTTTTGTTAGGCTATACGAGAGCTCTCGCAATTTTAATGCTTTCGAACTTTAGAAAAATTTCTCTAATATGATCTTCTTTTCACTAAGGAAAAACAACGACAGATTGCCCTCCCTACGTAAATACCAATAACATCCAGGGGTCCTTCTGCAAAACTATTCCGATGCCTCGACGTCCTCCAAAAGTCATTGGACTGCGTCCGCAAAATAGCGTTATCGGGTGAACCGAATCACGATTTTCTTCTGGGTGAGGTTATCATATGGTGAGCGTAAAGTAAGCGAAGCGAAATTACAGGGCAAGCCCCTCTCGTCTCGTCTTTACGGAAGTCGATCGCATTTCGCGACCTCGACAACCGCACTACAAAAAAAAAAAAAAACCAAAAAAAAAAAAAAGGAAGGATTTGTTTGATTATTTCCTGTCGTCATCGCACGCGAAGAAAAGGAGGCAATTGGTTGATTTATGCCAAATTAGATACGGCCTACTAAAGCCGATCTCCTTTTCAACTGCTTGCCTTCCGACCTCGCATCGTTCCCATCCTACGCAATATCCCTTTCGCGTTAACATATCGGACATTAAAAGGACCGATCCGATAACTTAAACCGATGAGTGGAGGGCGATCTGAGCATGTGTAGATAAAAGAGCGTATGAAGCTCCCCTCGCCTGCAAGCCGGATTAGGAATACAACCGGGACGAAACCCGATTCCGATAAACCAAAAAGCTCGAGCCGGTAGATGGTGGGAGAGTACAAATTCCGTAGACAGGCGATGCGAGTTGCTTTTAACACCGTAGATAAAACCAACTTAATCTGAATTATCACGAAAAGGAGGAATACTTTAACAAGAGATAACAACAAATAAGAGTGGGTCGCGGGATATCTTATTCCTTATTCCTCATTCGATTACGCATTATGTTTCTTTAAAAAAAAAAAAAAGAAGAAAAATAATTCGTCAACAAAAAATTGCTTATGCTTGCAAGTGGCCGCGTAGGATCAGCCCTATTATACGCGCGCGCATACGTACACGAACCCCCACCATGTCTTCTACATTTCTTACTTTATTATTTATGTAGTTGACGCCGCGATGTGCATCTGTATAAGCGGCCCAACATTGGGATGGAATCAAGTCAGCTAAAATAATCCATGAAATAAAATATTCTAAAATTTTCGATAGGCGCCCCATTTTTCTTACGCGGGGGCCCCACCTCGTTTTTTTTGGGGGCCCCTGCCGAGATGACCAAGACCTATTACTATGTTATTATGGTACAAGGTTATTACATCATCGTAAAAGATCATTTACATTTGATCAATGTGTGCTTTTGGACGAACTTGAAGTTTCACCGGGCCCGCAGTAATATCAAATAGTTCAGATCGATTTGTTCATAGAATACTTATTGAAAAAAAAAAATCATTATCTCGGCTCTTCATTGTACCGAGTCGACCGCTGCTTTTAAGAAAAATGGGTTCATCCGTTTTCATAAAAACAAATGATTTAAAAATATATTTTTCTTAAAATGATTATTTGTGTCGCTTAGGCAAATTAGTCGATGAAAAATATGTTTATCATCAATGATCTGTTAGTAAGTAAATTCATGATCGATGAAAATAACTTTCGTTCATTCACTTTTGTGTAACCCGCTCAAGAGATCATTTATTTTTAGAGAAAAGTATTCTTCAAATTGTTCATTTCCCACCGAAACAAAAGCATCTCAATATGAAAAATTCACTTGTATTTGTTTTTTTTATCTATTTATGAAAACCAGTTGGTTCACTTGAGACGTGGGAAGATTTTCAGATTAACAAAATGCGTCGCGTCTTAACTTAGACCGGAGGGCCTATACGATATAAAAAGAAAAAATAATAGAGCATAGCGGGAGAAAATGACGCGCAAAGGACTATCCTACTAAGACGTGACGTCTTATTTTGGTGTGCAATTCACTTTAATCGAGGGGGTCAATAATTTCGTGTAATTATTTAAATTTCGTGCAATTCAATTTCGATAATTCTTTGTTCCTTTTTTTTGGGTCCGGCCTTAAATGTTCGGTGCATGTAGAATCCGGATCTATGCTTCTAAGGCGAAAAATACCCCGGATCGAGCACACGAGCTAATAATATTCCTCGTCGTCGCCCGAGCTCAGTCCCCCTGGAGCTTTGAAGTTTGAACAACACAATTCGAATTTTAAGATAAGAACGTCAATCGTGTCATATTCAAAAGTGGGAAGAAAAAGAATTTGATGAAATTCTTCGTGTTGATGATCCCGAGATCCTTCTCCTTCTCCCAAAGTTTCGATTTCGAACGCCTTTTTTACTTTTAAGAATTTTAGAAATATGTCGTACCCCCAGAAGAAGAAACTCTTCTTGCCCACGAGGCATAATTAAGGGAGAAATTTACCCGGCCAGTCCCAAATTAATTGTGCTGATTTTAATTCGGTCCTAAAATCTTCAAATTTCGTCATTTTAACTCCAAACCCATGCACGAGATTTCAATATAATCTTTCTGGCCAATTTTCGCCGAAAACTGCCGACATGGTGGTCCGGTCATCGCCGGACGTTCTACGCGGCGCACCCTAACGTCGGCGGTCTCTAACGGAAATTGGACAGAAGGATTGCATTGGAGTTTTGTGCAAAGGAATATGACTAAATTAGCAAAATAAAAAAAATTTTATGACTAAATTAACATCCATACAATAAGTTTAGAACTGATTGGACATATTTTCCCTAATTGAGAGAGCATGGCTTGAGGAGGCCGGATAGCCAATTTTACAATGTCATTCTAAAAACATGAACATCGCGCTGGGGATATCATTATCGCAGTAGACCAGACTAATCCGAATGTCGGAACATATAAATAAATCTATATATAAAATTGATTTTTTTTTTTTTTGGTAGAATATATGCATTGAGTTGACCAATTTCGATGCATGATCGGCTTGGTCAGAACAATTTCATGCTCTACAACCATTCAACGAATTTATGCCGAGGGGGGGGAGACCGTGACCATTCACGCCTGGAGAACATTGGCGTCCCGCCTGGTATTCCGAGGGCGTGTCGTTGTCATTTCTGGCCAGAAAAAAAAGGGCCGATGTCGTTTTCGTCGACAAGCCGCGTTCGATGAACGACGACCTCGTTGCTTTTTGACGCCGTCTACCTGCGCATCCAATCCCTCCCTTTCAATTCGAATTTGGCGGAACCCACCATTGGCCTATGCAATTTGACTCGTCACGCTTGCGACGATGCAAGCCACGGCCATCTTTGGTGGAACGTAACGCATGCGGGCCGATTTTCAAAATCAGTGACGCCTTTGGTGCCATCGACTTTCCCCTGAAGCTTCGATTTGTCTGTAACTTGTGGCCTACTCTTTTCTTTGGACCGAGGTAAGAGGAAAATACGACATCCTTTTTGTACATGGCTTTCATTTGTCGCAAGTTCCCGTGGGTCCTTTCGTTTCCGTCGCTTGATATTCGAGGGTCCCGTGTTGTCTGGATAAAAAGAAAAAAAGCGCACTTAGTTTTCAATTATATATCATATGCTTTTACTACTTGTTGGTATTTTCCCTGGATTGTGGTCGTGGGCAATCTCAATAGCCACGGCCACCTCGAATTGAGATCACATGGGGACTCGTGGTGGCCTCGATTGTGGTGGTGTTTGGTTATTGTTGGCATTGCCCATAGCAATATGCGTCGTCAACCAAGACTGTTGATGCATGCGATGAAAGTTATGAATAGAGGGTACTGAGATAGTAAGGAGAGTTTAGATTTTTCGTCCTGGTAAATCTCGCAAGCAACTAATATTCCAAGCCCAAGCGGATAACATCTAAATTTCATATTTCCTTCTTGCATCAAACCAATACTTTCTTTCGTGAAAAATGAATTTTTTGTAAAGCATATTCCAGAAAATGATTACTTGTATTAGTTGAAATAATTAGCCAATAGCAAATATTTTCATTGTCAATAGTAATATATGTCTAAATATATTCGTGAACGATAAAAAAAATCTCATTTATTCATTCATTTTTATAAGCAACACAAATGATTATTTTTATGAAAATATTTTTTAAAATCATTCATTTTTCGCGAAACAAGTGGAGAGCTTTATGTTTGAATGGTATCTTCGTTTTGAAGTTCATTTCGACACGATTGTTTTCAGCACCTCAATCTCGTACTTAGATTTGACTCAACTCATAAATCATGAATCCAGTGATCAATTAGTATTATTCCTATAAAAAATGAATGATTTGAAACATAATTTTTTAAAAATTACTTGAAATAATTATTTAATAAAAAATGTTTTCATCACGAATAATGACTTGCGCTTGAATGTTTTTTGCGGACGAAAAAATTTCGTTTTTGTAATTTTCGGCTCGAAAGCCAGAGTGCAAAGCCGCGTGAGCCAGAGGATCCCCCACGTCATCTTTAGACAACTTTTTTTGTACAGTTTGGTTGGCGGCGCTCATTAGACGACGTGGAATAAAGTTAAAGCCTTATTAGCGGACAAAGCGACTAACTATCAACAAACCCACTTGCTGCCAAGTGGCAGAGAATCGGATACGTCCGACACCCATTACACCGAATATATACAAAAAAAAAAAAAAATCTCAACAAAAGTTCAAAAAAAACAAAGCCAGGGAAAAATTAAATTCTCTACAGTAAAAATCCGACTTTCAACACGTGGCTCTACTAATAAAGAGTTTAGGGGATGAGGATGCAAATATCATAGGTGTAAGGTTTGACTCTTGCGCTCCGCAAGAGCAAAAGTCAGAGAGTGAAGAGAGTTGAAAATATGACAAATCCCAAATATAAAAAAAAAAAAAAACTGACCTTTCAACTATCAACGATCAATTATTGGGCACACTCGAGCAGATCGGGACTGCCGAGGAATTCTTCGACGAGGTGCGCGCACCACGGTCTCCAGAGCAATCATCGCCCCCACCCCCGGTCCGACGCGACCTCAGCTCGCGTGGGCTCGCCTCATCTAACCGTGCATGTGAAATTAGACCGAGTGCCCAAGTTCATTTTGGTAATTTCTCATGGCCCAGCTTGGTAGCCCCCAATTAGTGAAAACGTGCCGTCACCACCATCGGACCCTACGCACGGCTCCGTAGATTTTATGTCCGCTTGCGCTGCCCCGGGGGCCTCCGTCCCCACCCCCCCGCCCCCTTTTTTCCGGCCCCAACAGTAACTTCACATTTGCTCTGGCTCGGGTTGTAATTAGTACACGCGGCACAGGGGCACGTCACGTACACGTGGCCCGCATGAATCGTGTCTGCGAAACTCGGAAATTAAAAAAAGCGATTATTCGAGGAAAACTGCGTTTAGTACTGCGACCCCCACCCCCCCTAAAGGAAAAAAACAAGGGAAAAAAAAAAATTCGTAAAAAAGTTGGGCGATTCCGATCTTTCTAGCACGCAAGTGAGAACCCTGAAAATGGGACTTGGAGCGTACCTGTGGAGCTCCGCACTTTGCGAGACATATCGAATATATTTGGCTGATAGGGATAAATTTGAAAATTCCAAACTAGTACATTCGTGGTAAATTTATTTCAAAAATAATTTTTCGACCATAAAAAATCTTAAACCGAGATATTTGTGATAAATTTACCATTAACTAATTTTTTTATTACCAAAGCTCCATAAACTGGTATATTTGAAATAAAAAAACACAAACTGTTAAACCTGTGATGAATAGAGGGGTAAAACTCTAAACTGACATACCTATCATTGTTACGTAATATCCAACTAGGTAATTCGACGGTAAAATTTAATAAAAACTGACGGAGGGTAAATTTATCATCGGTGTACCGGTTTGAGGATTTTGGCAGTCAAAAAATTAGTTTTGGGATAAATTTATTATAAGTGTACCGATTTGAAATTTTTTATGGTATTAACCCTTTAAGTTTCTATCTTTTTTGTGATTAGGCTGCTCTTATATTGTTGGTTATTGTGGGAAAGAAAGCATCAAGTTGTCAATGAACGAGCATGATCGATGGGAGGTTTTGTCTCCCGAGAATAGATTACACGAACTTTCGATACATAATATGACCGGGCGAAATGCGATTATCATCCGGTCGACAGACCTTTTCCTTTTCACGTCGTTACGGGCTACCGGGGGCTTTCAATCCCGTTCGCTCTCCCCGTCCTGTGCTTTCGCACGCCGGCGCCGGCCATAACACGACAATTGGAAAAATGATGGATAATAATTATTACCATTTCTGATTTTTTTCCTTCGTTGTTTTTTTTTTCTCTCTCTCCTTGGGCCAAATCATCCTCTCGTGGTGCTACCGCTCGCCTTTTGCTTTTTTTTTTTTTTTTTTTTAATGGTGGGTCGAAAGCTCACCTTTTGCTTAATAGAAAAGGGAAGGAAATAGTTAATAATAAGAAAAAGAGAAAAATAGGGAAATAATTAAAATAATAATTAAAATAATAATATAATCTGACATGAACAGCCGTAATACACCAGCACCAGGTGTGGAGACTGGGAGAATCTATAAGACAGGTGCACTAGAGCCTCCCCGTCCTCTCTCTCTCTCTCCGACCACCGCTCGCTTTCACTCTCCTCCCTTCCGCCGCCCCTTCTCTCTCTCTCTCCTCCCGGAGGAGAACCGTCTCCGCCGCCATGGAGCCGCCGCCCCCCGCGCTCTCCGCCGCCCCGGCGCCCTCCCTCGCCGCCGCGGCGGCCGCGGCCGCGTCGGCGCCGGCCCAACACAGCTACCCGGACTCGGTGGACTCGTCCCCGGGCTCACGCGGGGCCACCGAATCCTGGGATCCACCCTCCTCGGCGGCGGCGGACCCGCTCCCCCCGAAGCTCCGGCTGATGTGCAGCTACGGCGGACACATCGTGCCGCGCCCGCACGACAAGTCGCTGTGCTACGTCGGCGGCGACACCCGCATGGTCGTCGTCGACCGCAACGCGGCGTCCCTCTCGTCCCTCTCCGCCCACCTCTCCAAGACGTTGCCGAACAACCGGCCCTTCACGCTCAAGTACCAGCTCCCGAGCGAGGACCTCGACTCCCTCATCACCGTCTCCACCGACGAGGACCTCGAGAACATGATCGACGAGTACGACCGCACCATGGTCAATTCCTCCGCCGCCGCCGCCGCCGCTAAGCCCTCCCGGCTGAGGCTCTTCCTCTTCCCTTCCAAGCCCGATTCCTCGCAGTCGATCGGCCCGATCCTCGAGTCCTCCACCAAATCGGACGATTGGTTCCTCAGCGCCCTCAACACCGCCGGCCTGCTCGGCAGGGCGTTCTCCGACTCGGCTCCGGCCAATTGTCTCATGAACTTGGACGATGAAGTGGGGATCAACAACGGCGAGACCAGCTCTCGAGATGCGGACGGTTTTTCGTCGCTCGGCAACGAGAAGAGTGTGAAGCAGGCGCAGGATGTGCACTCCGTGCCCGATTCGCCGATGCTGGAGACGACGTCGTCTTTCGGATCGACTTCGTCCTCGCCATCGATTGCCAACTTGCCTTCGATCCGTGTTCAGGTGGAGGAAAATGTCATGGGCGGCGGCGGCGGCGGCGGAGGTGGAGGGGGTAGGGTTATGCTGGATCAGAAATTGGGGATTGAGGAACAGTTTGCTCAGATGGTTATAGGCACTGGTGTTGTGCCGAAGCCAGATGATGGCCTTGGCATGATTTCCTCGCCACCCACGGTGCCGGCGGCGGTTGCTCCTCCGGGAGATTATTCCAATCGGGTATACTCCGATGATGAGAGATCGGACCACGGTGTTCCTTTAGGGCTTCGGAAATTGCCTCTGGCTCAGCAACAGCCTCAGCCTCCCCAGTCACAGCCAAAGCCTAGTGGAGTTCTTGATTTGCCTTCCCCAGATTCAGTTTCGAGGTACCGATTGCTTTGTTCTGTCATTAATGCTGAAGTGGCCTCTGTGTGCGTACTTCATCCGATATTATACAATGGATTTGTCAAGATTTGGGGAACTCCTCAAGTAGATGACCAGGAACGATTAATGCATGTGAAATCTTATATGGTTTTGATTGTCATTTTCGGCAGGTCGTAGTTGCCAAACCATAGGTTTATCATAAGTATACAGCAGAATCTGTGGTTAGCGTATGGCACCTTATAGAAGGGAAACTGCGAAAGTAGACCTTTTAGTGCGCATAAGGCTTTCGTGAGATCTTGAAGATCGCAGGTGTTAGACATGTGAAATTGCTGTTCCAGTCATGTGCATCAAGGACGCCAGAATCTAATAAGATGACCTCATACGCCTTGTAAAGTGTGGTGGAAATGGAATTGAAAATTTCACTGCTAAAAATATAAGGGTCATATGGGGTCGGTTGGATATTGAGTAAGAACCGTGTGAATTACTCCTACTCGATTTGATATAAGCTAATCAGTGTAGGTAAAGGCTACGTGAAATTATCGACTGCTGATTCTAGCATAGCATGTGGGCATAGAGTATCTGTTGCAGGTTGCCCTTTAGCCCCATACTTCTTCCTCCCCTGCCAAGTTACCAAAGCTCTATTTGCGTAGGTGTGCTGCTGACTTTGTATTAAAGGGGATTGCTGGTTCTTAGAATGATTTATGATTTTCTTGTCATGGTTTTAAAGAGAAGGAGAGGAAAGAGAGGGGATTTCTCCGAGTGTTGTTAGAAGTACTTCTGTCCAACACATGTTCTTTTATCTTCATATACTTTCCGCGCCATCAGCCCAAAAAGTAGCAAGAGTGTGCCATTTCTTTCCATTGAGTGAGCTTCAAAGATTTGAAAACACGTTAGAAACCCATCATGAAGACTGTGACTCCAAAAGGGCAATCATGCCCTCACTGTTCGTCAAGGTTACAATGTTTTGGTTTCCTATTTCCTCAGCTGATAGGGATGATTTAGATGAACTGCTAACATAGCTTTGAATGAATTATAACCCAGGTGCCAAGATTTGTTTCCACAGTTGAGGAAGGGACCTTCCTGTCTCTTCCTGTCTGCTCTTTATCGCATCTTTAGCCTTTTGGAATTCCAAAGCGAGTTAATGCTCAACATCTATTTAATTTTGAAAATACCTGAAAACATCTACTTTCTGTGCATAAAATTGGTCTTGATCGTTGTTGCTTTGTTCCATCTACATATGTGTTGGTTGAGGTTTTGAGTTGCATTTTCCATCTTATAGTGATGGTAGCTTGACGAACCCGCTAGCTCGTCCAAAACCTTTAATGTATCAAGACCAAGCTGTACAGATGTCCTTGGGGATCAATCGTGGTCTGACCAACGCAATGGATCCAAACTTTAATATCTCTGAGCAAAGCACTGGAGTCCAGCTACAACAGCATATGCAGGATGCTAGGTATGTATTGCAACCTCAGATCGACCAACGACAACCACAGCAACATCAACAACCACAGCAGCAGTTTGTGCAAGCTGGCCCACATTACATTCAGCACCATCCCCAAGGCTCAATGCCCATCGCGGCCTACTACACTGTGTATCCGTCCCAACAACATCAGGTCCAGCATCATCAGATTGATCAGCACTACCCAGTGTACTATATGCCTGTGAGCCAACCCCAAGCCTATAATCTATCAGCTCAACAAAACAATCCAAATGAGGCTGCTACAGCAAATCCTTCTAACCGCCCCCAAGCAACTCCAAACTCTGCTGTGCTTCCTCAGTCAGCAGCTTATGCCAACCCCATACGAAACCCTCCTGGCTTTAAAACCGATTTGGCTTCAAGTGCATACAGAATGGCTTCAGCATCTGCTTCACCTCTGGTTCAAGTACCTGCAGGTCAGCATCAACAACAGTATGTTGGTTACTCGCAGGTCCATCATCCATCTCAGTCAGTTGCTCCCTCTTCCGGTGCCCCGGCTACTTATGGTTATGAATTTGCGAATCAAGCTCCCGGGCAGATCTACTATGCTCAGCACTTAGCACCGTCATTACCTTCTCAGTACCAAACCATGACCGCAGCGAATGCCATTGGGCTGCCTGAAGCTTCGGGTCAACATTCTGGTGACAGCATGAAGCAGCAGATGAGGACATAACAGCCGTTATAAAAATCCAGTTCAGAGAGAAGAAACAGTTTTGGAAGAATGGGATCAGTATACCTTTTTATTTTTGTTTTGATTTTTTTCTAGCGTCTGTCTGTCTTGTTACCGTGATTGATTTGTGGTATGCAACTGGGACGGGAAAATAAGAAACTCAGCTCAATACTTTTCTTTCGTGTGAAATATTGTTGTCAGTCAAGAAACAAAAGTGGTCTAAGTTATCGGGATGTAAATGCTTGAACTTGCAGTCATGCTGCTTCTCTCATTTCCCTTTTGAATATAAATTTCACAGTTGGCAAATAATTCTTCTGTGACCTGTGTAACATTATGTTATATGCAATACTGGACAAGTTTATCTTGTTGCTGGAATCGTAGTATTCCAGCAAACTGGCCTTTCCGGCAACCATGATGCATGGAGTCTCAAGAGATGATGATGCCTGCGCTGGTGAGCAGGACACTGCCTATTGGAGATTGGCCTGAGGGATCGTCTTTGAGGCCATAAAAGATCATTTGTGAGTTATTCTGGTGATTTGGCATGTATTCTCTTCTTTCTCAACCTGTCCTTGTCTCCGCCTCAAGAAACCACTGTTATATCTCCTATTCCTTGCACTCACTTCTTACGGAGGAAGTGGTTAGTCGCTTCTGTAAGCGGCTACAGATACCATAAGATCAGGCTTTTTGGGACCTACTTTGCGCGCTACCATAAAATTTCTTTGCTTGATGGAACCGGGTGACCCGTGCTTTATGTCCTGCTCGTATGTCCCTGAAGTGCTTGGTAACCAAAGCAAGCTCACCCAATGCGGTTGAAGCAACTCGACCCCATTAAAAATTGATTCAGTTCAGTTTCTGAAGACTCGTGACTACGAGAGAGAAAGGATGCGCTGTGCTCGTTATCTATGTTCCTGCAGATTGCTTGAATTATGGTCGGTATATATATGTTTCATGAATCATATCACTCTACAGCAAGGAACTTATATTGAGCTGAACCACGCACCGGAGTTTCTAAGTCCCTAGCTTGATTTTAGCTGCCATCTCAAATTTTTCTGGAAGAGTAGTATACTGTCAGGCACCTTTGGCGTTGCATTGATAATAACGCACTTTAAAAATTCCACTATCTGAACTTACCTGGCCGTGTCAGTAGTTCACTCGTAATTTGCTGTTGGATACTTTGATTAAGAAAGTAACCAAAGCAAGGACACTTTCGCTTCAAAATTTGTGCAGATACAAAACCGACTAACCATCAATCTACATCTACTTCAAAGATCCTCACGCAATGATCGGCTCCGCACGAAGCTAGCTGCATGCTCCTGCAATCCGCACTCTTCTCTGAACCCCGCCATGCCAAACGGTTCACAGAAGAAACATGGCACATCAACGGGTCAAGCCTAACAGCAAGAGAGACAGTTACCTCAAGAATTTCAGTAACTTCACCTCTTTTGGCTGATAGATTCCATAGCTCGATCAGTCCATTTTCCATTCCTACTGCTAACAATCCAACATTTTTTAGGCGGTCAAGACCCAGCCAAGATAAGGCAGTGACACTGCTGCCAGACTGCGGTAAGCTCGTGACATGTTTGACTGTAGATTCGGCCACTACAGCCCAGATCTTGACTGTCTTGTCCCGCGAACCTGTTGCAAACTCATGACCAAATGGGTTCCATGAACACGTCCATATTATTCTTTTGTGTGCCTCTTGTCTCGCTAACAGATGACAACTGACTTCATTTGAGCCTACATATGACAAGAAAGAATCAGGAAACTAACATTTGCCAACGAGTAACTACTCTGTCAGTCTTAAGATTGTTACTCCGAAACAGACAAAGGTGGGGGCAATAATCCAATCTCTAAAATCAAGGAGTCCAAATTAGTACCCTTACGATAATGGCATGATGATTAAGCATTGTAAGAAAAATCGTTTTAGGTGTTACTACTATGACCAAATCACAGGAGGAGTTCTATCAATTTCCAAGATACAAATGCCAACTGATGCCTCTTTTCATTACAGGTTCTAGACACATTCCGACAGACGAAGCCTATTAAACACACCTTTAGGAAAATGAAAGCATGTTCAAACAAACTAGTGAAGATTGGAAAATATCCAGATTGCGAATTTGTTAAATCACTGTAGTTTTCCGTCTTGGTGTTGTAAAGACCATGCTTTTGACTTATCAGACTCCAGAACTAGAATGGCTGTGCAAGTTGTGCAGCTCCAAGAAACTAGCGTACAATATGTTTTATAATGCATTTTTTTGGCAAAAGAAGGATGTATAACTATACCTCTTCTATCAATGGAGAAAACAGAGAATTGTCTGTCCCTTGAAACAGCTAATAGCATTTTGTTATCATGAGAGAACTCCATTTGCGTCACCGTTAAGCTGTGAGAATGAAGGCGACCTACTGCCTTCCAGGAGCCCACTTGCCATAGCCATATTTCAGCCACTGATGCTGACTGTGCCTACAATAGATGAAATACAAGATTTTGAAGTTTAGAGACAGCTAACAACTTTTGAAATGGAGCATCAAGTTGTAGGCTGACAAATTTGACAAGAACACTAAAATATGGGAAAAGAAAACTTCTGAAGATTGCGCATATGATTCCTATAACTCCACTGAAATAACAAATTTAATACTGTCCGGCAATTAGGGCACTTTACTATTCCATGCAAAATAAACCACAGAATCTTCAACTCAGCAATTTTAATGTTTAACACTCCTAGAATATGTATATTAAATTAAGTATAACTTCAATGATGAAAGCTACAAGTGTACATGCTAGCAACCATTTATACCTTACAGGATGAAGCAACAAGCTTTCCCTCATGGTCACAGCACAAGGAGAAAAGCTCATTGCCATGACCATAAAGTTTGTGCGTCTCCGGCCACAATGTATGCCAAGCCAGTTGCTCTTCCAAGGGGGGTTCAGTTAAAACCACCGGAACTGCATCCGGGATGGTTTCGATGGTGTCGAAACCATCACCACTGTTTCTTTCCGGTGTCCCATTAGCAGCTACAACAGAAAATGCTTCATTTAGTAACAGTTTAACCCGACCTATTACCTACACCAAGTAATTACACTTCATATCCTATATTTTGCCCATGAATAGGAATTAAATGTTTTAATAATCAAGTAGGAAATTTTTAGACATAACCAATACTATAATTATCCTGATTCATCATAGCTTCAGCATCAAGTACCAGAATTCAATACATCCTTTTAACTGATATAAATTCTACCATCCCAAAGATGTTGAATTCATGTCCAATAAAAGTCCATGATAAAAGATGTATTGATCTCTAATGACATCTGAATTCGTAGATCAAGCATACAACAAATGTCAAAGTATCCACATAAACTCAAGAAAGACATCTGAGAGAGAGAGAAAGAGAGAGAGAGAGAGAGAGAGAGAGAGACTCACCCTGTACATATATGGGTTTCTGTGACAGTCCAAGGGCAGACATATTAGCACCCAAAACCTGAGTACCCAGTTGATCTTCCTCAGCAAAACTAATGGCCTGTAGAGATGCATGATTCAGGGTCTTAAGGAAAGACAAGGGGGCTTCAAACACCCTTGAAACCTTCTCATCAGCTCCACTGACAAAGCGATGGTTGCCCTTTCCTTTAACGATGGCCACACAATTAATATCATGACCGTGAACTTGAGGTCGAGCAATTTCATGCCAAGGGTCAAACTTTTGTAGTGAAGCTCCATATTTCCAGGGTGCAAAAATTCGTGTCGTCTGAAAATGTTAAAAGTTTGCATCAGATTCTAAAATAAGTACACAAAGAAATGCAATATGGCATAATAATTTTCACCACTGGGATGGAACAATTCACTTTAAGAAGAGAAAACTTTCCACAGATTCAACTGTGCATCAAGAAAAATTGTCAGTTTTTTTTATTTTGCAATAGGAAAAACTTAAGGACCAGTGCGTATGAGGTCAACTTCGAAGCATGTAGCAATCCCTGTCCCTTTCCAAGAATATCATTGCAGTGGAAGAATTACAAGACAGTCATCATCACATGGTGAGGACTTTTCAGTCATTGCTCACCCATCCATTGGCGTTGATAAGCCAAATAGATCATGCCTACGTCCACAAAATCTTATGCCGCTCAATATTCATTATCTACCACATAAGCAGCTCTTAAACTCTAAGAGTTAGAAGAATCTCCGTTTCTAAACATGCAAGGTTATTCAACTTACTATGAAATTGATTTTGATCTCTTATATGTGTTCATCCCACCAAGCTGTGCCCAGGATAGTACTTTTATTTGATACAATCACATCTTGTTGACCATATAGAGTAAGTTGCTAGTAGCTCTATCTGCAATATCATGACAACACCTATGCTTCAAACAAAAATGAACATGCAGCAGAACAAGATGGAAACAAAAGGACAAGCTTGAGAAAAAATTTCATCATCTCACCTGGTCATGACTGACAGAGAGAATATATTCACCACACCTTGCCCATGAAATATCTGATACTGCTGCAAAGTGTCCAGAGGGAATCCGTTGTGGTTGCCAATCGTCAAATCCATCACCAACATTTCTCCAAAGATGAAAAGATCCACCATATCCATGTGCCAAGATTGAATCTCCATCTGGTGACCAATGGCCACCATAGAAACCCAAAGCACAGTGACTTAGTTCCCCTACTGAGACCACATTCATCCAGATACCGGTAGTCTTTTCAGGTTTCCAAATCATCATTGTCTTGTCCATAGATGCAGACAATATACTTAGGGGCTGATGATACGTGGTTGCCATTGTAGAGGAAACTAGAGGTGGCTGCCACCCCACAGAATAGACCCAATCCTCATGTCCAATGAGAAGAGATTCAAGAGATATCTGATAACAGCATGAGCCAGAAATAAGCAGAGGACCTTCAATATAAGAAGCCAGGCTCATTTCTTCTTTCTTGTATGTGCCCTTTGTACTGGCAGGAGAATTACGATCAGTCATCTTCCATATGCGTATGCCTTTATCCTGGGATGAACTTACAAGTAAGATACTATCTGGTTCACCATCAGTAACTATAGGTAATGAAAAGTCCAAGCTTCGGATCCAGTCTGTATGGCCTTTCAGCTCACAGGTTTGAACAAACTGCCAGAAACAAACAAACCGTCAGAGAAGCACTTCAACGGGAAGCAGGTAAAGATGCATGAATTAATCTAAACTGATGAAACCAAAGTTTAATACCTTTCCTGACCTCTCACCACAGTACAGATGAACTTTATTGTCCAATCCTCCCATGGCCAGGACAATCTTCCCAGCATCTCCTGGCAACTCTGCTAATGAGAGTGCTACCATTGGTTTTAAACCCACAAATATAGATTCCAGAAGTGTGAAATTGCATTTTCCTACAACAACCAAGTTTGGCATATAAATTGGAGATCAATGATGGTTAACAATCAGAATTACAATGATCGTAAGATTATATCTATTCACAATTACGAGATTGAATCTTCATATCCCTATGACTGCTAACATTGCAGTACTCTTACCAGGCTAGGTTCTCCTTCTTTTTTCCCAAAAGCTAAAATCTCTGTTGCCTACAAGCTTTTTCCCCCAGTTTTCACAGGTTGAGTTAAATACCTAAAGATAATAGGAGTGTAAAATACCTTCTGTTAAAACAAGCAAAGCTTTTAAATTGTAATCAAATTTTAATATTGTCAGTCTCTTCTATGGTGATTAGCCCTGATTGAGCGCTTCCGCTTTATTATAGATAGCCTAAGCAGGAGTTTCCAAATTATGTGGACAAAGAACAAAAAAATCTTGAAATCATATAGTGATAATGAGAAATAACCATAATGTAATAGCCAAGATAGAATATCCCTGCCGGAACAACTACCATTGAAAAGCGAAAAGCAACAGATGGCGAATAAATAGAGTAAACTATGTCAATGGAAAAACACTGTAGTTAATAAGAGCTGCTCACCTCCGCTGGTGGATGGGAAAGCCACTTCCCAGATATTAACAGTACCATCTGATGAAGTTGATGCAACAAGACCATCAGCTGGAGAAATGATGACTCCGGTAATGCACGTGACTCCCTTCTTGTGCGACTGTGGTAGTTGCATAATATGCGTCCACTGAGAATAAAAATGCACTGTAGTTTAGCATTTCTAAGAACAGGTTTCACTAGATCTTTTTAGAGGTTAGAGAACTTCGAGTACCACATCATAGACCCTCATTTACCAGAAATAAGGAACTAGGTTCAGAATAAATGCAATGAAATAAAAGAAAGCAAGAAAGAGGGTAAGCTTCTTTGGGATGTACTCCATTAGCCCGAGATGTACCTTGCGGTCAAGGAGAGAGTATTCCCATAGAATTGTGGCACCATCAGCATCTCCAGACAACAGATAATGATGCTCCAAATGTTTAGCTGTTCAAAGGACATAAAATTCATTAAAATCCCATGAAGATAGAAGAAATACCACCAGATCAATGTAACGTTCAGAAACATGTTGGACTATTGCATAAATTTAGAGAGATTCATAAAATAAAAAATAAAAGAAAAAGAAAAAGAACGCCTCCTCTTGATGTTTAGCCTCTGTTACACAGTAAAATGCTAAACTTTAAAGAATACTTATTGGGTGACGATTATCCTAATGGATACCAATCCCGAATATAGCTACTGAGAAGAAAAACATAGTACAAGAAGAAACAGTTAGCTGATACTAGAAAATACAATCAATCGACCAAATTGTCCGATGAACTGCGGTCGAGCTAAGAACACAAACGACAGAAAAGCCCTTACCTTGGAATGCAAATTTGCTATTCGGAAGCCAGAAGGTGCAGTTCACGGACGCCTTGTGACCCGGGAGCGTAGTCAGAATCTGAGCAGCCTGCGACAATACTAACGGTTGTCAGCCCAAAAAATAACCAAGGAAAAACGAGCACTCGATTCGATGAAAAAGCCTCGGCAGAACCTCGGGACAGAAGACGGCGACGGCGTTCTGGGCGCCGAACGCCACCAGGCCGCAGGCGCCCCACGAGACGTTGTTCACGATCCGGTTGCATCCGGCCCCGACGAACGCCCGGCGCACGCCGACCTCACGAGCTGGACCGGACATTCCGTCGAGCACGGCGCATGCGGGAGGAAACAGAAGAGTCGGAGTCGAAGAAGCGCAGAGCTGCAAAAACCTCCGAACCTTTCGGCGAGCTCAAGAAAGGAGGGAGGAGGGGTTTTGGCGAGGAAGAGGAAGACGAAGAAGACGACGGAGGCGGGCCGTCGTCTTGTTGGGCTTTTCTGAAAGCAATGGGCCTTGCTCATAACAATGGAGTCTTGACAGGGAAGGATCTCCGGCCTGCCGATACTGCCACCTCACTAGCGCACTCAAGATCCTTTTCCTCCTCCTCCTCCTTCTTTCTTCTTCTTCTTTCTTCGGCCTCCTTTTCCCGTTCCGAGCTTCCGGCAAATTCAAAGCTTCGCCGACGACCGGTTTTTCCGATTCCCCCAAACGTCGGCGGCTCCCCGAATCCGGCGAAAGAGGGTTCCGTTCGATCGATGGCGACGATCCAGCACGACGTCCGCTCGGCTCTCCACGTGGCCTCCTCCGCCGTCTGCTCCATCGCCCCTTCCCTCGCCCTCTCTGGCGCCGCCGCCGCCGCCGCCGCCGCCGCAGTGGCGCGCCGGGCCCCCGCCACGGCGAGCCCGTCGCTGAGGCTGCGGGCCTTCTGCTCCACCAAGGAAGCCGCCGACGCCGTCCTGAGGGCCCCCGAGAAGCCGTCGGTCTGCACCGCCGACGAGCTCCACTACGTGTCCGTCGGCAACAGCGACTGGCGCCTCGCCCTCTGGCGCTACCATCCGCCTCCTCAGGTTCCGTTTCTTTGTCCGCACCTTTTGGCCAGCGGCGGTTCGTCCTTACTTCGATTCGTTTTATACTAGTTTTTGATTGGGCATGGTTGCTCGACAGGCTCCTGTCAGGAATCATCCTCTGCTGTTGCTGTCCGGAGTTGGAACCAACGCCATTGGTTACGATCTCTCCCCTGGTGTATGTTCTTCATTTCCTTTCTTTAAATAAAATTGTCGCGATTCTCGATGGTCTTTGTGAAGTTTTTGAATCATTCTGTGTTGCGCCGCGTTTGACTTTTGGCATTTGTGCCTAGTTTATCTTAAGGACTTGTTGTATGTATCGGCCAATGGTGGACGTAACGCGCGTGTGGAATGATCATGTGGTCTCTCTCTTTGTGAAACCACCGGCATTATCGAATAAGATTGTCCGAAGTTTGTTTCCGCTTTTGCTATGTTTCTAGTTGTTAATTAGAGGAATGCTGGAGTTGCCGAATTGATATCTTGATGTCTCAGTGTCTTCTCCTCGGATTTTTGGTGAGGTCTTCCTGCATGGTCATAATCTGTAGTTTCTTTTCTTTTTGCAATGGGAAAAAGTGTCAATTGGTCCGTGTTTTGACGACTTTGCAGCCATTCACGGGGTAAAGGGTCTCTGGTCTGGCGGCTAATGAGCCTATGTTTTCTGTCTTAGATATGCTTCTGGAAGTGCTCAGCTCGAGTCAATACTTCAATTTAGCTTAGTTCGTTAGGTTTAATTTTGGAGTTTCGTCATTTAGAAGGTTCTTGCTCGATTTGTATGAATCTCTGTTGGCACCGAGCATGGGGGTCCTGTAACTGTAATTCGCAGGATCAACGGGCCAGGAACTAATTGCACAATCTTAGGACTGTAGTTTAATCTGAAAAGTTTATACTTGTGATTTGATGACTGATTCAAATTTTTACAGTCTTCATTTGCACGGTTTATGTCGGGGGAAGGATTTGACACCTGGATTCTGGAAGTCAGAGGTGCTGGATTGAGCGCACAGGGATCAACTCCCGAAGGAATTGAAAAATCTGCAAATAAAATGTCGAAGCAAATGGAAGCTGCTGCAAAAGGTGTGATGAATGGAGCTCTTCCTGAGCAACAGGATGCAACGAACAGTACCGGTGTCTATCTGGACTCCGAAGTTCCTGCTGCTAAGGGAGATCCTGCAGTTCTGGCAACAGCATGGGATGAATCTAAGCTGGTGTCAAAGTTGACAGAGACTTTCATGCGTTTGTCAGAAAGGCTTTCTGGTTTTCTTAGCGAAGGTCAATCCAGAATTATGTCTGCTAGGTTCTTTGATCAGATATCCAAACTTGTGGAGGATTCACAGTTATCAGAGCGCTACAATGAGATAAGGGCGACTCTTTCAGGCTTGTTGGAATCGAGGCAAAACTCTGGGATTGCTAATCAAATTAGAGACTTAAGTGAACGACTTGTAAATATTATTGAAGAAGGTCAACGATCCGTTTCACCTCCACTTTTTAATATACAAGAACGTTTCTCTTCCACTATTGAAGATTTTCAGAAGCAGCTTGATTTGATCGTGAAGTATGACTGGGATTTTGATCATTACCTTGAAGAGGATGTGCCTGCTGCGGTGAGGTGACATATACACTGTGTATATTCATACGCTATTTGTGTTTTGTTTTCTTATTTTACTTTGTGTTGCTTTCTTCTAATTTCTGGTATAACTAAGGTGTATTTTCAGTCCTTGCACCAGGAATTGACATTAAAATTTGTTCATTCATTGGTTTAGATGGAATATATAAGAGCAATAAGCAAACCGGAGGATGGTAAACTGCTGGCAATCGGACATTCCATGGGAGGAATCTTGCTTTATGCTATGCTATCTCGATGTGGTGAGATTCTCTCTTGCCTCTTCGTGCAATTGAGCTTTTCTCTGTATCGTAGAGAGCATTAACATCTCTTCCGCTTTTCATGTCTTATTAATATTTCGTAATGGTTTTCCATTAATTTCTTTAATTGTTTAAATGTTTACCTTTTGTGACAGACTTTGTTGCGAAGCAATTATTGCTAGTTTTTAAGATCTTGTCAATTTTAATCAGTTGTGATGTTTTCTTCAGTTTTCTTTGTTTCAAGTAAGTTAGGTGGATGATAGTATATATCCTCGCTTTACACTAAAGTCTTCGCTGTGTTACCCCTAACTTATTCACATGTAAGTGATCTGCTGGGGCCTAAAAATTGGTATCTTCTTCACTGCTTGTTCTTCAGTATTTTGTTCCATCATCTCTATGCGGTGGTTAAAATTGGCACCGATTGTCATTTTCAAATCCTCTTTTTGACTGTTTTAAATTTGTAAGGCTGATCATTGTCATGAACTGGTCTAAGACTTTCAGATAGTTGTGGTAGCATCTTATATTTTGACTGTTTGTATTTTGCCTGACAAGGTTTTGAAGGAAAGGACCCAAACTTAGCAGCTGTTGCTACTTTGGCATCATCACTTGACTACACACCTTCAAAATCAACACTCAAGTTGCTTTTACCCCTCGTAAGTGGAAATGCGATGGATGCCTTTTTCGTTGGAATTGATTTTTACGGCTAAGTTTTGTTATCGTCTGTGCCGAAAATTTAATGCCAAGGTTCTTGTCAAGCAGGCAGATCCTGCACAGGCTCTTAATGTTCCTGTCGTTCCTCTGGGGGCAATGTTATCAGCTGCTTATCCTCTTTCATCACGCCCTCCCTATGTATTGTCTTGGTTAAATCATCTGATATCAGCAGAGGACATGATGCATCCAGAATTGTTGGAAAAGCTCGTCTTGAACAACTTTTGTAAGTTAAATGCATCTGCCTTGCGATGGGAGATAGATATCATGTGCTTTTCATGGAAGTTGCCTGCAGCTTCGGCCATAGGCATCAAAACTCCAATTTGTCTAGTTATGTTGGCATCTAGATTTGGCACCCTTGGAACTGGCCAAAGAGTGGGGGAGAAAAAGATTTGGCTTCCTTGGAAAGATTAAGTGGAGTATGTATTTTGGGATTCTAATGATTCACAAGATGTCGAATGCACAGTATGAGGACAAATTTTAGAATGCACCTGCAAATTTCTGCATTTTTATTGTCCGCTTTACTCGTTGCTTTGAGAACAACCTTCACAAAATTGTTTTCCATCTCTTTGATTCTAGTGGTGTGCGCAAATTCTTGACCGCAATATGCTAGAACCTTGACAACTTTCTGCATTTCTGCCATCCACCCACAAATTGTCTCTTCCCTTTGTAGCCGTCAGAAAACTGTTCTGTATCTTTGGATGTGCGAAATAGTTGATATTGCTTATGGATATAAACAGACTGTCAGTGGATATAATATTTCATCTTGCTGTATTATACTATCAGCTGAGTGTTCTTGTGCTACGTGAGTGATTTCACTCGATTTTTGTCCTGGGATTTGCAGGCACTATACCTGCTAAACTCATACTGCAGCTGACGACGGCTTTCAAGGAAGGAGGGTTATCTGACCGTACTGGCAGATTCTTTTACAAGGATCATTTGCACAAAAGCAATGTGCCTATCTTGGCGATTGCAGGGAATAGAGATCTAATCTGTCCACCTGAAGCTGTTGAGGGTACGTCTAATTAGGAATCATGCCAAAAGTTCTTTTGGACAGTAAAAAAATTGTTCTTACTCGTTTGACCTGGTTGTACAGAAACTGTGAAGCTTATTCCTGATAATCTGGTGACTTACAAAGTTTTTGGGGGACCTGAAGGGCCTCATTATGCTCATTATGATTTGGTGGGGGGACGAATGGTATGGCTCTTGCTTTTCATGTTCAACGGACTCTTAGATCATTCCATTTTGTCATCTGATGCTAGTACGTCATGGCTCTTGGGCAGGCCGTGCAGCAGATCTACCCATGTATAATCAAGTTTCTTAGTCGCCATGATTGTCGTGAAAACCAACACAACAAGTGTACCTCCTCTTGATGAATCGAGGCAACAACAATGGAATTCTGTTCTGGTTATGCTGTATGGTGCTTGTGTGCTCTCCTAGATTAGAGGGGTTCTCATGCAAATGCATGGAGATTTTGTGACTCTGATGATGGTTATCAGCGCCCGTTGCTTTAGAAGATATGCGATGCTCTAGTAGGATGATCATCTCTCTCCAAGGGATAAAGGATCGAGATGGGGCTTGATATGCCCGGGCTTCATTGCTGTTGATAATTGTAGGTAGTCTGTTAATTTGGTCTGTAACATTTCTGTGGAGGATCAACGTGTTTTACTTAGATTCTGTTTGGGTAGACGATGCGTGACCGATTTCATATTCACGAGCACAGTGACAAAGCTATAGTTGATTCTTTCGATCGAACATGTCGTGATTTAGGCACGTAATTTTTCTTGGATTGCGACTGTGGACTATGGCATCAATATAGTACAACACTGTTTGGAAGTAGACCAAGGATCACTTGCATTGCCAACCATACGGAAAGAAATGGATGCAGCAATCCAAAGTGATCGAGTACCTTATGGAGTGAATGACTGCAGGGTGTTCAGATGTTTATCAGAATTTCTTTTCCTTTCCGTTCCTTCTCTTGTAAAAACTTAATTATAGATGTTATAAGGTCCTCTTTTAGATGTTATGATTGTGTCTTCCTATTTATCTATTTATTTTTGTGTGCGGAGAGGAAAAAAGCAGGAAGAGGAAACAC
Organism: Syzygium aromaticum; assembly: GCA_024500025.1. NCBI lineage: Eukaryota > Viridiplantae > Streptophyta > Magnoliopsida > Myrtales > Myrtaceae > Syzygium > Syzygium aromaticum. Next base: position 24,413,739 of record CM044891.1, read on the forward strand.
CCAATTACGCCTGCAATGGCTCGCCAAAGTTCCTTCCTTCTCAAAGAAAAAAGTGCACGAAAAGGACCGGAGAGACAGAATATGCTGTGAGAAATCTTGACCACCACCAATGCCATAAACCAGCTCTCGGGTCAAAAGAAGGATTCTGCCAACTAAGTCCAAAAGAGACAGCTAAGGAAGAATCCTCACAAAAAGAACATGATTGCGAACGACTTGAATCGCGGAGTCCACGCCCCCTATAATCTCGGCACATGATTGATCAATCAGGAATTTTTCCACAGTTCAGCATTACTACCAAATTGGGTTCAGTTCACGCAATGAGTCTCGGTCATGATCTGTGATGCCACCAAGTTGGAAGGTCTTTGGAACCATCAGAAATTAGAGCACTGCACTAACATGTGGAGTTAACACATGCCTATTGCCTACCATGGATCCAAAATAAGCTTCATCCCCGTAGCATCTAGACAACGTTAGGCACAGTCCCAAGGTCTGTGTTAGGAGGATACAGAAAAATGACCAGAAACCAGACGACACAGCCAATGGATGAACATACAGATTCTTGAAAACAAGGAGAAACAAACAAGAGAAACAAGGAGGGTTTCGCAATCACGTGCAGTAGAAACAACCAAGCCATTCAAAAACAAATTGCAATCTCTAGCAGGATGATGGCCTGACCTAGCTGAGCTACCTACACTACAGCCCCCATTACCTCATGCAAAGACGGTAAATAAAACGAATAATTTTACAGTGGTCCAGGCGGTCCAGGTCTTGATTTGAAGGCCCCCCTCAGGCAGAACACCAGTAAAAAATTTCTTACGCTCACGTTCCAAAGCAAGAGGTGTTGTCGGTTCTATTGTCAAACAGGAGCTCATCACGAAATTGTCCAGTTGAGACAACAAGCTTCACTGATCATTCAGGTTAAGCTTTTCGGCCGGGTGAATAATATATCAATCAGTTGGTATGGCCAATCTATCAAGAGCATCAGAGACGTGCCTCATTGCAGGTCTTCTTTCGGGGCTGCTATGGACACATGCCATCGCAATCTTCAAAACCGCTATTATCTCCTCCTCCTTATCTGCGTCTTCAGCTAAGTACGGGTCTAGGACATCCGAAAGTGGTTTCTTCTCTTCGATGCACAACTGGATCCAATGGACCAGGTTCATTTCCGCAGTTCCCACCAGAATGATGGGATACCTTCCCGTGATCATCTCCAGTAAGATGACCCCGAAAGAGAAGACGTCCCACTTCTGCGACGGTTTCACGACTTTCAATGCTTCAGGAGCCTGGTAGTTCGATCCCAGGTTTGCCGATGAGATAATTGTAGAAACTTCTGAGGACGTACTCTTTTGGATTCTTTCTGGTGGCTTCTCGCTTGCCATCCTGTTAGATTGTAGGGTAGGAGAGCCTCCCGCGATATTGGCAAGACGCCCAAGCCCAAAATCGGATATGTGGGGCTCCATAATTTGGTCAAGAAGTATATTGTTTGGCTTCAAGTCTCCATGAACATACTTTTTGGGGCTGAATTCATGAAGATAGACCAAACCTTTCGCTATTCCTTTCATGATTCTCAATCGCAGAGACCATGGCAAGGGCGTGAAAGACACCAATCCAGCTTTTCCTGATGATCAATAAAGCATGTAGAGAAAAAGCAGTAAGGAAAAATAGGACAGAGTCAGTATCAGGAAGCTTTTAAGAAATTGAAGTTCACTTGACTGAATTTGCATCGTGAAACAATAAAAGACAGAATTTTACCGTGAAGCGCACTGGCAAGACTTCCATTAGAAATGTAGTCATAAATAAGCAGCTTTTCATCCACAGACCAATAGTATGCCCTAAGAGTTACAATATTGGGATGTCTTAACTTCCCTATTGCTTCTACCTCCGTCTGAAATTCCTTGAACCTTTGAGACCCTCCCTCACCCAACCTTCTCACAGCAAGGGTCAGCCCATCTTCGAGCACAACTTTGTATACAATCCCAATTCCACTCTTCCCTAAAACAAAAGCCGATGCTTTAAGCAACTCATCCAGATCGAAAGCTACCTGAGAATCCAACGGCACAAGATCGTATTGCTCGACATGTTCAGACAAAGTTTCGGATTCATCTTTCCTGAAGCACAAGCACTCTCTCCTTCCCCTCCGGCCCTTCTCAAATCCATAGACATTATCATCTTTGGTGCGACTGCGTACACAAATCCTCGAATAACAATATGAAAATAGCAGCCCAACAACACAAATTCCAACCACGTCACCAACTACTATTGCAGTTATGGCACTCTTGCTCAACCCTCTAGCTTTTCCGCTGCTCCTTGCACTGTCATCTGACTGAGGTGGGTAATTACTTGGCAAATAGGGATACGATGCAGGAGGAGATGCACCTGTAGTACCCGAAGAACATGGATTCTTCAATGGGGGGCCACAAAGCCCAGGATTTCCAATAAACGCAGTTGGTCCTCGATTCATAAGAGCACCATTTTGGGGTATTGGACCACTTAAATTGTTGTAGGTCAGATCAATATAAACCTTCTCTGGAAGATTTCCGAGGCTAGCCGGGATAGAACCACCAAACAGATTGTGAGACAAATCAACAGTTCCTTGCAAGTTGGACAAATTCCCCATATCACTAGGAATTGACCCATTGAACCTATTCAACGAAAGATCAAGTTTTTCAAGAGCAACTAAATTGACCCCAAACCCAATCGGAAGTGAGCCGGTGAAATTGTTTTGCCTGAGATCAAGGGTCTTGAGTCTCTTGCATTGAACAATGGAAATGGGTATAGAGCCATTGAACATATTCTGAGACAGATCAAGAATCTGGAGGTACCCGAGCTTGCCAATGTCATTTGGCAGGGACCCAGATAAGGAATTCCCATACAGCACCAAACTTTGTAGGCCCTGAGCTTGAAAGAGCTCAGAGGGTAAGCTCCCAAACAACTTATTGTTCCTCAAGTTAACGTGGCGAAGGTCAGAGAGCGACCCAAGTGCAGAAGGCAGAAGCCCAAAAAGCCTTTTCTTGGGAATGCTCAAGGACACGACTTTTTCCTCTTTGCAAGTGACCCCATTCCAAGAACAAGGGTTCTCATCAGAGGAGTTCCAGTTACCGAGCGACCGTTCTGGGTCTTCATAAACGGACTGCTTGAACGAAAGCAGAGCATAGCCCTCGGTGTTCAAAGAGGACACGACAACGCTGGAGCTACACACCAGGAGGACTAACAAGACTAAAGAAACCATCTCGAAGAACAAGAAATTCAGACAACTGAAGGGACGAAGAAAGAAAAGGGAAGATTTTGACCGTTGGAGCGAGCGAGAAGAAGAACGCGCAAAAACCTGGGGGGTTCACAGAGCTTTACCTCCTTTTCTCCGCACCAGGAAGTGGAAAGCCCCGGTCGATGTTAACGGGGAGAGAGAGGGGGAGAGAAAAGCGGAGAAAATGGAGGTGCAGGGCCAAATTTGGGGGGCGGTGTGAAGAAAGCATGGAGAGGGAGAGAACAGGACATGGTGTGGAAGGTAAAGGCAAAAGGAGGTTCAGCTAACAGGGCCTTGGGGAGTGGAGTGGAGTGTGGTTGATAACCGGACAAAATAGAAAAAGTAAAAGGGAGGGAGGGAGAGAGAGAGAGAGAGAGAGAGAGAGAGAGAGATAGTATAATGTGCATATATTTGAGAGATAGTATAATGTGCATATTTTTGGGAGAAATTCCCCATAGTTCATAGCTAGGCTAGCAGGCAAATTTGTCGCGAGATGTAGGATGAACAGTCACATCTAATGTCAAATGGACCGTACACTTGGCTATCGTCGATTAAGACCGAACAGCTGGAATTCACCCGCCCTGTTGTGCCGGTATTCTAAAAATCCAGCATCTCAAAAGAGTTGTTTTAGTTAGAAAATTGGAATGAAACGGACAACAAAACAAAAGCTCGAGAAGCGAACAGAACCGACCTTGTTTAACCCGTTCCAAGCTGTTTCAACATGGGGATCAAGTAGGTTCCTGAGTGAAAAATTTGGGAACTGGCTTTGGCCGGTTTTGATCCTGGGTTTTACGCCTTTTTTTTTTTTCTTTACTTTGTTTGAAAAAAAGGATAGATATATTAAAGATGGATTTCGAATTTGGGAAGGTTAGGAAAACCATCGATGCCTTAACCACAGTATTAACCAATATGTCGCAAAATTATTTACATAGTATATCTTTTAAAGATAATAATTATATTACTTGAAGCTAAGCTCAATTTCCGAGTAGACCATTGAACTGGCCGGTTCAATGTCCGGACTAATTTCCATGGGAATGGACTCTAAAATGGTCGTGGTAAGTTACGGGTTGTTGATCTGAAACTTATTTATCTTGTAATCGATCACCCTTTATAGTGTTGACCATCTAATATAAGATTAATTAAGAGAATTATATTTTTGTTATATCCTATTTGAAAGAAACTTGCCCTAATCATCAGACCTTTTATTAGTAGATCACAAGTTATAAATATTACCCTCGTGCAAACTTAATTGAATATAAGTACGAGTAATATATGTGTACGTACTTTTCTGATAAAAAAAAATATAGCAAAATCGACACTTTCAATTTAACACTCGTGTCCAAACTTGCATAGATTTTTTGGTTCTATAAAATCACATTATTCTCGTCAGATTCGATGAGACTTTTTTTTTTTCTATTGGGTCTATCGTATTAGAGTTATATCAAAGAAACGAGCTAATCAACTAGGGAACTTGAAATTTGAAACGAAAGCTTCGCGGACGACGTAATTGGTTTATTACACCGGATCGTAATGCGAAAATCACGTAAAACACATTTTTACATTGGACCCAAGAAAGTGTGAAATACGGTTCATGGAAATTCGAAGGCGGCCTTATTGTTGGGGTGCTTCTAGCTTCAAATTTAACCAACAAATAAACTTCGATTTTATTCTGTGACCGTGGCCTCCCAACTTAATTAAAATGAAAATGCAAAAAGGAAAAGGAAAATGAGACAGCGACCCACGAAGGCAAAAGAGAAACTAGCGTTTGTTTCCGAAGGAGGAGATCATTGGAAGATAACTGAAGCAAATTCGAAGGAGGAACATGTCCAACGATCATCACCAAATATGTACCGCAGATGGGAAACTAGCGTTTTCCGCGAACGGTCCCGCACGACGGGTCTCGATACTCTTTTATCATTTTCAATCCGCGTCCCGGGGACGCTCGTTAAGTGGCTAACCGAGAAAAGCATTGAAGTCTTTTTTCAGAGTTAATTATTCTGGTGAAGTGGGGCTACACGGGCGAAGCCTCTTTTGGCCTTTTGTCATTGAAGCAGTAGCGAGCAAAGGGAGGCCAGCCTTTTGTTCATTGCGAAGCCTCCCCTTTCTTTTTTATCACGAGGTGAGCTGTACCGAGTCAATGGCGCTGGACAGTCATGATGATCCCCTCATGGGTCCTTGAACCGTTGGAGGACACACCATCATCGCTGTGGTCGCTTTCAGCGCTACCAATCATCACCACAAAAATGGACTCACCTCGAGAATTCATTACAAAAAAATATATATTAGTAACATACAAAAAACCCTAAACCGGCACATCGTTATCATATTTACCCTGGATTAACTTTTATGCCATAAAAAATTCCAAACCGGTACATGCACGCCACATTTAGCCCAACAGGATGCACATTCAAACAACCAGCGTCAAATTGGTACATCTAGACCTCCATTCTATTCTCAAATGGGACTCATGCTATTCTTAGCTGCCCTTTCCTCTGATCTTCACCAAGGAAGATTGAAAAGGAATGTGGATATATTCCTTTACCCTATATGTATCGTGTTTATTTGTGTATCCCCACAGGTTTCCTAGTACATTGCCTTTGCTAACAGAGTCCGACTAGGAAGATCCCCTCTGTTATTCTTGCGCAACCATAATTTAGGGCAAATGTGTCACAGCTCTACCAGTTTAGGGTACGATACGACATATGTGTACCGGCACTAGAGTTTCCGTGACACAAAAATTAGCTTTGAATGAACGTGATCCGAACATACTAATTCGAGGGCCTTCCATGGCATAGCAAAAGGCGAAAGAAAAAGAAGAAGAAGCTTACTTCCCAATAAAAGGAAAAAAAGTTAACAATCAACGCTAAGTTATAAATAAACCCAATTTGCATCCTCTGACGGGATAGAATCTATCAAAAAAGCTGTCCTTAACGAAAGTAAAAATTCCCATAATAGCTTGAGCTTGAGCTTTAGCGGCTCCTCCAGCAAGCAGTGGGGTTCCCCCCGTCGGTCCGTCGCCCCATCCCCCACCTCCCTCCTCATGAATGCTCCCCCACGTGGGAACGACTGAAAAACCCCACTTTGAACCGCTCGCTCTTTGTCGCGATGATATGCACCGGGTCGCGAGAAATCGCGCCGAGATTTTGGCGCCGAGACGGCGCGACGACACGCGGGAACCCCTTACCCGACCTGGGGAAATTAGCCGTTCGTCGGGCGAGCGCTGGCCCGGGGCTCCCGCCAAAACGCCCGATCGGTCCCCCGGTGGCGGTACCTGCATGTGGGGACAGGATTGGAATGAGATCGATTTTTCGGGGGTCGGAAATCGAAATAATGCAGGAGTACGGGGGGTGGCGTCGATCACAGTGTTGGTGATTTTTTTTTTAATTTTTTTGGACATAGATCACAGTGTTGGTGATTGACGGTCTCGAAGATGGAGAGACCGACGGGGGTGGACCGAATTTCTAAGAAACCCCGACGTTCTTGTCCTTTTATCGGTATTATTGGATTCTTGCAAGGGTTAATACCACAAAAAATCTCAAACTGATATACGTATGATAATTTTATCCCAAATATCTTTTTATCACTAAAAATCTCAAACCGGTACATATATGACAATTTTACCCCGAACATACCCTAAAAAATCCTAAACTGATATACTTGTGACAATTTTACCCTGAACACACCACAAAAAACCCCAAACTGGTATATATGTGACAATTTTACCATAAACTAAAATTTTAATATTATTTTTTATTTTTTTGATTTTTTGATTTTTGATTTTTGATTTTTTATTCATCTTCAACCCCTGGTTGGTCGCCAGACCGGCGACTGGCCAAAGGCGGAAGCCGGCGAGGTCAGCCCTCATCGGCGTTGGGTAAAGGTTGTCCTCGCCCACCCAAGCGAGGTCGGCCCTCACCCGAGTCGGGCGAGGGCCAACCTCACCAGATCCGGTGAGAGCGGCCCTCACTTGAGTCGGGTGAGGGTGGCCCTCGCTGGTGTCGGATGAGAGTTGTCCTTGTTAGCTCAAGCGAGGGCGACCCTTGCCCAACGCTGGCGAGGGCAGCCCTCGCCTGCGTCGACGGGGCCAACCTCGCCGGCTTCCACCTCACTGGCGAAAAGTTGAAGATGAAGAAAAAAAATAAAAAAAAATAAAAAAATTCGAAAAAATAAAAAAATAATATTGAAAAATTATTAGTTCGGGGTAAAATTGTCACAGGTATACCAATTTGAGGTTTTTCGTGGTTGAAAAAAATAGTTTAGGGTAAATTTGTTACGGATTTACCAGTTTGGAGTAAAATTGTTACAAGTGTACTAATTTGAGGTTTTTGGTGGTAAAAAAAAGGTTTGGGTAAAATTATTATAGGTATACCAGTTTGGAGGTTTTTTGTGGTAAAAAAAAAAGTTCAAGGTAAAATTGTCACACATGTACTAGTTTAAAGTTTTTTGTGGTATTAACCCTTCTTGCGGGGTTGTTTCGTAAAATCGGTATTGACCTTCTCAGGGGTCGGCCCTAGTTTCTACCCGATGGAGTCGTGCACGTATTTTAGGGGGTCATGCGCATGGTGCGGTTGCAAATAACAGTATGGTTCTGAGTTAATAGTGGGAGGGTGGTGAATTGACTCCGGGAAAGAGGTAGCGTCACCCGGTCGGCGTAAATTTAGGGGTCACGCTGATGCACATGGACGGAGGCGGCTCTCGTGCCTCCGTGGGGATCGCTACAACTGAAGAGTCTGAATATCTCTATTTACACCAAAAGATGATCGGGTTGTCACACGTGCTTGACACGTGAGCATGGGCAATCGCGTGAGGATTGTTACCATGCATATCCTGTCGACAACCGTAGAGGTTGATATTTTGTTGATCGGTATCGATATACATTCGTGGCATGTATTCAGTTATCGATGCATAATGATGAGCTACCAGCAACTATCGACATGTTAGTAAGTAAAATCAAAATAAAATTAAGGGTTAACATCATGAAAATCTCCAAACTGATATATCTGTGATAAATTTACTTCAAATTAACTTTTTGACAATCGAAAATCTCAAATTGGTATATCTGTGATAATTTTTCCCTCCGTTAGTTTCCGTTATATTCTACCGTCAAATTTATGAGTTTAATAACATGTGATAGTTGGCGGTTATATCAGTTTAAGGTTTTATCCGCACTTTGTCATAAGTGTACCGGTTTGTGATTTTTTGTGATATTAATTATATTTAATGGAGGATAAATTTGCCATATATGTACCAATTTGGAATTTTTGATGGTCAGAAAATTAGTTTAAAGTAAATTTGTTACAAATGTACCAATTTTGGGTTTCTTGTGCTATTAACCCTAAAATTAATAAGTAGCTTTTGCATTCCAAATAGGCTTAGTTTTTTTTTTTTTTTTGGGGGGGGGGGGGGTAAAAATGTAGGCTTAGTTGGGACCGTGTAGTTTGGTTTTTTACTAATGATTTGGAGTGTGCAAATCATTCATCGTCAACTAAGGCTCCAATTATTTCGCAAAAATAATTTTAAAAAAAGATTACTTCTATCAATTGAAATAATTAACCAATGAAAAATACCTTTACTATTGACAAAGTATAAATATTTTCGTGGACGATGAAAATATTTTTCATTCATTCATTTTGTAAGTATTTTAGGTGATTGTTTCTTGGATAATTCATTTTTCGCGAAAGTAATGCACCATAAATAAAAATAATTATTTCCTTTCAATAGGGTCTTTCTTTCGCTAAACACATGGAAAGTAACAACTCGAGCATGTCATGATCCATTGATCATGTAAATCTAAATTTATCTGCATAATTTATAATGCAAGGCTCAAATGGGATCTGCATAATTAATGACTTTGTCAATGACTTCTCGTTTTTTTCGCAAATCAAGTTACAGGTATTAAACTAAAAAATTAAACTAATTTCAAGGGCAAAATTATTTGTTATTTTCTTAAATAAAGCAGAGATTTTTAGAAGGAAAAACAAAGGGAGAAAAGATTTAAAAAAAGGAATAAGTCCATTTAAAATCCTATTTTTGTCACGATAATGCAATTTAGTCTTAAAATTTTCAAAAAGTGCATTAGAAGTCCTAAAACTTATCACGGAATTGCAATGAAATCCTGAAAATTTCTGAAAGTACAATCAAGTCTTAAAATTTTTGCACTTTCGTGATAAGTTTTTAAGATTTAGTGAACTTATCCCAAAAAAAGGGGTTAATACCACGATGTAATGCCCCAAATTTCCATAAAATTACCACTTACTAAAGCATAATTAGTTTTTTCACTTATAGCACAAGCGGAAGGCAAACCATAATCAAATTAAACATTTTTCGCTCAGTGGACACATCTAGTGCAAAAATACCACATCTTCATTTCCCACTTTTTATTTGTATACAATGATGATTTGGATTACATCATCATCAAATACTAAACAAAAGACAATGTCTGGGAGGTCATAAAGGTATCCTACTTCCCCTATGCCATCCAAGTGAAACTCACGGTTTCCCACCAATCGTCAATCACCCAGCCTTACGGTTATACCAAAAAGTGAGTAATAAGCAAGGTCAATCCTAGTTTCGAAACAATCTTCCAATGAAGGGATATTCATTCTAGTTATCTGAAAAAAATGTAAATCAACAGGAGTGAGTTAACGCTCAATAAGAAATAAGACTAGTTTATAAACTGATTGATCTTACTTACTCTCGATTTTCTGGGACACACTACATAATATACATTTTAAGCAACAAATATGATTAATAACAGCTTTGCAAACCATAAGTATCATGCAATTTTGAATAGGATTATTCACTCAAATACAAACAGATGCCATATTGTTTCATAATATCACATCGTATTTCATCAATTTACACACATGAATTCACATTCGTCACTAACTAGGACCATCTCGATTCACGAAGCATCTTGACTAATGAAGCATCGTCACCATCAACTCGTGGGGAACGGAATCATTCATACCTTCTGTTAGGTCTCGGCCCATTCATCACGGGTATTCTCTTCATTAGTGAGGATAAATACACCACTGTACATCCGCGTGATTATAATCATTTCTTAACATCATACCATGGCAAAACCATGTCATACCATGATTACAAGAGTCATGTTATATCACGACTACACGAGTCATGTCATCATAGGATTTCATATCATCTCAACCTTGTATAAAACCGTTTCATATAGTAGAACATCCGGCTGACTCTAGAGTCTCGTCCATATACTAATACAAAGGAATTTGCTCGATGGCGAATAGGCCATGGCAAAGGTCTTAATTATGTGGCATCATTAACATACATTTCATAATAGCATAATAATCGTCATGTACATTTCATCATTTGCCATTTCTCATGCATAATCACATTTGTCCATCATTTGACATCACATCAAGGCCAATCATATCTCATTAGAAAGCTTAATTTGTATAGATTTTGTCTCCAGAAGACATCAAGCCCAAATTCCCAAGGTTTCACATGAGAAATTGCGCATATTTGAAATTGGTTAAATTTGGGCAGTTTTGCACAGTAACGGAAATTCCTTCAAAATAAATAGTAGATGGACTCCGAAAATTCTAAAATTTTGACATGTTATAAAAGACACCTGGATAAACATTTTTTAAGGGAAAACCAAAGTCCAAATATTTTTGTAAGTGTCTCTTTTAATAACCCAAAGACAGATTAAAAATTGCTCACTGGAACAGAATCGTTGTTTCAAAAAATCAGTTCTTTACCATACTCAAAACATCTCGAAAAATTATTAAATTTTTATATGTTGTAGAGAAAGAAGTGCTCAAGAACTTTTGTGAAGGAATCTTATTCAAACTCAGTCCAGAAGAGCTTGTAAAAAATCAAGAAAGCGTAAATATCACAGAAATACCCATTCTTGACAGTTCTGCATGGTCCGAAAACTAGGCTATCATACTAGTCATATCAAGTTTAAAAATTATGAAATTAAAATATGTTAAACTTCAAGATATTTGGAACAACTTTGAAGAGGAAATTTATGGAAATTCGGTCCACAAAGCTCTCCAAAAAAATAACAAAACAAAGAGGCATAAAGGATCCGAATTTGGGTTTTCCAGAACAAAAACAAGAATTGAGTCCAAACGAAAAGCCACCAAACTTGATTCAACAAAACTCATACCCAGCAACTTGAAAGGACATGCAACACCCATTTAGAACTCAAGAACACAAATGCACTTCATTTCTAGGTTTGGTCATACTCATTTATGCACAATGAACATCAAGAACCACATATACAAGCTATCAAACTGCATCTATAACTCAATTCTAGCAAAATCAAGGGTATAGGAAGATTAGAAGGCTTAGAAATGAGTCTCATCTCCTTGTCTTGGGTTGTCTAAGACTGGTAACATCTTCCCTTGGTTGTTGATCATGCCCAAAGCACAAGAAACAAGCTGGTATGAAGGTGGTTTGGCGGTGAGGAGCGGTTGAGAAAGAGGGAGACTGGAGTGAGGGAGAGGTTGCTGTTGAGAGTTCGATGGAAAGAGAGAGAGAGTGAGTTGTCGTGAGGGTCAAGGGAAAAGAGAAGTAGAGAGAGTGTAAGGATGATTCTTCATCATGAGCCCCAAGATGGCGTGTCCAACAAGCCTCTCGCTTTGCACAACAAGCTTCATCATTGATCCTTTTCATGCAGGTTTTCATTATTAATTTTCTCATGCAAGCTTCGTCGGTAGACATAAGTAACCATTCATAATTAATTGGCCTTAAAGATGGGATCTAAATTGTAGGCCATATGTGGGTAATAGGGCACAAATTGTGTCTTATAATGATTAATTCAAGTGTACAAAATGTCCATATAAGACATAGAGTAATGGTCATTGTCCCTAATCATCATTAAATAATTACCATAAATATTCACATATGGTTGAAATAGGGCCCCTCGATAATCCAATGAATTCTCCAAAATTTTCAAATCAAATATTTCCCAAATGTATATCACCAAAATTCCTTAAATGTCTCAACAATTGTATAATAAAACCTTAGTCACCACCAATTTTAATTCACATAACGCCACCAATTAGTTATGTGAAATTTCGAGATGTCACACACGAAAAATTTTAAACTGATACATTTGTGACAAATTTACTCTAAATTAATTTTTTGACTACTAAAAACCTCAAATTGGTACATTTGCAACAAATTTATCATTTGTAAATTTTACTATCAAATTGCTAATTTGAATGATATTTGGTATTTAACGGGTATACCTGTTTGGAGTTATCACGGGTGTACCAATTTATGATTTTTTTGGGTATTAATCAAATTTAACGAAAACTAATGGAGGGTAAATTTGTCATAAGTGCACAAGTTTGAGGTTTTTTATGATAAAAATATTAGTTTGGGTAAATCTGTCACAATTGTATTAATTTGAGATTTTTGATTGTCAAAAAGTTAATTTAAGATAAATTTGTCAAATTTGTATCGGAGTATGATTTTTCCGTTGCAGTACTAGCCAAAAAAGAAAAAAAGAAAAAAAAGTTAGTATTGGCTTGTGCAGGTTGAGCACCAAAGAAACGACGGCGTATAATGGACTTATCCGGCGCAAGCGGACTTGAGCGGAGGAGGCGAAGGAGCCCATGGAAGATGAAGAGACGACGACGACGACGACGACGACGCCGACGATGACGATGATTAGAGCCGTCGTGGAAGCCATCCACTCCTCTCCTTCTCAGGCGGTCCTCTACCTCGCCGGCGGCGCCTCTCAGGTCCCACCTCTCTTCCCTCCTTCTGATAAATGATAATCATCGCGCGCGGCTCATCCTGTCGCCGCTGTGTGTCCTCGTCCGCGCGGATTTGTGATGCTTACGAGCTGTTGAACCAGGCTCTCGGGTGGTTGATGTCCTTCCCTGGAGCTTCCAACACCGTTCTCGAAGCCGTCGTCCCTTACTCCAGGATGTCCATGATCCAGTTGCTCGGCAAGGTCTTCGTTCCCTTCCTTTTCGTGAACTCAAATCGCGCTCGCGAGTCGTGGTTTCTTGTGGCGGTTCCATGTTGTGGCGATTCCAATCTGGATTGTGAGTCAGTTTCGTCTGATTTGCGATCTTCAATTCGACCGGGATTGAAGATGCCTGCGTTGTCTTCAATGGTTTTGCAGATTCCTGCTCAATTTTGTTGTGACCAAGCTGCGGAGGAGATGGCGCTGCTGGCTTACAATCGTGCTCTCAAGCTTTCTAGAGCAGGTGACAGAATTTCGTCAGCAATTCCAATTTTGTCTGTGAAAGTGGTTTTAAACTCCGTGAAGTTAGGGCTGCACTAGCTGGTGTTTAACAATTTATGCTGTAGTTTATTGATTTCTCTTGCATTTTATATCCCGAAAGGGTTCGACTATCTTCTCCTACCGCTACTGTGTATGTAGAATGCCTTTTATCTGTTTATTTCATCGCGGAAGCACATTTATTGAGCATTAAGCAGAGGGGAACTGGTATTCTTAACCAGTGTGCACAGTGATATTCGTAAAGTTCCATTATTTCCTATAACCTACTTCCTTCTGTAGATTTTCATGCTATTTTGATGCATGATCTGATAGGATGTGTCAATTGGCTTGCCTGTCCCATTATCAACAAGATCAAAGCCAGCAAAAAGTTACTGATTTTGTAAGCTATTTCACATGGTGGAATCTCTTAATACTCACTCTCGATTAACATGGATTGAGCCCCGGTACAAATATTAAGCTCACAACATGATGTGAGGGAAAACTCAAACAAGGGCTCTGATACCAATTGATGTAGTCGGAGAAGTGAAAGATCGCCAAAAGAACAAAAACAGGGCTAAAATAGAGTTGAGTTGAAGCTGGAACAGAGAAAAGATATATATGGTTTATGAAAAACTAATCATGTTTATTGAATGAAGAAAGCTAATGAGTTAGAGGCTTAGACTTATTTATTCTAGGGTTACAGATAATAGATGATCTTGATCTAAAATAACATCTCTAAAATCAACAATCCAATCTAACTAAACATTCGCATGACCATCATGAGAAAATGCTAAACGAAAAGATAACACTTAGAACTACTAATATAGGATATGCCCCCGCATCACAACACTCGTTATGATGTGCTGTTCATTGCTTATGATGTCTTAATGAGCTTGTGTCCGTCTCTTCCCACTTCGCAGATTCCCCAGTTATCGGAGTGGGTTTCGCTGGCTCTTTGGCCGGAATACACCCAAAGCGTGGAGATCATAGGTATCACAGCATTGGAATTGGCATTTATGTTTCAAATCATTTTAGCATGTGGGACCGTGATATTAGATGGCATTATGAAATATTTCGCTGTAGGGCTATTGAATTGTCGAATCCTCATTTAGCAATGTTATTTTTTGTTGAAGTCACTTATCCAAATCAAGAGCGTTGTATACGGGTATGAAAAGTATGAATAAGTTGCCAAATGACAGTTGACAGAGCAAATAAGACTTTTCTACCGTCTCCTTTTTCTCCCATATTATCATTGAACATTGGATTAACCGACATGTTCATATCTATCATCTATTCTTGATGACTTATCAAGTCAGTGAAATTTTGTGGTTTGAGGTTATACCTATCGATGTGTACAATGGCACCATCAACATAGTGTCCGCTTCAGGACTTAATCAACTGCGATGTTCTTTTGAACCTTTAGGTTTTGTTGTATTATTATATAAATTTGTTAATTTGTTACTCCATCTACCTGATGGCTGTAACTTTATTTCATAAATAGGTTTCATCTATCAACTAGAACATCCAATGGAAGCTGGGTATCTACAGTTACCTTGTCAAAGGTAAGTCTATCCAATTTCAATATGTTTCTTCTCCAGTCTAGTATGTATATCAAAAGATTGTTGGTTTCATTAGGAGCCAAATGGATGTAGGGATTGCGAACAAGGGAGCAAGAAGATGAGGTCTCAAGCCAGTTTCTACTTAAGGTGTGGCAATTTAATGAAGACAAAATGTCAATTGAGAAGCTCTTCTGCCTTTCCTTTTTCTTTTTATCGTATAAATGTTGGAAGTTGGGGGTCCTTTTGTAGTTACAAAAGGAACTGTATTTTGTGACCTGTACAAAGATGCGGTCTCATACTAGGTGCTGGCCTGATCTCATGCTTAATATCTCGTGGGACTGATTTTTTGCCTTCTTCTTTCAATTAGTCCAAAAAAGTTTGACTTCCCATTTGCCGTAGGCAATTGCAAAAGCATGCAGAGTACCATCGACATTTGTTTCAGAGTTGACACAGTCTGATTCGTCGAGCGAATCTGAAAAAACTTTTGATGAAGATGAAGAATTAAAGCAGCTTATAAATGGCGAAGTATGCTTCAAGGTGTATCCTTTTTCCAATGGTATAGATTCTGGTTGTGTTTTTTGGAATTGATATATACAGTGCAAAAAATTGTTACTTGTCCATTTTCTGCAGATGCGCATGCGTCGGATGCAGAAAGAAAAATCATTCTGTCTGGTTCGTTTAATCCATTACATGATGGTCATCTGAAGTTGTTGGAAGTTGCTTCTAGGTACATTTGAGAGTTGGATGTTTCTAAGTGACTAGTGGTGTTGTGGACATATAACTTTGTTTGCTTTACTAGAATGCAGATCATGATTAATAGTACAACTGATTGCTCATCTTTTGATGTTACCCACCTTGATGTCATGCTACATATCCTCTAGTTCTGCTAGGGTTTTGAATCTAGTACAACAGGTAACATGCCTTAAATTGAAGGCAAATAATGGCCTGACATAATTGTTTCACAGTACCTTGGCATTTTCTCACCATTTGGACCGAAACAAAGAATATCAAGTTTCAACCTTTTAAATATCCACATAGTTTTATGAATTGTGTAGTTTAAGCTGTCAGTGTAGTAATACAAGCTGTTGAAATGCAGATTACTATTATGCAGTAGTCAAGAAGCCCATGCACTGTTTTTTTGAACAATAATTTAAACTTCAGTGTACGAAAAGCTTGAAAAATTGGATTTCTGGGAGAAGTATAATGATTTAGACTTGAAATTTAGCAGGGAAGGAAATGATTTAGTATAAAGCGAAGACAAAAATCAAACTGCAGTATCGATTCTAATTTTTTCATGTTTTTCTTGACATTAGATTAAATTATATCTCTTTTTTCTTCTTTGGTTAAGTTCATGCTAACTTTTGGAATAACTAAATGTGGACTATCATATTACACTATGAGTGCTAACATTTTGAGGACGCAAAATCTCATAAAGGGTCAGATAATTTTCAATATAAAAAATTCAACCATGATTAGAAGGCAATTGAAATTGGAGGGGAAGGATGATAACATTTTTC
The DNA here is from genome assembly GCA_024500025.1 of Syzygium aromaticum. NCBI lineage: Eukaryota > Viridiplantae > Streptophyta > Magnoliopsida > Myrtales > Myrtaceae > Syzygium > Syzygium aromaticum. Next base: position 24,430,281 of record CM044891.1, read on the forward strand.
TAATTAATTTCGAATGAAATTGCATGTTGAATTGATAATTTCACATGAATTGAATAGTTTTTAAAGAGACAGGAAAAGAAACTTTAAATGCAAATTCCACCCACCCTACATAGTTATACTGATGTGCAGAATTTAAACTCGAATTGCTTCTATAATGGATTTTTGGCTAAAATTAAGTAATAAACTAAATGATGTTAGAGACTATTTGAATTGATTTCTTTTCAATTTTTCAGTTCTTAGTATATGAGCTTGTAAAGCAATATAAATATCAACATTTTGAGGTCTCTTAAAATTATTAGAAAACTAATGGGGTACTTTTACTGAAGTAATGAAGCAAGAATATAACACCATAGTAAACGAAATGGACTGATAACATCTTCCTATAGAAAAAGAAAATCTAATTGATTAATGCCAAGGAAGCTACCTAGTATCAGCCTCTCAATTTTACTTTGTTAATTTTTATATTACTTTTTCCCATAATTATTAATTGAAAAATTAAACAAGAATGGTTTGAACAAAGGAATAAAAACAGATTAGTATGAATAAAATATGATTACTTTTGTTTGAAGAACATGTTTCTTTTTATTTGATTAGTTAATGGGACATGTTTCTCTCAAAGAGAGGACCACATGTCATTAATTCATAGGTCGTTTGCTTTTGCACCAAAATACATATCTAGTATTAGATGTAGGTGAATTCCTAGCAACTTATTGTTTTGTCCTAGTGGCAGAATTTTGATGTTCGACTCTTCTCAATAAGTTTGTGGGGGAGTGTCTCCATTGTTGTGTCACGGTGAGGTGAACAGCCATTTGCAGACTACAAGCTTCAACATCATTCTTTGCAATATCTAAACAGACGCATGAAGTCCTCTTGTTATGGGTTTCTGACATTACATCATGTGCCATTCCTGATATTCATGTTGGACTATTGTCCCTTGATCAGATGTTACAATTTTTTCATAAATTTATGAATTCTACTGCAGTATCTGCGGCAATGGGTATCCATGTTTTGAAATTTCGGCAGTAAATGCGGATAAACCTCCACTATCAGTGCAAGAAATAAAAGATCGAGTGAAGCAATTTGAAAGAGTTGGTGAGATTTTCTTGTTTTGATTACCAGTCCTGCTGTATGAACTTTATTTTCCTGCCTGGATGTTCCACGCTGTCAAATTGGAAATTGAATGAACTCCAACTATGAAACCACTTAAGTATGTTTTTGCAGATAGATATATATGACAATGAATATAGATATATTTGGCAATGGATATGCATACTGTATTATATTTTATATAGATTTGCTATCTATAGTGAAGATCATGTGCTATTCTTTGAGCTTCTTTAGAGATTTACTTCAAAACTGCTGTAGAGGCAGTGGCTTTGGTTGGAGTGGACTTGTCGTTTGCTGCTATTTTAAACTCCTTCTGCACCCTCTTACATTTTCTTTTATCATGGTGAATAAATGGCGGCAGTTGTATGTCCTACCTGCATTGCGCTTGTCAGGATGAAACATTGTATAAAAGAGTTGTGCAAGCAAGGCTAGAGCTTCCACTGTTGTTTCTGAGGCACAGCATGTTTTTAAAAAGAGGAGGTTAATATATAAAAATATTACCATACTAAAAGCTGAAATTGTTTAATCAGGGTGTTGGCCATTGAATGATGACTTGTGAACTGTATGTGCTCCGCTTCTGCATGATCTGTACAGGGATGGGATGAGTCTTTGAAGTCAATATGTGTCTTTGTTTTTCTCTGAGGGCCTTTTCTGTTAGAACTGCTTTTGACTGCCAATGTTCCTTTTATACTTTTATTGATATCAACCATCACACTTCTTGTGAATTTCAGGAAAATCTGTGATAATATCTAATCAACCATTTTTCTATAAGAAAGCGGAGCTTTTTCCAGGCAGTGCTTTTGTAATTGGTGCAGACACAGCAGCAAGACTTATTAATGTATGTTCTCAGCCATCTACTGTAGATTCGTATTATTATTTTAGACAATGGCCCTGCATCAACTGTTCATAGCTTTCATTGGGGTTGTTTCTTGACGTAGCATATGGCTCACTTCAATTCATACTGCAGCTTCTTGTTACTAGTGGTAAATGGATTGTGAAAATTAAGGAATATGTTTGATTATCTTTCCACTTTCCAGTATTGTTGAGCAAGGCTATTTTGTTTTCTCAATGCTTTTGCAGTGTTTATTGATTTTGTTGATAATTATGTTGTGCAGCCAAAGTATTACGACGGAGATTATAAGAAGATGCTGCAAATACTTATTGGATGCAAAAGCACTGGATGCACTTTTCTGGTGGGCGGTCGTAATGTAGATGGAGTTTTCAAGGTCTGTCCTATGAGATTCTCGGAAATGTGCCCTTTTTTCCATTTCCTTTTCTACCTTCGCTACATCTATTCCTAACTAACCCCAGAAGCTTGATCCATCAAATGCAACACACTGCAGGTTCTCGAGGATTTTGACATTCCGGATGTTTTGAAGGACATGTTCATATCAATACCTACCAAAATGTTTCGCATGGATATTTCGTCCACTGAAATAAGGCGAAGTCGTGGAGTGTTATGATATTCAGATGGCATAAACAAAGGAATGGCGACTTTGCCTGGAAATTTAATGTTATATCATTAGATATATGTGGACGTGGTTACTCAACTCTTATTTATGCCCGTAAAGAGAGGAATTATACCAAACCTCTGGTGAAATAAAATTTCTCAAATAAAGACTGCGTGTGTTAGGAGTTGGGGGCAACACGCAGATCATGAAGCGCATTGCTTATATGTGTAGCTTATCGTTTTTTTTTTTTTTGGTAAGGACTGAAACAATGAAAGATGGCAAAAAGGATGAGCTGATGGTGTGTCGCTTATCGTTTACTACTTAGTTAACCAAAAAAGAAGAAGAAAAGGACCCAAATATCGGCTGCGCATTTTCAACTTGCCCCTTTTAATCTTTGTTGACATCTAAATTTTGGCGCATCATTTAATGGTTAATTGCATAGAAAATTAGGAATTAAATTTTAACCCCTAAACAAAAATATTAAAATCGCATAGCATATAGTTTAGATTCACATGGGTTAGTTGCATTTGTATTGGACCAGCAATGGATGGACTCGAGTGAATGGCTCTGGACATATTAGCTCTTGATTTATCGAAATTGGACTAAGCCTGCATGGATTGAAAATTTGGCCCAGCCCATTCATTTGGAATATTACCGAGATTTGGTCACATAATAGGCAATAGTCTTAAAATCGGTAAGTAAATATGAAGAAGATGACAAGATCAATTTTAGTGGGTATGGGCAATATTCGGCTAAGCAAGGACAAGAAAGAAGATATCCAAATACTTTCGGTGAAGGCAAGCGTTCAAAGGAAATATTGCACGTTCATGGCCAGATGGCATGCATCTTTGCAGGATTTGGAATCTGGGAAATCTCACCCAAAAAAATAAATAAATAAATAAATCAATCAGAACTTCGATTAAAAAGGAGAGAAGAGGACACATATGGAGGGGGGAAGCATTCAGATATACGGACACAGAAAGAGAGGATGGAGAGATAAAAAAGTCTTTTTTTTCTTCTTTTAAGAGAAGGCAGAAAAAAGGGGGTTTTACTTCACACAATTGAGAGTGAGAAAGAGAGTTGGTCGCGCGTGTGCCCGGCGGTCCCTCCCGCGTTCGGCCACTTGCATCCGCATGCTTGTCCGAGCCTACTGCTGTTGGCCCCCTTGGCCAAACTTCCCTTTGCCGCAATTATTGCCACGTCGTGCCTGTGCCGAGCTAACCGCCCGCTGTCCGCGCCACACCACGCTCGAGTTACTGCTCGTGCTGCTGCCATCCCTGCCGTCGCTCCTCTTGCTGTCCATCGCCACGCTCTCTGCTCAAGGCCAGACCTGTGGCCGTGAGCCATTGTCGCTGCTTCCATTGACGACGACGCTGCCGCTGTTGCTACGACCGTAGCCGCCCAGATTGTGGACCCCTTGCTCGCGCTACTGTTGTTCTTCCCAAACGCCTACCATCAAGTCCAGGCTTTTCGACGAGTTCCTGCTGTGCACGATCTCCTTTGTCTAGTTCGAGCGGAGGCCTATCAACTCAGGTTTTGCATATGGTCTTCGCAAGTTCTCGGCAATACCCACAGTACATGAGGAAGAAGACGCTCACGACATAGTGGACTGGTCATCCACACTTCACTTCAACAATTCTTTCCCAAATCTTAGTTTCTTCGTGGGCCCAATATAGGTCGTTAAAGAGAAGAAGACAAAAAGGGGCTGATTCTTCATTAATATATATTTTTCCTCTTTCTTCTTGCACCCCTATTAAATTTCACGTGCAGAGAACGCCAAAAGGAGAAGAAGAGACAATATTGATAGAGAGACGGATTAGATCGTCTCAGCTTTGAAGATCGACACTTCTCTTCGAGAGTTGTGAGCCTCGCCACGAGTCCCCTCACGACGAACAGCTGCACATCGAGAGTGCCAGTCCAGTCTCATAGAACTCGTTCTCTCCAATCAGTCGTGAGTCCCGTGGCC